>OU342742.1:169876052-170223829 GCA_910589775.1 Avena eriantha | reverse complement strand
GAGAACTTACCCTCGTAGACAACGAGCCTTGTTAACGAGTAGGAACTCGTGGTTGATGTAGTCGTACACTTGCCGATCTCAAGATCGTGAGGAAGTCCGAGCGCCACAACTCAGCAGCGCATCCGCACTCGCACCACCCGTTCAAGCCACCGGACAACCTCCACCTCCTCACTCCAGCGATCCAGTGGAAGCAGCAACTCCTTCCAGACGAAATGCCACCAGGAACATGTATCTCGCTAATCCGAGACCATGGGGGAATAATTCTAGAGGGGGAGAGAGATCCTTCACAAGGGAGGTGTGAGGATGAAGGAGGGAATGGGTGGCCTTTTATAGGAGGATGGGGGTGCCCCCTCTCTCCATGGCCGGCGCATGAGGGGGGGGGTGACCCCTCACCTCCCCCATTCATGTGGTGGTAACCCCTCCACATTAAAATGCCTCTTCACATTCCCTTTTAAAGTCTCCACTTTAAATGCATTAAATTTCTCCAAATTTAATGCTCTCCTCATTTAATAAAACTCTTTTTATTAAATTTATTCAGAATTTTGTTAATTACTTTAATTAACAAACATTCACATATAGCCCCTTGCAATATTTCAATATCACATGCAGAAACCACCTTCTGCATTTCACCCGAAAACAATTTCCGGTTTCTATTGAAACAATCCCTACGCTTTGCAATTCTTTCGTCTGAAACATATGTGCTCCAAAATGGTGTCCGATAACTCTTAAGTGTGCCACCCTACGGTTCGCGAATAATGCAGACATGATCGAGACCCTTTCCGATCAATAATCAGCAGCGGGACCTGGAGATCCGTACTGACTCCTACACATTCAACGATGACTCCTGTGATCGTGAGAACCTTTAACGCTTGTAACTAAATCCCTTTGTCTCTCGATATATTTCATGTCCGAGAATCGATCATCGGTATCTCCATACCTAGTTTGATCTTGTTACCGATATGCACTCTTTTCTCGTTCCAGTGATATAACATTCTAGTGATCACATCACTTGCTTGCAAGCTATCCTAATGTGATATCACCGAGAGGGCCCAGAGTATATCTATCCGTCATCTGGATTGACAAATTCCACTCTTGATCCATGAGCCTCAACATAACACCTTCGTAGTACTGAACCCATCTTTATAGTCACCCTGTTACGGTGTGACGTTTGATGTTATCAAGATACTCTTCCGGTGTTAGCAATTAACATGATCTCATGGTCTAGGGATAAAGATTACTTCGTATGATGTTATAGCAATATAAACATAATGACTTGATCGTAATGCTATACTCTGGATGAATGTTCATCACATCATTCCACCAATGGTGTGACCTTGTTATTAACAACATCCAATGTCCATGATCAGGAAACCTTGATCATCCTGTTAATCAACAAGCTAGTCTATAAGAGAGGCATGACTAGGAACCCTTTTGTTTATTAAACACACATGTATTGATGTTTCCGAATCAATACATTTCTAGCATGTAAAATAAACATCTATCATGTATAAGGAATATATAATAACAACTTTATTATTGCCTCTCAGGGCATATTTCCTTCAGTCTCCCACTTGCACTAGAGACAATAATCTAGTTCACATAGTGATAAATCAAACACCCATGGAGTTCTGGTGTTGATCATGTTTTGCCCTAAGGAGAACTTTAGTCAACGGATCTGCTACATTTAGGTCCGTGTGTACTTTACAAATCTTTATATCTCCATCCTTGACATGCTTGCGGATGGAGTGAAATCGGCGCTTAATATGCTTGGAATTCTTGTGAGACCTTGGTTCCTTTGCGTTGGCTATGGCTCCATTGTTGTCACAATAGATCACCATCGGGTCCAACGCACTGGGAACCACACCCAGTTCCGTGATGAACTCTTTCATCCAAACCGCCTCCTGTGCTGCTACTAAAGCAGCAACATATTCCGCCTCCGTTGTTGATCCAGCCACCACCTGTTCTTTGGAACTCCTCCAACTAACCGCTGCTCCGTTCAAGAGAAATACGTATCCGGATTGAGACTTAGAGTCATCCGGATCGGTGTCAAAGCTAGCATCGACATAACACTTAGCGACTAGCTCTTCTTCACCTCCGTATATAAGAAACATATCCTTAGTTCTTCTCAAGTACTTGAGGATGTTCTTTACCGCTATCCAGTGTTCCGAATCTGGATCATATTGGTACCTACTAGTCAAACTAATAGCATGTGCCACATCCGGTCTTGTACATAGCATGGCATACATAATAGAGCCTATGGCCGAGGCATAGGGGATCTTATCAATCATCTCTCTTTCTTCCGCCGTAGCCGGACTTTGAGTCTTACTCAATGTCTTGCCTTGCAACATAGGTAAGAACCCCTTCTTACTTTTGTCCATATTAAACATCTTTAATATCTTATCAAGGTATGTACTCTGCGATAGCCCAATTAGGCGCCTTGATCTATCTCTATAGATTTTAATGCCTAATTTATATGACGCTTCCCCAAGGTCTTTCATCGAAAATTTGCTGTTTAGATAAGTTTTAACACTGTTTAAAAGATCTATATCATTTCCAATCAATAATATGTCATCCACATATAATATGAGAAATGCCACATTGCTCCCACTCACTTTCTTGTAAATACAAGCCTCTCCATAAGTTTGGACAAATCCAAACTCTTTGATCACCTCATCAAAGCGGAGATTCCAACTCCGGGATGCTTGATTCAGTCCATAGATGGATCGCTGAAGTTTGCTTACCTTATCAGCGTCCTTAGGATCGACAAAACCCTTAGGTTGTATCATATACAACTCTTCTTCAATATTACTATTGAGGAACGCAGTTTTGACATCCATCTGCCATATTTCATAATCGAAATATGCAGCAATTGCTAACATAATCCTAACCGACTTAAGCATCGCTATGGGGGAGAATGTCTCATCATAGTCAACTCCTTGAATTTGTCGAAACCCCTTTGCGACAAGTCGAGCCTTATAGATGGTCACATTACCATCATGATCAGTTTTCCTTTTGAAAATCCATTTATTCTCAACGGCCTTTCGGTCGTGAGGTAAGTCCACCAAGTTCCAAACTTGGTTCTCGTACATGGATTCCATCTCGGATTTCATGGGTTCTAGCCATTTGTTGGAATCCGGGCTCATCATCGCTTCTTCATACGTCGCAGGGTCATCCATTTCATCAACCATGAAATTCACAACAGGATTGCCGGACAGTTCAGGAGCTGCACGTGTCCTGCTTGACCTGCGAGGTTCGGTAGTGTCCTCTTTCGAAGTTTCATGATCATTATCATTAGCTCTCTCTTCATCACGTGAAGTCAACTCCGAAACAACTTCCGGTGCTGCGCCACTCGCCATTCCATGAAGAGAAGGTTCAATAACCTCTTCGAGTTCTACCTTCCGACTACTCACACCTTTCGCGAGAAACTCCTTCTCAAGAAAGGATCCATTCTTGGCAACAAAAACCTTGCCCTCGGATCTGTGATAGAAGGTATACCCAATTGTTTCCTTAGGGTATCCTATGAAGATGCATTTTTCCGCTTTTGGTTCGAGTTTATCTGGTTGAAGTTTCTTCACACAAACATCGCATCCCCAAACCTTAAGAAATGACAGCTTAGGTTTGTTTCCAAACCATAATTCATACGGTGTCGTTTCAACGGATTTAGATGGTGCCCGATTTAAAGTGAATGCAGCTGTTTCTAGTGCATAACCCCAAAATGATAGAGGTAAGTCAGTCAGAGACATCATAGATCAAACCATATCCAATAAGGTATGATTACGACGTTCCGACACACCATTACGTTGTGGTGTTCCGGCAGGCGTGAGTTGTGAAACTATTCCACACTCTTTCATGTGTGTGCTAAACTCGTAACTTAGATACTCTCCTCCATGGTCAGACTGTAGAAATTTGATCTTTCTATTACGATGATTTTCCACTTCATTCTAAAATTCCTTGAACTTTTCAAAAGTTTCAGACTTGTGTTTCATCAAATAGACATACCCATATCTACTGAAATCATCTGTGAAAGTAACAAAATAACGATATCCACCTCGCGCCGACACACTCATTGGTCCACACACATCAGTATGTATAATCTCCAATAGATCTAACGCCCGTTCCATTGAACCGGGAAACGGCGTTCTAGTCATCTTGCCCATAAGGCATGG
Source organism: Avena eriantha (assembly GCA_910589775.1). Lineage (NCBI taxonomy): Eukaryota > Viridiplantae > Streptophyta > Magnoliopsida > Poales > Poaceae > Avena > Avena eriantha. The sequence goes on along the minus strand of OU342742.1, from coordinate 170,219,663 downwards.
CTCACATGTATCAAATGATTCAAAATCAAGTGATTCCAAAAGTCCATCAGAATGGAGTTTCTTCATTCGTTTAATGCCAATATGACCTAGGCGGCAGTGCCACATATATATAGACATTTCATCATCAAGTTTAATCTTTTTAGCATTAACATTATGAATGTGCGTAATATTACTATCGAGATCTAATAGAAATAAACCATTCAACATAGGTGCATGACCATAAAAGATATCATTCTTATAAATCGAACAACCATTGTTCTCAGATTTAAAGGAATGACCACTTTGCATCAAACACGATCCAGATACAATGTTCATGCTCAGTGCAGGCACTAAATAACAATTATTTAGGTTTATAACTAATCCCGATGGCAAATGGAGAGGTAGCGTCCCGACGGCGATCACATCAACTCTTGATCCATTGCCGACCCGCATCCTGACCTCATCCCTTGCTAGTTGTCGCTTGTTCCGTAGCCCCTGAACCGAGTTACATATATTAGCAACCGATCCGGTATCAAATACCCAGGTGCTACTGCGAGTACTAGTCAAGTATACATCAATAACATGTATATCACATATACCTTTGTTTGCCTTGCTGGACTTCTTGTCCGCCAAATACTTGGGGTAGTTGCTCTTCCAATGGCCAGTCCCCTTGCAATAGTAGCACTCGGTGTCAGACTTAGGGCCAGCCCGGGGTTTCTTTTCAGGCGTGGCAATAGACTTGCCACCCTTCTTTCCCTTGTGCTTGCCTTTCTTGTCCTTCTTGAAACCGGTGGTTCTATTGATCATCAACACTTGATGTTCTTTCCTAATCTCCACTTCTGCAGTCTTAAGCATTGACAGAAGCTCGGGAAGAGACTTCTTCATGCCCTGCATATTATAGTTCATCACGAAGCTCTTGTAGCTAGGTGGCAGAGATTGGAGAACACGATGTATGCCTAAGTCAATGGGAATCGTTATTCCCAAGGACACAAGCTTATCGGCGTACCCAGACATTTTGAGTACGTGCTCACTAACCGAGCTGTTTTCCTCCATCATGCAGCTAAAGAACTTTTCTGTAGCATTATAACTCTCTATGGCAGCATGGGTATCGAAAATCATTTTCAATTCTCCCATGGTATCAAAGGCCTTGCCATTTTCAAAACGCTTTCGAAGTTCTGGCTCTAGCCCATACAGTATGCCACAATGAACTAAGTTGTGGTCCTCCTGACGAGTCATATAGACATTCTTTTCCTCGTCAGGGGCATCAGGAGCTGGTGGGGGGCCTAGCGGCACATCTAGCACATATTGCTTTTGTGCAGCAGTGAGGAGAATCCTCAAATTCATAGCCCAGTTGGTGAAGTTGCTACCATTTGCAGCTAGTTTCTCTTTCTCCATGAACACATTGAAATTAAAAGCAGGTGGTGCCATCTACAAAAGAATTTGTATAGTTTATTTAGACTAAGTTTATGATAGATTGAGTTCAACTAATCCAAATTACTAATGAACTCCCACTCAAAACGACATCCCTCGTGTCCTTTTGGTGATTACATGAACCAAATCCACTATACCAAGTCCGATCATCACGTGAGTTGATATAGCTTCAAAGGCGAGCATCTATATGGGCATCATATCAACCATATGACTCATGCTTAACCTTTCGGTCCGTGTTCCTAGGCCATGTCTGTACATGCTAGGCTCGCCAAGTAAGAACCTTAGTATTCGCGTGTGTAAAACTGTCTTACACCCGTTCCTATGAAAGCGTAGATTCGAGTACACCCGATCATCACGTGATGTCTCGAAACACGATCCATAGAACGGTGCATACTCAAGGAAGAACACATTTTTATCTTGATATCTGAATGAGGGATCATCTTATAATGCTACCAAACGCGCCAAACTAGCAGTATAAGATGCTAACATCTAGTGTGTAAAGTGAGATGATATGGTCCATGCATTTGATCTCTATCACTTGCATCGTGGTATGATCTCTATCATTCCTTTGTGTGTAAGGCCAAGGTCTATGGAACTTACACGTTGAGTGTGTTGTAAGAGTATCAACCATACATCTACTTGCAACAATACCATATCAATACACTAGCCCAGCAACGATCTAAACTAGACGCCTCTAATTTATCAATTGCAAGTTTTACGTGGCTTAGGGCTTTCGGAGATAGAACCGTTCTTACCTACGAACATGAACCACAACGAGGATAACTAAGTTATTAGCAACTCGTTGTAAATCAGATATTGACTATAGTAGGAGAGACAAACACCCGCCAGCCACTTACGCAAAACAAGTTGCATGTCAGTCGTGGAACCGGTCTCATGTACGATGACATGTAAGGTTGGTCCGGGCCGCTTCATCCCACTATGCCACCAATATCCAAAATACAAAGAAGATGCAATAACATGATCATCATCGCCCACATATCAACCATATGTGTACTACCCGTGCTAAGCACCTATGCATAGATCAGGCTCTGATACCACTGTTGGGTCCGCAACATAGAAAACAAAATTTTTCCTACGGTGTTAACTACACGCAAGATCTATCTACTAGGTACAAAGCAACGGGTGGACATACATCCAACGAGAACTTACCCTTGTAGACAACGAGCCTTGTTAACGAGTAGGAACTCGTGGTTGATGTAGCCGTACACTTGCCGATCTCAAGATCGTGAGGAAGTCCGAGCGCCGCAACTCAGCAGCGCATCCGCACTCGCACACACGTTCAAGCCACCAGACAACCTCCATGTCCTTGCTTCAGCGATCCAGCGGAAGCAGCAACTCCTTCCAGACGAAATGCCACCGGGAACTTGTATCTCGCTAATCCAAGACCATGGGGGAATAATTCTAGAGGGGGAGAGAGATCCTTCACAAGGAGGTGTGAGGATGAAGGAGGGAATGGGTGGCCTTTTATAGGAGGAGGGGGGGTGACCCCTCTCTCCATGGCCGGCGCATGGGGGGGGTGACCCCTCACCTCCCCCATTCATGTGGTGGTAACCCCTCCACATTAAAATGCCTCTTCACATTCCCTTTTAAAGTCTCCACTTTAAATGCATTAAATTTCTCCAAATTTAATGCTCTCTCATTTAATAAAACTCTTTTTATTAAATTTATTCAGAATTTTGTTAATTACTTTAATTAATAAACATTCACATATAGCCCCTTGCAATATTTCAATATCACATGCAGAACCACCTTCTGCAATTTCACCCGAAACAATTTCCGGTTTCTATTGAAATAATTCCTGCGCTTTGTAATTCTTTCGTCTGAAACATATGTGCTCCAAAATGGTGTCCGGTAACTCTTAAGTGTGCCACCCTACGGTTCGCGAATAATGCAGACATGATCGAGACCCCTCTCCGATCAATAATCATCAGTGGGACCTGGAGATCCATACTGACTCCTACACATTCAACGATTACTCCTGTGATCGTGAGAACCTTTAACGTTTGTAACTAAATCCCTTTGTCTCTCGATATATTACATGTTCGAGATTCGATCATCGGTATCTCCATACCCAGTTTGATCTCTTTACCGACATGCAATCTTTTCTCGTTCCCGTGATATAACATTCTAGTGATCACATCACTTGCTTGCAAGCTATCCTAATGTGATATCACCGAGAGGGCCCAAAGTATATCTATCCGTCATCTGGATTGACAAATTCCACTCTTGATCCATGAGCCTCAACATAACACCTTCGTAGTACTGAACCCATCTTTATAGTCACCCTGTTATGGTGTGACGTTTGATGTTATCAAGATACTCTTCCGGTGTTAGCAATTAACATGATCTCATGGTCTAAGGATAAAGATTACTTCGTATGATGTTATAGCAATATAAACATAATGACTTGATCATAATGCTATACTTCGGATGAATGTTCATCACATCATTCCACCAATGGTGTGACCTTGTTATTAACAACATCCAATGTCCATGATCAGGAAACCTTGATCATCCTGTTAATCAATAAGCTAGTCTATAAGAGAGGCATGACTAGGAACCCTTTTTGTTTATTAAACACACATGTATTAATGTTTCCGAATCAATACATTTCTAGCATGTAAAATAAACATCTATCATGTATAAGGAATATATAATAACAACTTTATTATTGCCTCTCAAGGCATATTTCCTTTAGGCAACCCCGGCCCCGAAACACAATGCATGTGGCAGCCACAAATCGGCGGTGACGGGAAATGGGAAACTCTAGACGCCACCTGGGAAGGCTCTGCCCAACTCCATGTTCAATCAGTACAGGTCCAACCTCATGGCGGAGGTAGATGTGTTCCCCACGCTTGCTTCCATCATCCAACCAGTCCCATCCCCCTCTATCCTGGTCTCCATCAATCACCCATAAGCCTCCCCTTCCCTGACTACAACGCTCATTACCTCTTCAGAAGGGGTGGTGGAGGTGACACAAGCAACCCCGAAGAAGCCAGCACCATCGTGGGAGTCTAATGCAAAGAAGATGAGGAAGAAGGAAAGGAGCAAGACTAATACAGACTGTCCCACAAGGGTGCGTTGCGCCCCTCCCTCTGCTCGAGAGGCTCTGCCAGAGGGAGTGGCTAGCACGGAGGATCCGGAGGCCCGTGTTGGGGGCTGCTTCATAGGATCCCAGCGGTGCTGTCTCTCATGGCTGCGGTGGCGCGTGGCCTACGATCCAAGGCGATCCCGGTGGAAGCGCAACATAAGAGTACCAGAGGCAAGGGGGCAACAGAGGATCCGGTCTTAGATAGGGCCATTCGCCTCACGGCAGACAAGAATGCTTCAGGTAACAACATCTCTAAGTTTGTTGTTCTTCAAGATTCCTCTACTGAGCACCTTTTGGATGTTGCACGCGATATCTGTATTCTCTTTGCGAATTCCTCTACATCTCCTTCCGCATGTATCTCCCTTATTCAAGCAGGAGAACTAGCCCAAACAGAGTTGGCCTTAACAAGAGCATGTATCGTACATGAGCAAGCTAGGGCGGAGGCAGAAGTTGCTAGACAGAAGGTTGCGGAGGAGGCTAAGTTGGGGGGACAACAGCATGGGCTGGCGATTCCCTCCCCACTCCTGCGGCACAACCAGCTTCAAAACGGAAAAGGACCACCAAGGGACGGGCGCCAGCAGGGAAGGGCCCGATCACCCGCCAAGCACGGGCGCAAGGCCGGGTTTCCTAATGCGTATCGTCTTCTAGAACATTCAAGGGTTCGACCACTAGGGGAGGCGAACTGTCTTGAAAGACTACCCCCGCAAGCACCAAATCGACGTTGTTTGTATACATGAAACCATAAAACAAGAGTTCACGGATGCGGATCTGCATAGCTTAGAGGTGGGCGACACGTTCTACTGGTGCTGGCTCCCTGCCTTAGGTCATTCTAGGGGATTGCTTGTGGGTCTAAGGGACAGTGTTTTTGAGGTTAATCAGGTAGACCGTTGCCTTTTCTTCCTACGTGTAGCAGTTCTACATAGGGATTCTCATCGGACGATGGAGATTATGGCGGTTTATGGGCCCACGGATCATGGGCGATCCCCGAGCTTCCTGGAAGAGATCTTAGGGAAGATTGCCTGGTGCGACCTTCCTATCATCCCGGGAGGTAATTTCAACCTTATTCGAGTGGCGGAAGACAAAAACAACGTGAACCTTAACTAGAACAGGTTGGACCTGTTTAATGCCCACATTGCTAATTGGGCCTGGCGAGAGATGGTTCACACGGGAGCATGATATACTTGGTCGAACATGCAACTCAATCCGGTCCAATGTGTGCTAGACAAAGTCTTCATCTCGCCGGATTTTGAATCCATCTTCCCTTTATCCTCTTTGTCTTCCGAAACCAGCCTAAGCTTTGACCATACCCCTCTTATTTTTGACATTGGAGAAGGAACTAAAGTGCATTCGAACCGCTTCTTCTTCGAAAATGGGTGGTTCAAAGTCCAAGGTTTCTCGGAGCTCCTGCTTACAAAGTGGATTTCGTTTGCGGGCTCGGCAGGATGCCACGATAGTGTTGATCGGTGGCAGGCCTTCTCTTTGGGCCTGCACCAATTTCTCCGTGGATGGAGCCAGAACCAGGGCAAAGAGGTTCATCGTAGTAAGGGAATGTTGCTTAATCAAATTACTCAGTTAGATATGCAGGCCAATGCTGGGTTCACAACATAGAAAACAAAAAAATTCCTACAATGGGAACTACTAAGCACCAAGATCTATCTATTAGATACAAGCAACGAGTGGATATACATCCATAGAGAACATACCCTTGTAGACCGACAAAGTGTAACGAGGTTGAACTCTTGGATGATGTAGTCGAACGCTTGCCGATCTCAGGATTGAGAAGAAGCCAACGCTGCAACTCAGCAGCACATCCATGATCGCACACACGTTCAGGCCACCGAACAATCTCCACCTCCTCGCTCCAGTGATGCAGCGGAAGTAGCAACTCCTTCCAGACAAAATGCCACTAGGAACATGTATCTCGCTAATCCGAGACCATGGGGGAATAATTCTAGAGGGGGAGAGAGATCCTTCACGAGGAGGTGTACTTTAAGAGGGAGGAGAGGGGGGCCTTTTATAGGGGAGAGGGGGGCATCCCCTCCCATGGTCGACGGCCAAGAGGAGGTGCCCCACCTCTTCCACATTCATGTGGTGAAGCTCCACTCACATAAATTTAGCCTCCACTCAAATTCCCACTCACATGCATTAAATTTCTACTAATCAAACTAATAGCATGTGCCATCTGGTCTTATACATAGCATGGCGTACATTATAGAGCCTAAGGTTGAAGCATAGGGGATCTTATCCATTATCTCTATTTTTTCCACCATAGCCGGACTTTGAGTCTTACTCAATGTCTTGACTTTCAACATAGGTAAGAACCCCTTCATCCATTTTAAACTTCTTTAAAATCTTATCAAGGTATGTACTCTATGATAGCCCTATTAGGCGTCTTGATCTATCTCTGTAGATCTTTATGCCTAATATATATGATGCTTCACCAAGGTCCTTCATCGAAAATTTTCTGTTTAGATAACTTTTAACATTGTTTAAAAGATCTATATCATTTCCAATCAGTAATATGTCATCCACATATAATATCAGAAATGCCACATTGCTCCCACTCACTTTCTTCTAAATAAAAGCTTCTCCATAAGTTTGGACAAATCCAAACTCTTTGATCACCTCATCAAAGCGGAGATTCCAACTCTGGGATGCTTGCTTCAGTCCTTAGATGGATCGCTGAAGCTTGCATACCTTGTCAGCATCCTTAGGATCGACAAAACCCTTTGGTTGTATCATATACAACTATTGTTCAATATTACCATTGAGGAACACATTTTTGAGATCCATCTACCATATCTCATCATCGAAATATGCAGCAATTGCTAAAATAATCCTAGCCGACTTTAGCAACGCTACGGGAGAGAATGTCTCATCATAGTCAACTCCATGAATTTGTCGAAACCCCTTTCGACAAGTCAAGCTTTATAGATGGTCACATTACCATCAGCATCAATTTTTCTTTTGAAAATCCATTTATTCTCAACGGCCTTTCGATCGTGAGGTAAGTCCACCAAGGTCTAAACCTGGTTTTCGTACATGGATTCCATATAGTATTTCATGGCTTCTAGCCATTTGTTGGAACTCGGGCTCATCATCGCTTCTTCATACGTCACAGGGTCATCTATTTCATCAACCTTGAAATTCATAATAGGATCACCACAGAGTTCAGGAGCTGTACATGTCTTGCTTGACCAGCAAGGTTCAGTAGTATCCTCTTTCAGAGTTTGATGATCATTATCATTAGTTCCTTCTTCATTCGGTGAAGTTAACTCCGGAATAATTTACGGCACTGCGCCACTCGCTGTTTCATGAAGACAAGGTTTAGTAATCTCTTCGAGTTTTACCTTCTGATTACTCACACCTTTCGCAAGAAACTATTTCTCTAGAAAGGATCCATTCTTGGCAACAAAAACCTTGCCCTCGGATCTGTGATAGAAGGTATACCCAATTGTTTCTTTAGGGTATCCTATGAAGACGCATTTTCCCGCTTTGGGTTCGAGGTTATCAGGCTGAAGTTTCTTCACATAAACATCACATCCCCAAACTTTAAGAAATGACAGCTTAGGTATGTTTCCAAACCACAATTCCTACGACATCTTTTCAACGGATTTAGATGGTGCCCGATTTAAAGTGAATGCAGTGGTTTCCAATGCATAACCCCAAAATGACAGTGGCAAGTCAGCCAGAGACATCATAGATCGAACCATAGCCAATAAAGTACAATTACGACGTTCCGACACACCATTACGCTGTGGTGTTCTGGTAGGTGTGATTTGTGAAACTATTTCACAATCTCTCATATGTGAGCTAAACTCGTAACTAAGATACTCTCCTCCACGGCCGGACCATAGAAATTTGATCTTTCTATTACGATGATTTTCCACTTTACTCTGAAATTCCTTGAACTTTTCAAAGGTTTCAGACTTGTGTTTCATAGATATACCCGTATCTACTCAAATCATCCGTGAAAGTAACAAAATAATGATATCCACCTCGCGCCGACACACTCATTGGACCACATACATCAGTATGTATGATTTCCAATAAATCTGGCACCCATTCCATTGTACCAGAGAGTGGGGTTCTAGTCATCTTGCCCATAAGGTATGGCTCACATGTATCAAATGATTCAAAATCAAGTGATTCCAAAAGTCCATCAGAATGGAGTTTCTTCATGCGTTTTACTCCAATATGACCTAGACGGAAGTGCCACATATATGCATATATATCATTATCAAGTTTAATCCTTTTAGCATCAACATTATGAATATGTGTAACACTATTATCGAGATCCAACAGAGATAAACCATTCATCACATGTGCATGACTATAAAAGATATCATTCATATAAATCGAACAACCATTGTTTTTGGATTTAAATGAATAACCACTTCGCATCAAACACGATCTAGATACAATGTTCATGCTTAGTGCAGTCACCAAATAACAATTATTTAGATTTATCACTAATCCTGACGGTAGGTGGAGAGGTAGCGTTCCGACGGCGATCACATCAACTCTTGATCCATTGCCAACACGCATCTTGACCTCACCCCTTGCTAGTGGTCGCTTGTTCCGCAGACCCTGATTCGAGTTACATATATTAGCAACCGGTCCAGTATCAAATACCCAGGTGCTACTGCGAGTACTAGTCAAGTACACATCAATAACATGTATATCATATATACCTTTGGTTGCCTTTCTGGCCTTATTATCCGCCAAATATGGGGTAGTTGCGCTTCCACTAGCCAGTCCCCTTACAATAATTACACTCGGTATTAGATTTAGGGTCAGCTCGGGATTTATTTTCAGGCACGGCAACAAATTTGTTGCCCTTCTTTCCCTTCTGTTTACCCTTCTTGTCTTTCTTGAAACCGGTGGTCTTATTGATCGTCAACACTTGATGTTCATTATTGATCTCCACTTCTGCAATCTTAAGCATTGACAGAAGCTCGGGAAAGACTTCTTCATGCCCTGCATATTATAGTTCATCACGAAGCTCTTGTAGCTAGGTGGCAGAGATTGGAGAACACGATGTATGCCTATGTCAATGTGAATCGTTATTCCCAAGGACACAAGCTTATCGGCGTACCCAGACATTTTGAGTACGTGCTCACTAACGGAGCTTTTCTCTTCCATCATGCAGTTAAAGAACTTTTCAGAAGTGTCATAACTCTCTATGGCAACATGGGTGTCGAAAATCATTTTCAATTCACCCATGGTATCAAAAGAATTTCCATTATCGGAATGCTTTCGGAGTTCCGGATCTAGCCCATACATTATGTCGCAATGAACTAAGTTGTGGTCCTCCTGACGAGTCAAATAGACATTCTTTTCCTCGTCAGAAGCTTCAGGAGCTGGTGGGGGGCTGATGTCTACGCACTTCCATTCTTGTAGACAGTTGTTGGGCCTCCAAGTGCAGAGGTTTGTAGAACGGGAAGCAAGTTTTCCCTTAAGTGGATCACCCAAGGTTTATCGAACTCGGGGAGGAAGTGGTCAAAGGTATCCCCTCTCAAGCAACCCTGCAATCAAGATACAAGAAGTCTCTTGTGTCCCCAACACACCCAATACACTTGTCAGGTGTATAGGTGCACTAGTTCGGCGAAGAGATAGTGAAATACAAGCGGTATGGATAATTGTAAGTGGTAACGGTGATAGAAAATAGCTTGATGGCGTGGAAAAGACTAAATTAACACTGAAATAAAGATAGAAGCAAGCAAACATGTAATAGATCTAATAGAAAACGGTGTTTCAGTGCTTAGAAACAAGGCCTAGAGATCATACTTTCGCTAGTGAACACTCTCATATAAATATCTTCTCTTTATGATACTACTCTAAACTACTCTCCGGTTGAACACTCTAATCGATGGTAGGGCTATAACAGCACACCTCAAAGTTCGCTTTCCGCATCTAGATAACCCCACACTGTCACCTTGAGCACTAGATGGTTCAAACAAACACCACAATTTCATAAAGACATCCAACTCCAAATATAACTCATAACAAGTATTTGTAATCTCTAGCCTAAGTGCCACCATGGTGTGCACACTATCAACTTCACACACATGGGGAGAGCAGAGATCTATTAAAGCACTTGAGTAGCAAGGTAGATCTATAGATTACAAGCTCATGATCACAATATGATCATGCATAGAGAGAGATGAACACATAGCTACCGGTAGAACCCTTAGCCTTGAGGAAGAACTACTCCCTCCTCATCATGGGAATCAGCAATGGTGATGGAGATGGTGGTGGAGATCGATGGAGATGGCTCCGAGGGCACTTCCACATCCCGGCAGGGTGCTGGAAGAGAGACTTTCTGTCCCTCGAATCTCCCCTTCGGTGGTAGCGGCGCTGCGGAACTTTTCATGGATTTCCGATTGACGATCTAGGGTTTTTGCATCGGGAGTAATATATAGGCGAAGGAGGCAAGGTCGGTGGCTAGCCAGGGGGCCCACACCATGCTCTGGCGCGGCCTGGGGGGTACCCGCGCCTAGGGGGTGTGGCCAGGCCCTGGCCCTCCTCCGTCTTGTATTCTAGCTCTGTGAGTCTTCCGGTAAAATAGGAACTTTGGCTTTTGTCCCGTCCAATTCTGAGAATATTCATTTTCTGACTTTCCTGGAACCAAAAACAGCAGAAAACAGGCAATTGGCACTGTGGCATCTTGTTAATAGGTTAGTCCAAGAAATCATATGAAAAGTACTCCAAAGTGTGGACAAAACATAAGAAAGTAGATAAAACCAAGCATGGAACATCAAAAATTATAGATACATTTGCAATGTATCAACATTCCCAATCTTAACTCCTGCTCGTCCTCGAGTAGGTAAGTGATAAAAGAAAGAATAATTTTTGAGGTGACATGCACCATCATACACTTGATCAAAGTACTTGTAAAACATTGATAGCTAGGATCATAGTACTTCAATCATAGCATAAAAGACAAAGTTCTAGCAATAAGACATAGCAACTATGTTGCAACATGAAAAGGCACAAACAAAAGATTCATGAATAACAATGCTTTGCAAGACGTTTGTTTGTTTCAAATAAAGAAAACATAGCATAGTGGCATCCAGCTTGTCCCTCATAGAGTAGCAAACATAAATGCATAGGACACCTTCAAAGTTCATAAGAGTGACTAGATACAAGTAGTTTAAGAATAAGAAATATCAAGTGATGCATCAATCAACAAGTCTTGGGACAATGCACATAGAACTAAGAATGGCCACTATGCTCTAAAATTAGGTGCATTAAGGTAGAAGGTGGAGACTCAACATAAAATTAAAAGAAAGGCCTTCATAGAAGGAAGCAGAGATTCAAGTTTTATAAAAAACTTCCAAAAATTATGGTACTTATTAGCTTTCAGCTCTCATTGCTCCTATCATAAGCATCTTGAAGTGATTAAGGTTAAAGTGAACAAACCATGGAGTATATGCTTGACAAAGTATACGTTGGAAATCTCATGTCCCTTGATTACGAGGGCCGCTCCTCATGATACTCAAGTTTAGTTACCGGTAAGTTCTTGTCATCGTAAATACTTGTGTATCATAGAGAACCGCCAACGGGGTACCCCTTGTCCGATGATACGGAAGAATCCCCATATCAAAATGACAAGGCAAGCAGACAACGAGCATCTCAGCAATCTTCTTATTTACCATGGGAAAATGGTGCTTTTTTCTCTCTTTCCTCTTTTGTCATATCGCTTTTTTTCTCTTTTTTCTCAATATCGGACTCTTTTTATAAGAAGAATGCTTCATAGACAGCTCATTCTGGTTACGCTGCAGGTTTCCACCATGTCAGCATGGATTAGACCAGCGGCCCAGGCGTTTCTCTAACACACATACATAACTCTATGGACTTACAAGCTCCCCTTTCATTTCACACCGAGGACATCCATAGACAAAGGATCATGATATCAACTAGGTACAAAGTACAAGTGCAATGTTGAAAGCGTTCCCCGTGACAGCATGGTTCTGCTCATCCCCAACAAATAAGTGCAAGCATATACAACATAGACGACACAATGGTTCAAGTTTCTTAAGGGAAAGAAAAGTAAAGTGTGCCATCAAGTTCGTGAGAGCTTTAATCACTAGTTTTCTCATAAAAAGTTCAATTCGGAAGGTAGATAAAAACATGAATATACTTGGAATAGCATAAGCTAATCGGTATCTATGGTAGACTCTTTGGAATAACTTGGTTTAAGGAGTTGGGTGCATGAGTGGAACTCATACTTGGTTATGGAGGCTAGCAAAAGACTGGGAGCGACAAACTAAGAGAGCAATAATGGCCATAATCATGCAGAGCGACAAAACATTATTGATCAAAGCATAAAGTGATATTACAAGTCGAAAACTATATGATCATCGAGGCTATAGTGACTTGGGATAGTCATAACATGGTGTGAGCATGCACCAAGTCAACCCAAATAAAGCATCAAAGGAGAATACCACAATAGTATGCTTTAATATGCTAAAACAACGCATGATTCTTTCAAGGCACATTAAGCAATCTCAATTGTTTATAACATGTCATGCTACAGCAAAAATCACTAAGCATAAAGCCAAAACAATATCAAGCATGACATGACAAAGCATAGGCCACAGTCAAAAACAAGCTCCTTTTACCACTTATAAGCATGAACTTTTCCTACTCTTTTCCAATCCAAACCAACTTATTTGAAAACTAAGGTATGAATGAGGGGGTCCAACCAATTTATTGCAGAAAACCAAGCAAACTAAGCAAGCGAAAACCAAAAACAAAAACAAAGACGCTCCAAGAACAACACAACTGTGCATGAAACAATAAAAACGAAGTGTGTAGAAAGACCTGAGATTTTTATTGATGAAGAAGGGGATGCCTTGAGCATCCCCAAACTTTGCCGCTTGTACCTCTTGAATATTTCTTGGGGTGACACGTGGTGGCATCCCCAAGCTTGAGCTTTTGTCCATTCGTCATCTCATTCCATCATTCTTTCCCTACATCTAAAATTTTTCTTCATACAAAACTTCACACAATCTACATTAGCAACATTAGTGCATTCAAAAGATAATAAACCTTTTGGTTAAGTTTAAACACAAGTAAAACTTCCATTGAAACACAAGATATTGTAGCACTTCCTTTAAAAAGTTCAAATGATCAAAGAGAACTCAAAGAGAAAGAGATTAAGAGGCAAATGCAAATAATGGTAGAAATCTGTCACAACACACCAGCAGGTAAAAACCAGTTTTTTCGAAGACCTTCTGTTGCTCAAATCGAAAAGTGTTGAACTAACGAAAGTTGGATAACAACCTGGAGGATTTATTTAGAAAATTACAGCTCAATCCGACATACAGAGATTTTTCACGAACGTTTACAGCGAAGCACAAAAATCTATTTCGGGACAACAACTTTCCCAAGCATTACTTCTCTCTCATTAGAGGTTACTCTTGGCACAAAAACCACACAAAAATGATAAGGAGAGGTTATTACTGAAGCAATAACTTCCAAGACTCAACTAAAACTTTTGGGTTATCTCCCAATAAGTACTTTTCTTTAACGCCTTTAAGTTAGGCATGATAGTTTGAGAAGATGCTCACATAAGAAATATAAATTGAGGTAAAAGAGAGCATCAAGAAGCAAATTCAAAGCACATTTAAGTCTAACCCACTTCCTATGCATAGGAATCTTGTAAAGAAACAAGTCATGAAAGCACAAAGCAACAAGCATAGGAAAGCAAAACAAGTGCAACTTCAAAATTTTCAACATAAAGAGGGGAAACTTAATATTGTTGAGATACATAAAACCATGTTTCCCTCTCTCATAATAACTTTCAGTAGCATAATGAATAAAATTAACAATATAACTATCACATAAAACATTCTTATCATAAGCCACATGCATAAAATTATTATTACTCTCCACATAAGCATAGTCATTCTTATTAATTATGGTGGGAGCAAATTCAACAAAATAGCTATCATTATTATTCTCATCACCATAGTCATCAAATATAGGAGGCATATTGTAATCATAATTAATTTCCTCCTCAATAGTAGGTGGACTAAAAATATCATATTCATCATTGTAATCATCATATATTAGAGGTATAGTATCATCAAAGCAAATTTTCTCCTCTAAAGATGCGCGACTAAAAAGATCATTTTCATACAAACTAGCTTCCCCAAGCTTAGAATTTTCCATAGCATTAGCAATAATGGTGTTTAAAGAATTCATACTAATAACATTGCTATTAGCATGCAAATAAAGTTCCATAGGTTTTTTAATTTTCTCTTCAAACACTTCATGTCCTAACTCAAGATAAATACTACAAAGCTCTCTAATTTTTTTTGTTTTCCATTAAGCCCAACTAGTGAAAATAAAAACAAGAAACAAAAAGATATAATTATAGAATCTAAAGGAAATAACTTCGAGCACTCACACCGGAGAATGTGAGTACCTTTTACCTAACCTCCCCGGCAACAGCGCCAGAAAATAGCTTAATGTCTACGCACTTCTATTCTTGTAGACAGTTGTTGGGCCTCCAAGTGCAGAGGTTTGTAGAACAGCAGCAAGTTTTCCCTTAAGTGGATCACCCAAGGTTTATCGAACTCAGGGAGGAAGTGGTCAAAGGTATCCCCTCTCAAGCAACCCTACAATCAATATACAAGAAGTCTCTTGTGTCCCCAACACACCCAATCGACTTGTCAGGTGTATAGGTGCACTAGTTCGGCAAAGAGATAGTGAAATACAAGTGGTATGGATAATTATAAGCGGTAACAGTGATAGAAAATAGCTTGATGGCGTGGAAAAGACTAATGTAACACTGAAATAAAGATAGAAGAAAGCAAACATGCAATAGATCTAATAGCAAACATTGTTTCAGTGCTTAGAAACAAGGCCTAGAGATCATACTTTCGCTAGTGAACACTCTCAGATAAATATCTTCTCTTTATGATACTACTCTAAACTACTCTCCGTTGAACACTCTAATCGATGGTAGGGCTATAACAGCACACCTCAAAGTTCGCTTTCCGCATCTAGATAACCCCACACTGTCACCTTGAGCACTAGATGGTTCAAACAAACACCACAATTTCATAAAGACATCCAACTCCAAATATAACTCATAACAAGTATTTGTAATCTCTAGCCTAAGTGCGACCATGGTGTGCACACTGTCAACTTCACACACATGGGGAGAGCAGAGATCTATTAAAACACTTGAGTAGCAAGGTAGATCTATAGATTACAAGCTCATGATCACAATATGATCACGCACAGAGAGAGAGATGAACACATAGCTACCGATAGAACCCTTAGCCTCGAGGAAGAACTACTCCCTCCTCATCATGGGAATCAGCAATGGTGATGGAGATGGTGGTGGAGATCGATGGAGATGGCTCAGGGGGCACTTCCCCGTCCTGGCAGGGTGCCGGAACAGAGACTTTCTGTCCCCCGAATCTCCCCTTCGGTGGCGGTGGCGCTGCGGAACTTTTCGTGGATTCCTGATTGACGATCTAGGGTTTTTGCATCGGGAGGAATATATAGGCGAAGGAGGCAAGGTCGGTGGCCAGCCAGGGGGCCCACACCATGCCCTGGCGCGGCCTGGGGGTACCCGTGCCTGGGGGGTGTGGCCAGGCCCTGGCCCTCCTCCGTCTCGTATTCTGGCTTCGTGAGTCTTCCGGTAAAATAGGAACTTTGGCTTTTGTCCCGTCTAATTCTGAGAATATTCATTTTCTGACTTTCTTGGAACCAAAAATAGCAGAAAACAGGAAACTGGCACTGTGGCATCTTGATAATAGGTTAGTCCAAGAAATCATATGAAAAGTACTCCAAAGTGTGGACAAAACATAAGAAAGTAGATAAAACCAAGCATGGAACATCAAAAATTATAGATACATTTGCAATGTATCAAGGGCCTAGAGGCGCTTCTAGCACATGTTGCTTTTGTGTAGTAGTGAGGAGAATCCTCAAATTCATGGCCCAATTGGTAAAGTTGCTACCATTCATCGCAAGTTTCTCTTTCTCCATGAACACATTGAAATTAAAAGCAGGTGGTGCCATCTACAACAGAATTTGTAAAGTTTAGACTAAGTTTATGATAGATCGAGTTCAACTAATCCAATTTATGAATCAACTCCCACTCAAAAACAACATCCCTCATGTATTTTTGGTTATTACATGAACCAAATCTACTACACCAAGTCCGATGATCATGTGAGTCGGTGTAGTTTCAAAGGTGAGCATCTATATGGGCATCATATCAACTATATGATTCATGCTTAACCTTTCGGTCCATGATCCGAGGCCATGTCTGTACATGCTAGGCTCGCCAATTAAGAACCTTAGTACTCGCATGTGTAAAACTATCTTACACCCGTTATACAAACGTGGATTCAAGTACACCCGATCATCAAGTGATGTTTTGAAGCGACGAAACATAAAACGGTGCGTACTTCTGGAAGAACACATTTTTATCTTGATATCTAAATGAGGGATCATCTTATAATGCTACTAAAATGCCAAACACGCAATATAAGATGCAAACATCATATGTGAAAGTGAAATGATAGTGTTTTTGCACTTGATCACTATCATGTGCATCGTGGTATGATATTTATCATTTCTTTGTGTGTAAGGCCAAGGTCTATGGAACTTACACATTAGGTGTGTTGTAAGAGTATAAACTATACAACAACTTACAACATTACCATATCATGACACTTGCCCAGCAACAATCTAAACTAGACGCTTCTATTTTATCCATTGCAAGTTTTACATGGCTTAGGGATTTTGAAGATAGAACCGGTCTTACCTACGAACATGGAACCACAATGATGATAACCATATTATTAGCAACTCGTTGTAAATCAGATATTGACTATAGTAGGAGAGACAGACACCCGCTAGCCACTTATGCAAAACTAGTTGCTTGTCAATCGTGGAACATGTCTCATGTGCGAGGACATGTAAAGTTAGTCCGGGCCACTTCATCCCACTATGCCACCAATATCCAAAATACATATAAGAAGCAATAACGTGATCATCATCGCCCACATACTCATATGTGTACTACCCGTGCAAAGCATCTACGCATAGATCAGGCTCTGATACCACTATTGGGTTCGCAGCATAGAAAACAAAATTTTCCTATGATGGAAACTACTAAGCACCAAGATCTATCTACTAGATACAAGAAATAGGTGGATATACATCCATAGAGAACATACCTTTGTAGACCGACAAAGTGTAACGAGGTTGAACTCGTGGATGATGTAGTCGAATGCTTGCCGATCTCAGGATCTAGAAGAAGTCCATCGCCGCAACTCAGCAGCGCGTCCATGATCGCACACACGTCCAAGCCACCGAACAACCTCCACCTCCTCGCTCTAGCAATGCAGCGGAACCAGCAACTCCTTCCAGAGAAAATGCCATCGGGATCATGTATCTCGCAAATCCGAGTCAATGGGGGAATAATTCTAGAGGGGGAGAGAGATCCTTCACGAGGAGGTGTACTTTGAGAGGGAAGAGAGGGAGGCCTTTTATAGGGGAGAGTGGGGGGGAGCCCCTTCCATGGACGGCGGCCAAGAGGAGGTTCCCCACCTCTTCCACATTCATGTGGTGAAGCTCCACTCACATAAATTAAGCCTCCACTCAAATTCCCACTAACATGCACTAAATTTCCACCAAATTTAACGCAAATCTCATTTAATAAAACTATTTTATTGAGGCCTGATACATTGCAAATGTTTATATAATTTTTGATGTTCCATGCTTGGTTTTATCCACTTTCTTGTGTTTTGTCCACACTTTGGACTACTTTTCATATGATTTCTTGGACTAACCTATTAACAAGAGCAACAGTGCCAGCTGCCTGTTTTCTGCTGTTTTTGTTTCCAGGAAAGTCAGAAAATGAATATTCTCAGAATTGGACGGGACAAAAGCCAAAGTGCCTATTTTTCCGGAAGTCATCAGATGCCAGAATACGAGACGGAGAGGAGCCAGGGGCACCACACCACCTGGCCGCGTGGGCCAGGCCTGGCCGTGCCAGGGGGTGGGGTGGCTAACCCCAGCACCCCCTTGGCCTCTCCTTCCGCCTATAAGATGCCCTCGGGACGAAAAACCTAAGGACCCGATCAAAAATCCACGAAAGAGTCTATAGACGTTGTCATCTCCATCCCTAGATCGGTAGGGATCTGAAGCTCTTCCCGGCACCCTGCCGGAGAGGGGAATTCACCCTGGAGGCCTTGTTCATCATAATGCAAGCCTCCGATAGGATGCGTGAGTAGTTCATCCTTGGACTACGGATCCATGTAGTAGCTAGATGACTGGTTCTCCTCCTTTGTGCTTTCATGTCTAGATCGTGTGAGCTCCGTTCATGATCAAGATCATCTATTTGTAATTCTACATGTTGTGTTTGCAGGGATCCGATGGATATTGAAATGCTATTTCAGATTGATTATTGATTCTATCATGTCTTTGTTATTTGTGATCTTGCATGGTTTCCGTTGTTAGTAGATATCTTGGCCAAGTAGATGCTAGCAACTCCAAGAGTTAGTATTTATGCTCGATAGTGGGTTCATGCCTCTGGTAATCTAGGGAAGTGACAGAAATCTCTAAGGTACTAGATGTGTTGTTGCTACTAGGGAGAAAACAACAATCCTTTGTTCATAGAACAATCGTGTTGTTTACATTACACGCAATTTGTAAAGCAATAATATGTTGCTTGCAACTTAATACTGGAGGGGGTTCAGATGATAACCTGAAGGTGGATTATTAGTCATAGATGCAATTGGATGGTAGCCTATGTATAATGTTGTAATGCCCAATCAAGTCTCAGAGGAGTCAAGATGATTAGTATATGCATGTATTGCTTTTTCGATGTTTGTCAATTGCCCAGCTGTAATTTGTTCACCCAGCATGTTATCTATCTTAAGGAGAGCCACCTCTAGTGAACTATGGATCCCGGTCCTTTCTTTTACATACAATCTATAAACTGTTTATTGCTTTGTGTTTACTTTCTGCAAACTATTACTTCCTTCCATTCGATACGTTTAATCCTTTGTTTTTAGCAAAAACGGTGAGATTGACAAGCTCATCGCAAGTTGGGGACATAATTCTATGGTTGTGTTGTGTAGGTCTCCACGTTGCTGCTGGCACCGGTAGTGCGCCCTGCCATCGTTCAGCTAGCTACACCTTTGGGGTGTTTCCTTGCTCCTACTAGATTGATAACCTTGGTTTTGTACTGAGGGAAAACTTGCTGCTGTGCTCATCATACCTTCCTCTTGGGGTTCCCCAATGAGCTCGATATATTTTCGGCCATCAAGGCCATAATAGGAAGTTCCACTGAAAGTACAAGGGAGAATAGGTTTACCAACTTCTTTAGCTTTTACCTTTCATTCAATAAATTGCGAAGCTTCAGTATCTGACGAGGGTTAAACTCATCAATGCCCATTGTTATGGACTTGGGTTTTGGAGAAGGAGGAAGCGCTAGAGGCATCAATCGGCTAGCAAACAAGCACACAGGGACGCAAGGTTTAGCTAGGTTCAGGCCTCGTAGAGGTCCCTACTCCTGCTTGTCTACTCTTGGAATTATCAAGGGAGTCGAAAGTTACAGGGGGTGTACAGATGCAACCTGGTGATGGTTGTGGTCGTCCTCCTCGCCGCCCCTTGTAGCTTTTATATAGATAGGCTAGGTCTCGGGTAGCAGGTCAAGTCGTTATAGATTAGGGTTTGTCCCTTTAAACTTTCTATCATAAACTTCGTCTTGTGCTGCAAGCAATCGGAGTCTCCGTGAGTCACCCGAATCCTGTATTGGATCCTGGTAACGCCGTGGGATTCTTCCAGACCTGGACCGTATATGCCAAACTCGAGTACCTGTAGGGTATGCCCACGTCAGTAGCCCCCGAGTGTCCGGTGGAATCGCAGATTCGAGTGGAGACTTTATGGAGTCTTTCGAGTGCGCAACTAAGTATGTTTTCGAGTGCTTTGATTGATGTCATAGGGATTGTTGATATACGTGCCTGATTCATCCAATGTATCAGGATCAGTTACCTACCTTAGGGCAAAACAACGCAATCTACTCAAACTCGAGTCCCCGGACTCAAATTCGGGAAAGTGCTGGTGTAATTCGATATAGGACGTGAATGTCTTATAGAGTTTGAATCCCAGTGTATAAGTGTGAGCACTCGATGCGTCCGTCAAGGCATATTTC
The DNA here is from genome assembly GCA_910589775.1 of Avena eriantha. Lineage (NCBI taxonomy): Eukaryota > Viridiplantae > Streptophyta > Magnoliopsida > Poales > Poaceae > Avena > Avena eriantha. The sequence goes on along the minus strand of OU342742.1, from coordinate 170,198,946 downwards.
ATCGTACCTGCAGGCACGGATATTTTCTGGTAGTGCACAATATATGCATTGCCAGGCCTTATTCACGTCTTATCTTCACGTCGTAGACACGGCATCCGAATTTTGTCATCACGGAGATGATTCGGGTGACCCAGGAGATGCAGTCTCTTTGTAGGGAAGTTATGAGGCGAATTCACCGATGCTTTCGAGTGTAGACATTGTCAACACGTAGTTATGTGTAAGAAAAATCATAGGGTGCGCGACCAGCGCTCTCTATGGGAGTAGCCCCCGAGTGCCTATTCGAGTTGAAGACTCGAGTGGGAACTATAAGTACTTTGCGATTGTTGTCGTCTTTTGCTTGTTTCAGTCGAATGTGCTTTCAGCGCTCCCTATGGGAGTAAACCAAAGTCCACAATCAAATCGTTGATTCGAGTGAAGGGTTATGCAATGTATTAGAAAATTTCCTCGGGTGCACGGCCAGTACTCCTGTTAGGAGTATCCCCCAAGTGCTTGGTTGAGTCGAAGACTCGAGTAAGGACTAAAGCAGTCAAAGAGTGCTCCTGCTAGAGTTAATGATGTTAGTGCGGACAATGATATGACCTCAGTTACCCCATGAGCCGCTTTGACGGGACGTGACGAGTAGTGGGTCCCACTTTCTAACTTCGATTTGACCAGGCATGTGTAATCTTCTGTTTTAACTGAGTCTCCTCGATTCTCGCACGTAATGGGTGGAGTGGGGCGATGATGTCTACACACTTCTATTCTTGTAGACAATTGTTGGGCCTCCAAGTGCAGAGGTTTGTTGAATAGCAGTAAGTTTCCCTTAAGTGGATCACCCAAGGTTTATCGAACTCAGGGAGGAAGTACTCAAAGGTATCCCCTCTCAAGCAACCCTGCAATCAAGATACAAGAAGTCTCTTGTGTCCCCAACACACCCAATACACTTGTCAGGTGTATAGGTGCACTAGTTCGGCGAAGAGATAGTGAAATACAAGTGGTATGGATATAAGACAATGGTGCTAGAAAATAGCTTGATGGCGTGGAAGAGACTAAAGGCAAACTGAAATAAAGATGGAAGAAGCAAACATGTAACAGATCTAGTTGCAAACGGTGTTTCAATGCTAAGAAACAAGGCCTAGGGATCATACTTTTACTAGTGAACACTCTCATACAAATATCTTCTCTTTATGATACTACTCTCCGGTTGGACACTCTAATCCATGGTAGGGCTATAACAGCACACCTCAAAGTAAGCCTTTCCCATCTAGATAACCCCACACTGTCACCTTGAGCACTAGATGGTTCCAACAAACACCACAATTTCATAGAGACATCCAACTCCAAATATAACAAACAAGTATTTGTAATCTCTAGCCTAAGTGCCACCATGGTGTGCACGTTGTCAATTTCACACACATGGGTAGAGCAGAGATCTATTAAAGCACTTGAGTAGCAAGGTAAATCTACTTGATTACAAAGCTCATGATCACAATATGAGCTTGCATAAAGAGAGAGATGAACAGATAGCTACCGGTAGAACCCATAGCCTCGAGGAAGAACTACTCCCTCATCATCATGGGAATCAGCAACGGTGATGGAGATGGTGGTGGAGATCGATGGAGATGGCTCTGGGGCACTTCCCCATTCCAGCAGGGTGCCGGAACAGAGACTTTTTGTTCCCCGAATCTCCCCTTCGGTGGCGGCGGCATTGTGGAACTTTTCGTGGCTAGAGGCTTGACTATTTAGGGTTTTTGCATCGGGAGGCTTCTTATAGGCGAAGAGGCGAGGTCAGTGGGTGGCCAGGGGGCCCACACCACTAGGTGGCACGACCAGGATGGACCCGCGCCACCACATGGTGTGGCCGCCCTGTCGCCCCTCTTCGTCTCGTCTTCTAGCTCCGTGAGTCTTCGGGTAAAATATCAACTTTGGCTTTTGTCCCGTCCAATTCCGAAAATATTCATTTTCTGACTTCCTGGAATCAAAGACAGCAGAAAACAGGCAGCTGGCACTGTGTCTCTTGTTAATAGGTTAGTCCAAGAAAGTGTATGAAAAGTACTCCAAAGTTGGAACAAAACATAATAAAGTAGATAAAACCAAGCATGGAACATCAAAAATTATGGATACGTTAGCAACGTACCAACATCGCCAAGCTTAACTCCTGCTCGTCCTCGAGTAGGTAAGTGATAAAAAGAAAGAATAATTTTTGAGGTGACATGCACCATCAAAAACTTGATCAAAGTATTTGTAAAACATTGAAAGATGGGATAAAAGTACTTCAACATAGCATGAAAGATAAAGTTCTAGCAATAATACATAGCAACTATGTTGCAACATGAAAAGGCACAAACAAAAGATTCATGAATAACAATGCTTTGCAAGACGTTTGTTTGTTTCAAATAAAGAAAACATAGCATAGTGGCATCCAGCTTGTCCCTCATAGAGTAGCAAACATAAATGCATAGGACACCTTCAAAGTTCATAAGAGTGACTAGATACAAGTAGTTTAAGAACAAGAAATATCAAGTTATGCATCAATCAACAAGTCTTGGGACAGTGCACATAGAACTAAGAATGGCCACTATGCTCTAAAAGTAGGTGCATAAAGGTAGAAGGTGGAGACTCAACATAAAATTAAAAGAAAGGCCTTCATAGAAGGAAGCAGAGATTCAAGTTTCATAAAAAGCTTCCAAAATTATGGTACTTATTAGCTTTCAGCTCTCATTGCTCCTATCATAAGCATCTTGAAGTGATTAAGGTTAAAGTGAACAAACCATGGAGTATATGCTTGACAAAGTATAAGTTGGAAATCTCATGTCCCTTGATTACGAGGGCTGCTCCTCATGATACTCAAGTTTAGTTACCGGTAAGTTCTTGTCATCGTAAATACTTGTGTATCATAGAGAACCGCCAACGGGGTAACCCTTGTCCGATGATACGGAAGAATCCCCATATCAAAATGACAAGGCAAGCAGACAACGAGCATCTCAGCAATCTTCTTATTTACCATGGGAAAATGGTGCTTTTTTCTCTCTTTCCTCTTTTCTCATATCGCTTTTTTTCTTTTTTTTCTCTTTTTTCTCAATATCTGACTCTTTTTTATAAGAAAAATGCTTCATAGACAGCTCATTATGGTTACGCTGCAGGTTTCTACCATGAAGGCATGGATTAGACCAGCGGCCCAGGCGTTTCTCTAACACATATACATAACTCCATGGACTTACAAGCTCCCCTTTCATTTCACACTGACGACATCCATAGACAAAAGGGCATGATATCAACTAGGTACAAAGTACAAGTGCAATGTTGAAAGCGTTCCCCATGACAGCATGGTTCTGCTAATCCCCAACATATAAGTGTAAGCATCTACAACATAGATGACACAATGGTTCAAGTTTATTAAGGGCAAGAAAAGTAAAGTGTGCCATCAAGTTCGTGAGAGCTTTAATCACTAGTTTTCTCATAACAAGTTTAATTCGGAAGGTAGATAAAAACATGAATATACTTGGAATAGCAAATGCTAATAGGTAGGTATGGTGGACTCTTTGGAATAACTTGGTTTAAGGAGTTGGATGCATGAGTGGAACTCACACTTGGTTACGGAGGCTAGCAAAAGACTAGGAGCGACCAACTAAGAGAGCAATAATGGCCATAATCATGCAGAGCAACAAAACATCATTAATCAAAGCATAAAGTGATACTACAAGTTGAAAAATAAAGGATCATAAAGGCTATGGTGACTTGGGATAGTCATAACATGGTGTGAGCATGTGCCAAGTCAACCCAAATAAAGCATTAAATGAGAATACCACAATACTATGCTTTAATATGCTAAAACAACGCATGATTCATCCAAGGCACATTAAGCAATGTCAATTGTTTATAAAATGTCATGCTACAACAAAGATCACTAAGCATAAATCCAAAACAATATCAAGCATGACATGACAAAGCATGGGCCACAGTCAAAAACAAGCTCCTTTTACCACTTAAGCATGAACTTTCCTACTCTTTTCCAATCCAAACCAACTTATTTGAAAGAACTCACAAAGATAATATAAATAAAGATTAGTGAGATTGTCTCACAAATAAAAAAGGAAGAACTAAAAAGTTCTAAGCTAAAAGCACAAGAAAACTAAGGCTAAACATTGTGCTAGCAAAAGAAAACACTCACAGAATAATAAGAGTGAAAACTAGAGTGTTCTAGGCAATGAATAAAGGGGTGTGTCTCTCTCCAAAAGAAGTTTGTTGGGATCCAACCAACTTATTCAAACAAACCAAGCAAATGAAAAATCAAAACGAAAATGAAAAATAAGACGCTCCAAGAACAATACAACTGTGCATGAAACAATAAAAATGAAGTGTTTGGAAGAAACCTGGGATTTTTATTGATGAAGAAGGGGATGTCTTGGTCATCCACAAGCTTTGACACTTGTACCTCTTGAATATTTCTTGGGGTGACATGGGATGGCATCCCCAGGCTTGAGCTTTAGTCCATTCTTCATCTCATTACAGCGTTCTTTCCATACAGCTGAAATTTTCCTTCATACAAAACATCACACAGTCTTTATTAGCAACATTAGTGCACTCAAGATAATAAGTCTTTGGGTTCAGTTTCAACACCAATAAAACTTCCATTAAAACACAAGATACTGTACCACTTCCCTCAAAAAGCTCAATTCCCCAAAAGAACTCGAAAAAGGAACCAACAAGAAGCAAATGCAAATAATGGCAGAAATCTGTCAAAACAGACCAGTAGGTAAAGACGGATTTTTTCAAAGACCTTCTGTTGCTCAAATCAAAAAGTGTTGAACTAACGAAAGTTATATAACAACCTGGGGCAGAAGCACAAAAACTCACGCCTCAAAATAACGTACAGAGATTTTACACGAATTTTTACAGTGAAGAACAAAAATCTGTTTCGGGACAACAACTTCCCCAAGCATTACTTCTCTCTCATTAGAGGTTAACCTTGGCACAAAAAGCAAATAAAAAGGATAAGGAGCGGTTATTACAGAGTTAATAACTTCCAAGACTCATCTAAAACTTTTGGGTTATCTCCCAATAAGTACTTTTTTCTTTAACGGCTTTAAGTTAGGCATGATAGTTTGAGAAGATGCTCACATAAGAAATATGAATTGAAGTAAAAGAGAGCATCAAGAAGCAAATTCAAAACACATTTAAGTTTAACCCACTTCCTATGCATAGGAATCTTGTAAAGAAACGAGTCATGAAAGCACAAAGCAACAAGCATAGTAAAGCAAAACAAGTGCAATTTCAAGACTTACAACATAAAGAGGGGAAACTTAATATTATTGAGATACATAAAACCATGTTTCCCTCTCTCATAATAACTTTCAGTAGCATCATGAATAAAATTAACAATATAACTATCACATAAAACATTCTTATCATGAGCGCATGCATATAATAATTATTACTCTCCACATAAACATAGTCATTCTTATTAATCGTAGTGGGAGCAAATTCAACAAAAATAGCTATCATTATTATTCTCATCACCATAATCATCAAATATAGGAGGCATATTGTAATCATAATTATATTTTCTCCTCAATCGTAGGTGGACTAAAAATATCATAGTCATTATTTTAATCATCATATATTGGAGGTGTAGTATCATCATAAGCAATAGAATAGCTATCTTCCAAAGCTGGGGAACTAAAAAGATCATTTTCATAAAAACTAGTTTCCCCAAGCTTAGACTTTTCCATAGCATTAGCAATAATGCTGTCCAAAGAATTCATACTAACAACATTGCTATTAGCATGCAAGTAAAGTTCCATAGGTTTTTAATTTTCTCTTCAAACACTTCATGTCCTAACTCAAGATAAATACTATAAAGCTCTCTAATTTTGTTGTTGTTTTCCATTAAGCCTAATTAGTGAATGCAAGAAACAAAAAGACAAAATTGCAGAATCTAAAGGAAATAACTTCGAGCACTCACACCGGAGGATGTGAGTACATTTTACCTTACCTCTCCGGCAACGGTGCCAGAAAATAGCTTGATGTCTACACACTTCTATTCTTGTAGAGAGTTGTTGGACCTCCAAGTGTAGAGGTTTGTAGAACAGCAGCAAGTTTCCCTTAAGTGGATCACCCAAGGTTTATCGAACTCAGGGAGGAAGAGGTCAAAGGTATCCCCTCTCAAGCAACCCTTCAATCAAGATACAAGAAGTCTCTTGTGTCCCCAACACACCCAATACACTTGTCAGGTGTATAGGTGCACTAGTTCGGCGAAGAGATAGTGAAATACAAGTGGTATGGATATAAGACAATGGTGCTAGAAAATAGCTTGATGGCGTGGAAGAGACTAAAGGCAAACTGAAATAAAGATGGAAGAAGCAAACATGTAACAGATCTAGTTGCAAACGGTGTTTCAATGCTAAGAAACAAGGCCTAGGGATCATACTTTTACTAGTGAACACTCTCATACAAATATCTTCTCTTTATGATACTTATTTGAACTACTCTCCGGTTGGACACTCTAATCCATGGTAGGGCTATAACAACACACCTCAAAGTAAGCCTTTCCCATCTAGATAACCCCACACTATCACCTTGAGCACTAGATGGTTCAACAAACACCACAATTTCATAGAGACATCCAACTCCAAATATAACTTATAACAAGTATTTGTAATCTCTAGCCTAAGTGCCACCATGGTGTGCATGCTGTCACTTTCACACACATGGGGAGAGCAGAGATCTATTAAAGCACTTGAGTAGCAAGGTAGATCTACTTAATTACAAAGCTCATGATCACAATATGAGCTTGCATAGAGAGAGATGGACACATAGCTGCCGGTAGAACCCTTAGCCTCGAGGAAGAAATACTCCCTCATCATCATGGGAATCAGCAACAGCGATGGAGATGGTGGTGGAGATCGATGGAGATGGCTCTGGGGGGACTTCCCCGTCCCGGTAGGGTGCTGGAATAGAGACTTTCTGTCCCCCGAATCTCCCCTTCGGTGGTGGCGGTGCTGTGGAACTTTTCGTGGCTGGAGGCTTGACTATTTAGGGTTTTTGCATCGGGAGGCTTCTTATAGGCGAAGAGGCAAGGTTGGTGGGTGGCTAGGGGGGCCACACCACCAGGTGGCGCGGCCAGGGTGGACCCGTGCCACCACATGGTGTGGCCGCCCTGTGGCCCCTCTCCGTCTTGTCTTCTGGTTCTGTGAGTCTTCCGGTAAAATATCAACTTTGGCTTTTGTCCCGTCCAATTCCGAAAATATTCATTTTCTGACTTCCTGGAACCAAAAACAGTAGAAAACAGGCAGCTGGCACTGTGGCTCTTGTTAATAGGTTAGTCCAAGAAAGTGTATGAAAAGTACTCCAAAGTTGGAACAAAACATAAGAAAGTAGATAAAACCAAGCATGTAACATAAAAAATTATGGATACATTAGCAATGTATCATCTATGTTGTATATGCTGCACTTATTTGTTGGGGATTAGCAGAACCATGTTGTCATGGGGAAGGCTTTCAACATTGCAATTGTACTTTGTACCTAGTTGATATCATGCTCTTTTGTCTATGGATGTCGTCGGTGTGAAATGAAAGGGGAGATTGTAAGTCCATGGAGTTATGTATATGTGTTAGAGAAACGCCTAGGCCACTAGTCTAATCCATGCTGTCATGGTGTAAACCTACATCGTAACCATAATGCGCTATCTATAAAGCATTCTTCTTATAAAAAAAGAGTCAGATATTGAGAAAAAAAGAAAAAAAAGAGATATATGAAAAGAGGAAAGAGAGAAAAAAGCACCATTTCCCATGGTAAATAAGAAGATTGCTGAGATGCTCGTTGTCTGTTTGCCTTATCATTTTGATATGGGGATTCTTCCGTATCATCGGGCAAGGGGTACCCCGCTGGCAGTTCTCTGTGATACACATGTACTTACAATGACAAGAACTTACCGGTGACTAAACTTGAGTAGCATGAGGAGCGACCCTCGTATTCAAGGGACATGATATTTCCAACTTATACTTTGTCAAGCATGTACACCATAGTTTGTTCACTTTAACCTTAATCACTTCAAGATGCTTATGATAGGGGAAATGAGAGATGAAAGCTATTTAGTACCATAATTTTTGGAAGCTCTTTATGAAACTTGAATCTCTGCTTCCTTCTATGAAGGCCTTTCTTTTAGTTTTATATTGAGTCTCCACCTTCTATCTTTATGCACCTACTTTGAGAGCATAGTGGCCATTCTTAGTTCTATGTGCATTGTCCCAAGACTTGTTGATTGATGCATAACCTTGATATTGCTTGTTTTAAACTATTTGTATCTAGTCACTCTTATGAACTTCGAAGGTGTCCTATGCATGTATGTTTGCTACTCTATGAGGGACAAGCTGAATGCTACTATGCTATGTTTTCTTTATGTGAAACAAACAAACGTCTTGCAAAGAATTGTTATTCATTAATATTTTGTTTGTGCCTTTTCATGTTGCAACATAGTTTCTTTGTCTTATTGCTAGAACTTTATCTTTCATGTTATGATTGAAGTACTATGATCCCAGCTTTCAATGTTTTGCAAATACTTTGATCAAGTTTATGATGGTGCATGTCACCTCAAAAATTATTCTTTCTTTTTATCACTTACCTACTTGAGGACGAGCAGGAGTTAAGCTTGGGGATGTTGATAAATTGCAAACATATCCATAATTTTTGATGTTCCATGCTTGGTTTTATCTACTTTCTTATGTTTTGTCCATAGTTTGGAGTACTTTCCATATGATTTCTTGGACTAACCTATTAACAAGAGCCACAGTGCCAGGTGCCTGTTTTCTGCTATTTTTGGTTCCAGGAAAGTCAGAAAATTAATATTCTCGGAATTGGACGGGACAAAAGCCAAAGTCAGTTTTTCACCGAGGGACACACGGAGCCAGAATACGAGACGGAGAGGAGCCAGAGGGAGGCCATACCACCTGGCCGTGCCAGGGGGTGGTGTGGCCAGCCCAGGCACCCACTCGGCCTCCCCTTCCGACTATAAGATGCCTTCGATACAGAAACCCTAAGTACCCGATCAAAATTCCATGAAAGAGTCTGTAGCCGCCGTCATCTCCATCCCTAGACCGGGAGGGATCTGAAGCTCTTCCCGGCACTTTGTCGAAGAGGGGAATTCACCCTGGAGGCCTTGTTCATCATCATGCAAGCGTCCGGTGTGATGCGTGAGTAGTTCATCTATGGACTACGGGTCCATGTAGTAGCTAGATGGCTGGTTCTCCTCCTTTGTGCTATCATGTTTAGATCTTGTGAGCTCCGTTCATGATCAAGATCATCTATTTGTAATTCTGCATGTTGTGTTTGCAGGGATCCAATGGATATTGAGATGCTATTTCAGATTGATTATTGATTCTATCATGTCTTTGTTATTTGTGATCTTGCATGCTTTCCGTTGTTAGTAGCTATCTTGGCCAAGTAGATGCTAGCAACTCCAAGAGTTAGTATTTATGCTCGATAGTGGGTTCATGCCTCTAGTAATCTGGGGAAGTGACAGAAATCTCTAAGGTACTAGATGTGCTATTGCTACTAGGGACAAAACAACAATCCTTTGTTCATAGAACAATCATATTGTCTACTTTACACGCAATTCGTAAATGCAAATATCCGTTGCTTGCAACTTAGTACTGGAGAGGGTTCGGATGATAACCTGAAGGTGGATTATTAGTCATAGATGCAGTTGGATGGCGGTCTATGTATAATGTTGTAATGCCCAATCGAATCTTAGAGGAGTCAAGATGAGTAGTATATGCTTGTATGCTTTCTCGATGTTTGTCAATTGCCCAGCTGTAATTTGTTCACCCAACATGTTATCTATCTTAAGGAGAGCCACCTCTAGTGAACTATGGACCCTGATCCTTTCTTTTACTATCAATCTACAATCAACTGTTTACTGCTTTGTGTTTACTTTCTGCAAACTATTAGTTTCTTCGACTCGATACGTTTAATCCTTTGTTTTCAGCAAAACCGGTGAGATTGACAACCTCATCGCAAGTTGGGGACAGAGTTCTGTGGTTGTGTTGTGCAAGTCTCCAGGTTACTGCTGGCACCGGTAGTGCGCCCTGCCAAAGTTCAGCTAGTTACACCTTTGGGGTGTTTCCTTGCTCCTACTAGATTGATAACCTTGGTTTCATAACTGAGGGAAAACTTACTGCTGTGCTCATCATACCTTCCTCTTGGGGTTCCCCAACGATCTCGTTAATACACGAGTCAGTAGCCCCCGAGTCTAGTGATCACGGGACTCGCAAGTGCTCCCGTAGTGAGGATTCTGATGCCTCCTCACCGTCGAAGCTAGAGGATCCTTCTGCTGCTGCAGAGGAGCCAATCCCCGCCGTGCCTGTGCGCACCATGGCTTCTCCTGCAAGGAAGAAGCTGAGGTTGCTGAAGGAGTCGTCGGGAGATTCCTTTGCCCTCGAGAATTTTGATGGGTAAGTCTTTATATTTCTCGAGTTCGTCTTGTTTTCCTCGAAGTTTTCTACTTCTGAAGTGGTTCTTGGTATTTGCAGTTAAACGGCATCGTCGTCTTCCGACGACTGCTAGTTTGTTAAAGAATCTAGAGTCACAGACTCCAAGAACAAGGAGGTGGCCATACGGTCTCCTTCTCCTCTAGTGGCGGCCCACTCCAGCGCCAACTCTTCGAGTTCGCCCCACGCTGGGGGCACCAAATGGTTGCACGGACGCCCACTCGACCGGAACCTTCGGAGTCCCTGGAGGAGCATGTAAGTGTCTTTTACCGCTGGCATTCAAATTTTGATTGATGTGCACACGTTGTTCATTTTTGCTAATGTTGATACTTCTTATCTTTTGATGTAGCCCATCGTGAAGGATTCCACTCGCCTCGTGGAGCAGATTCCTGCCTTGGGTCGACAGCATGCCTTGTTGGACAACCGCCATCATGCATTCGAAGGTTTGTATTAATCTTGTCTCTCCATTCTTCTTGAATAGAAGTTTGTAAACTCATGTGTTGTCGTGTTCTGCCCCTTGTAAGTGAGCATAATGAGCTTCTCCATCGCGTTAATTCCCTCGAGAAGGGACTTGCCGCAGCGGAGAAGAAGCGCGATGAGGCGGTCGCGGCTCTGGGGGAGTCACAAAAGCGCGAGGAAGATCTGCGTGCTTCCACTGCCAAAAGGGAGAAGTTGTTCGTAGAACAGCTTTTCTTGATTGGGAAAGCGCTAACTGGTATTATTCTGCTTCACTTGCATTTTCCCTATTTTGTTTTTACATCGCTGTGCTGATACCCTGTATTTTTCAGATGCTGTCGGCGTAATCTTCGACGCCCAGGCCTTGCACCACGCAGATGCCTTGGCTGGCGCCATGGCCGTAGTCGAGGACCGCAGTGCCACTCTCCAAGACACACTTGGAAAGGCTAATGGCGTGCTGAGTCGCCTTCGAGAGGAGGTGGCTCCCAAGGCCAATATAATCGAGAGTCTTGACGGCCTAGTGGAGTCCTATGTAGAGGGCATCCCAATGGACTTCAAGAATTCACAGAGGTTAGTTGGCGCGACTATGGTACTCGCAATGGCGCAAACCCACGGTGTGGAGCTGGTCCCCAGCGAGATTTCCTCGGCGATGCCAGTTGCTGCGGATGGCCAACAGGTAGTTGTAACACCCTCGCCTGATAAGGCTGAGTTCCTGTGTATAGTTCCAATCCTTGGATCGGTTCACTGGCACACACAGTACAAATGAATACCAAAGAATATAATAGTGCATAATTATTATATCGAATGATCCAGAATTTACAATTATTACATAACGCTTAGCTCAAAGCTAGCTCAAAACATCAAGTAGCATACGGAAGCATAAACAGATAGTAGGCTCCATCTTCAATTGTGCCATAGGCGAACAACTGTTGAGTGGAGTACCGCGACCTATTCGATCACTCAGAATCGATATAACCTACAACATGAAATGTAGCAGCCCCGAAGGGTTAATACTTGGAATGTATGGCAAGTAGCGTTAAAGTAAAAGAGACAATGCACCTAGCGTCTACATGCTTATTTGGCTAGTGGAGCTTTGGCTAGCTTGCACTTTTCAAACACATTTATCCTACTTCCGTAAACCATTTGATTCACAGCAACCCATTAGGTTCACCCATCAAGTTTTAGTAATTAGGAAATAAGGATGAGTGAGAATATGTCATAGTCTCAAAATCAAGCAACTCAATCGTCCGTAACCGGGGACATGACTAAGTACTTAGTTTTAAACCCTGCAGGAGTTTGTACACTTTACCCATACGACCTGGCCAACCCAGCTCGTACCATCACACTCATATTGTGTGATGATAGGGAGAAGTCCAAGATGAGACCTTTCGGAAAGTAGATCTCCAAACCCCACTGCGCACCGGTCCCAACCTACCATTCACTACATCTCTGGCTACGCTGGGTTCGAATCACCACGACCTACTAAGTCTAACCAGCCACCCATTTCTTACTGGCACATGGTTGCACATGTAAGCTACTATAAGAAAGATAACCAATCCTTCTTAGTACCCTGGGCGGCATTCCCCACCATTATCCACACTCCGTTGACAATCCAACCACTCCGCCCAGGTAGTTCATTAACATTATGTTGTTTTAGTTTAAACAAACATATACTTCACCATGATGTGATCCCTTTCCCCCGTCTTCATAGCAGGTCTAAGCACATCTACTGAACGGGGCTCAACTACAAGGAATTCCGACCACAAATATATAGGACATAGCATAGCATAGTAATTCCTACACATAATCTACAAAAATACACTACACATGCATTAGATAAAAATAGTAGGACAAGGTATGATCAAAATAACATCTACTTTCCTTGGCGATAGGAATCGAGAGTACAATCCTCTCAGAAACAAGCGTTGCACTCGTCACAATCTGCACGATACAAAATCAACACATAAACAAACATACACAAACATAGACAAGTGCACAAATGCATGCACGATAGCTTAATAAAGGTTTCAGTAGCACTTTTATGTTCTCTGATGTTTATTACTACCGAATGCATTCATGGAAAACCTTTTGTGCATTAAAACCAAAACATGCAATTTGTTGTTCCAATTAATAGGCCTTTAAACAAAATACTGAGCCATGTCTGTAAACAGTGTTGTAAAACCTGGGCAAAAATACTACTGTGTGTATGTCGTGGTGGTGTCACGGCAGATGCCATGGATAGGCTAAAGGTGGGGACTAATACACGCTAGGGGAATCCAGGGAGGGATAGTGAAGTGATTCTCCACACAGAAGTTTATATTGCTTAGCTTCCAAGATTAAAAGTGCTCCTTGAGCTGTTTTGGCAAGAGGAGGAAGAAGAAGCCCTCTTACCCTCACCTGCAGCCTACGCCTAGAACCTTAGCCAAATCAGAATAGCGGAACCCCTTCTATCGAAACCCTAGTCCCCCTTTTATAGAGGTGGCTTGGTTCCTGCCTAGGGCATACGTGGAAGCATATTCCTAGGAATATGCTTTCCCCCAAAGGGGTAAGCCGACCGGGGTGCTTTATCCCCGCGTCACTCTTGCTTTAGCTACGTGAGCCTCTGCGGCGCCCGCGTCAGCCGACGTGAGCGTCAACACCCTTGTCGGCCACGACCAAGTGGTCCTGCCCTCGTCTACTTCGCTTAGGCAGTGCGTACTGGGCCTTCTTTTTGACCAGCAAGATTCCTTCCTTCTCCTAGAAGCCAGACGTGAGCCGGATCATAGCTGATCCGGCCATACCTGTTCCTGCATACAAGTTAGACAAGCATTTCCGACTTACTCCTTAAGTCGGCTGAGACAATGTTAGGAGAACGCCCCTGGTCCGGGTTACTCCGTGATCCGGCCTGCCTTGAGGTGACCCGGCCAGCATCCGCTTTGACCTTGCCGAACCTCGGCTAACTCGTCCTTTATACCCCGGAATGACCCTACCCGGGGGTATCCCCCCGACATTAGTCCCCGAAGCTGGTGCGGTCTTAGCCGCCTTGGCCGCTAAGGCCACATCAGGTTCATTTATGCTCGAGTCTCGGACGTTATTTCTGACTTAGCTCTTTATCTCGGATTACATGGATTTACGTTCCCTTCGCACGTTCCAAGCTTTTACTTGCCGGCCGGGTTACCATATTGACTCGGATCCCATGGTTTTACTTTCCCTCTATACATTGCAAGTTTTCACTTGCTGTTCGGGTTACCACGATTCCATTCGGGCCTTGTTTCCTTCTCTCATACGCCAACCCATGTGGAGTGTAATCATTATGTTGTCTTATTTTAAGGGCCTGCACAGTAACTGCCACAGTAATTGTCAGTTATTCTTATACGCGGGTCACATCATGCCTGCGTCCTCGTTTATCGCATCACAGTGTCACGTCATGGGATCATCTCCGCTCTGTGGTCCTCCGTGTGGCTCCCAACTGATTGGTCCGGGCTGGTGATACACGGCCACTACGTGCGGCCGATCCGCAGGACGCGATCCCACTCACTTCTTGGGGGGTGGTTAAATAGCGAAGGGGCGCGTCCCTTAGTTCTTTTCCCCCTCTGCGCCCCTCTGCCTATTGCTGTTACTCTTCGTCTTCCTCACGACCGCGCCGCCGCCGGTGCTCCAAATAGCAATGTCGCCGCCGCGTTTCTCCCTCACACTTCTGCATCACAGTCGCCGCACTGCTTCTCCGTGCCTCCGCGTCGCTGCCACCGCTGCGCAACTTCGTCGCCACGGGTCCTCCTCACTCCAAGCCTCTGACCCCTGCCGCCGCTAGCGCCAGCGAGGGTGGTGAGTATGAAATGACAGAAGAGGAGCTCGTCGTCGCCGAATAGGAGATGGAGGAGGACAGTGCAACGGCGGACCGTGGCGCATGGGCCGGGTCATGGGTCTGTCAAGATGATCTTGACTGGCTCTACCAGACTAGGCGCATTCCCGCCGGTGTCGCTGCTCGTCTTCCTTCCGCCGAACTGGCCCCCTCACCCAATTCGGGTGAGTTTGTTGTGTTCTTGTCCCACTTCCAGAGTGGGTTCGGCCTGCCAGTGAGCGATTTTTTCCGGGATTGGCTCCGCACCTATCAGCTGCAGCCGCACCACCTTCCAGCCAATGCCATCACATCTCTCTCTGCCTTTGCTTCTACAATCGAAGTCTACACCGGACTGTGGCCCACGAAGGAGCTATGGATCCGGTTTTTTGGCCTTCGCCGTAACGTCATACCCAACATCCACACTGATCCGGAGGACAAGCAGCTCACCCAATTGGGAGCTGCGTCCATCTCACCCCGGAGGACCTCCGTTTTCCCCCGGGTCACCGGGCTTGATTCCTGCAAAGGATGGGCCCGGACCTTCTTCTATGTCCGGAATGCGGGCACTGAAGACTTGATTCGGTTGCTCCCCTACACTCTGGGTCCGACTAACCCGGAACTTTGGGATGAGATCTCTAAGAAGCCCACGGCCTTGGCTAACCAGGTTAACAAAAGGTTCGTGGAGCTGAAGAAGCTCGGATTGTGCAACGAGGACGCTATGATCACCTTCGTGCACAACAGAATCTCTCCCCTTCAGAAGCGCACTCACAAGGTGTGACACATGAGCTTTGGCCGCGACCCCAACCGGACCTCATCTTTCGAGCTTAGCAACACGGAGATTTATCGCCGGGTCAAGGCTCTCTTCACCACCGACAAGGACTTCTCCTCCGAGTGGACTTGGGGACATGAAGATTTTTGCCGCGACAGGCTCCCTCCCACGGTAAGCTTCGTAGGGCAAACTTACTCCGGATTAAATATATGTCGGTTTTCGTTGCATTTTTGACTCTGTTGTTCATCCTTTTTCCCAGCTATTCCTTCAGCAGACCCTTGAGGACGGCACGGATCCAACCCTTAAGTGGGCGCCGGACCGTGAGACCCCGGATGAGGAGGAGCCGGACCAGGAGATGTTTCTCCCTATGACCGACGCTACAAAACGACCCACCGGTAAATTCTCTTCTATCAGAGATTGGCCAGATGATGAGGACTCGGATGTCGACGTGATTGAACCTGTTGAGGCTGTTCCCCTTTCTTTTGCCTTTCCGCCATCAGCTAACCCCGGTGGGCACATCCACGAGGATCCTCCCCTCGCTACGGGTGAACCTGTTCCGGTGGCGCCGAGGAAGAAACACGGGGCTGCTCCAAGCTCTTCTTCCGGACCTTCTCAGCCTGCCAAGAGGCGAAAGAAATCCGGGGACAAGACTGCCTCCAAGCCAGCGGGCAAGGCCCCAGCTCAGAGGGCTCGGAAACCCAAGGAAGCCCAAACCTCGGATGCGTAAGTTATTTTTTTCTTCTGTAACTTGCTCTTCTTCACACTGTTATAACTTCTTTTCTGATCTTGTTCTCTCTCGCAGGGCCCCGGTGGAGGTCCCTCAAAGTGGATCCAGCATCTCTTCACCGCTCCGTCGTGGCCCTTCTCCCCCTCGTGACGACGAGTCACGCCCGCTAAGCCCTATTCCGGAGGGTTCCGCGGCTGCTCTGACTTCAGCTCCACCTCGTCAAGAGGAGGGTAACCTCGGAGCGGGGGAGACTGGCCCAGCCGAGGCGACGGCGTCCACCACCTCGGCATCGCCGCATCCAGCAGCCACTGAAGCTGCCTCGGCTCCAGCACCAACCACAGCACCAGCTCCAACTCCGGTACCAGCCCCAACCTCGGCAGCAAGAAATCCCCTAGCCGCTCCAAGTCCGGCTACAAGAGTTCCAGCGCCAAGTTCTTCTGCCTCGTCCTAGTCTTCTAAACCTCGGCGAGGAACTACCCCGGCCGCTCCTAAGGGAAAATCCGCTGCGACGGCTTCCTCTTCTCAGCAAGTCAAGGGCACGAAAGCTCCGGACGCTACCAAGCCAACACCCGTCGAGGCTGGGCAGCACACCCTCGCATCAATGCTTTCCAAGAAAGCTCCAGCAGTGAAGGAGACCCCTGCCGAGCCAGCAGATGCACAGTAGATGGTTCTGCATACTAGCCCAGCGCTTGCTTTGGTTGAGAGGAAAGAAGCGCATGCAAAGGTCTTGGTGGCGCCTCACATGCCCACCGGTGAGGTACCCTCCAAGCTTAATTGAGTTCGTCATGAACTGGAACCAAGCGGAGTTCATCCATACCGACGATCTCCCGGAGAAGTTTGGCCCTGCTGAGTTCTCCGCCCAGACAAACACTGTCGCAAAGGCAATAAATCTCGTTGGGCGAATGATGGAGGTACGTCGCTTCCCCTTTACGCGCTGTAGATAATAACCATTAGTCCCCGAGCCTCCGGGGAGTAACTTGTTACTCGGCCGAATGCTCTTTAGAAAACCAACGTAGCTTCATCATAACTTCGAATGCGCACACACCTAGAGCCGGGTTAAGTTCCACTTGGCCCGG
Organism: Avena eriantha; assembly: GCA_910589775.1. NCBI lineage: Eukaryota > Viridiplantae > Streptophyta > Magnoliopsida > Poales > Poaceae > Avena > Avena eriantha. The sequence continues at coordinate 170,181,635 of OU342742.1, read as the reverse complement.
ATCTTTGTACACTTCGAATATGCACACACCTAGATCCGGGTTAAGTTCCACTTGGCCCGAATTTTTGTACACTTCGAATATGCATACACCTAGAGCCGGGTTAAATTCCACTTGGACCGGATTTTTGTACACTTCGAATATGCACACACCTAGAGCCGGGTTAAGTTCCACTTGGCCCGGATCTTTGTACACTTCGAATATGCATCAAGCTGACTTAAGTTTCTGTATCTCTTTCAGGTGACCACCAACCGCCGGAGTGCGGAATTCCAACGTTTGTTGGATACCCACAAGACGCTCCGTGCCAAGCATGCTGCACTTCTTGCTGAGCACGAGAAAAGGGGTAAGTTCTTTCCTTGGCACTTCTCCGTTTTCCTTCCTCTTCCTCTGCGGAGTTATTCTGATTGTTCTGTTTCCGTAGCTGGGGTGGAGGCTGAGAACAAGATAATGCGGAAGAACTTGGAGCAGATCAAGGGTACGTCCTTTTTTGTCTGTTTTCACTGTGCTTTCTATCTCCTTTTCTCCTTGGCTAGGCAAACATTCATACCTCGGCTCTGCCGGGCCAACATACTATTTCAGCATTGCTTGAAGATAGTGTGCCTGTGCCTGATATGATGCTGCATTTTCTCGAACAAGCAGGACAACACCAGGCCGAGCTAAAAAAGAAAGACAATGAGCTCGCCCTCCTCCGGACCAAGAACAATGAGATTTCCAAGCTCAAGGCGGAGATGGAGAAGATGAAGGCCCAACATCAATCCGAACTTCAAAAGGCTGGCCAGAATTTCACAGAAAAGCGCGAGCGCCTCAACCTCCAGATCGCCAAGGACCAGGAGCTTCTCAAGGAGTCCGACATCCAACTTAGTTTGGCGAACGTTGAGCTTGAGCAGCTTCGGAAGAGACATGATGATTGCATCAAGGAGCTGACCCGGATTCACAGCCATATCTCACGTAAGTTCCTTTCCCTTATCCGCCTTACTTCTCCGGGTTACTTCATACCTCTTGTTTTTTAGCTTATTCCTTTGCCTTGTTCTTTAGGCCACTTTCTAGAGGGTACTACTATTGCGAGTGCTGCTGTTGCCAATTTCTGCCGAGAGAGGGGTACTCCTGTCGCTCCTGCCGATGAGAGCATTCCCTTAGACATGGAGGACCTACTGGTCAGCCTGTCATCTCGCATGGAAATCATCAGGAACTACGGCAAGGATCTCCTCGATGTTTCAGTCCGAGTCTTCAACACGTTCTGGCCCGGTGATGAAGCTCCGGAAAGAATCACACTTCTTGCTGAAAAGCTTTCGGAAGTTGAGACCCATCTCGACCTCTGGAGAGAGTCTGCTGGACGTGCTACAGCTGATACCATCCTTCACCACATTCTTACGTGGTATGAGAAGATAGATCTCAGCCTCCTTACACGTCTGCGCACAGGATCCAGATGGACCGTCGACCCGGAGTGGGTAGCTCGGCGCCAGGCTTGCGCCCACAGCCTTATCGAATATGCCCCATTCACGAATGGACTGAGGGTCCGAGCTTCCTGGAGGCTGCTTGCGATGAAGAGGCTAAAGATGAATCAGACGAGGATGAAGAGGACACTGCCTCAGATATCGAAGAGGGCGATGATGATGCCGAACTTCCTCCTGCTGCTCCTTGATCGAAAAAAACTCAAACGGTTATCAGATCCCCGGTATGCCGGGTGGAGCTGTATTCCAAATGCATGTGATATTTTGCTACTAAATTCTTATGCCGGATTAACTTGGGCGTAGTCCCGAGTTTCTTTTTCTTGTTCGTTCAATCTCTTGGCTCGGTCCGTGTCGACCTTGATTCGGTTTTATGACTTACGAATCCGAGCTTCAAAAATTGTCTTAACAATACTGGGAAACTTTTAGACTTAGCTCAAAAATAAAACTGCATAATAACTTGAAAATAAATACAGGGTTAGTCCGAAAAACAAATGTCAGCTCGAATAAATTCTTTTCCTTAGTCGTTTTTCATGTGCTACGAAATTCCAAACTTGTTCTCTTGCTTGCCATGAAGCCAATTCTTGTTGGACAGCAGCAAGTCGAAGAGTTAGGTTTTTGGTGCTCACACACTACTAATCCGAGTTAAGTATAACAACTTATTCCAGCTAACGCGTGAAAACTAACCAACATTTATTACTGCAGCCCCCGAGTTACTACTCGAGGCGCCAACATTTCACTGATAAGCTCATTGCCGACATACATACCGACATACGAGACGATTCGGATACATACACTTCTTAGCTAAGTGTAGAAAGGATGAAGTAGTGATACATTCCATGGCCGTTTAGATTCCTCTCCGGACCTGTCCGCCTTGTTCTTTTCCTGTGGTTTTGCATCTATAAGATAATAAGAATCATTGTGCAATGCTTTGCTCATGATGAATGGCCCTTCTCATGGGGGATAATTTATGCATGCCAGTAGTACGTTGTACCAACCGGAGCACCAGATCGCCTTCCCGAAAGACTCGGGGGCACACTTTCCGGCTATGATAGCGTCGGAGATTTTGCTGATATATGGCGGATCTGGACAGTGCCAGTTCTCTCGCTTCTTCCAGCAGATCAACATCATTTTGCCGGGCTTCTTGCACTTCGGCTTCTGTGTATTGGGTGACTCTAGGCGAATCATGCTCTATGTCGGCTGGTAATACAGCTTCTGCCCCTTATACCAGAAAAAATGGCGTATAGCCTGTTGATCGATTCGGAGTTGTTCTTAAACTCCACAGTACCGCTGGTAGTTCTTCTATCTAGCACCCCACTGACCTTTGCAGTGGCTCAATGAGCCGGGGTTTTATCCCGGATAACACTAATCCGTTGGATCTTTCCACTTGTCCGTTCGATGCGGGGTGAGCTACCGAGGCTACGTCGAGCCGGATCCTCTTATCCCGGCAGAAACGCGCAAATGCTCCTTCCGCAAAATTTGTGCCATTATCAGTTATGATACTGTGGGGATAACCGTGCCTCAAAATGATATCTTTGAGAAACGTTACGGCCGTAGCTCCATCACATTTTCTTATAGGCTTCACTTCAATCCACTTCGTAAATTTGTCCACCATGACCAAAATGTGAGTCATATTTCCCTTTGCTGGTTTGAATGGGCCAACCATGTCCAAGCACCATACGGAAAATGGCCAAGTAATTGGTATGGTCTTGAGTCCCGACATGGGCATATGTGTCTTTGTAGCCTACCTCTGGCAGCCATTACATTTTCTCACCAGATCTTTTGCTTGCTCTAAGGTACTTGGCCAATAGAATCCATGCCGGAAAGCTTTTGCCACTAGGGCTCGGGACGAGGCATGATGCCCACATTCCCCTTGGTGTATATCTCTGAGGATGTCAAGCCCTTCTTCCGGGTCAACACATCGCTGGAGGACATTGGTCACACTTCTCTTGTATAGTTCGGAATTAATGATCGTGTAGGCCTTTGCCCTTCTCTGTGTTTGCCTGGACAGCACCTCCTTAGTGGGTAGCGTTCCATCTTTTAGGAATTGGAAAATTGGTAATGCCCAAATTGGTATCGCTCGCACAGGGAACACATCCTCATCAATCTCCATCTGATCCACCGACGTAACTTCAACCGAATCACGCTGAGCAGCTCCCGGGTCTTGGGAAGCAGTCCCCGGGTCTAACGAAGCAGTCCCCGGGTTTGCCGAGGCTGTCCCCGGGTTTCGCGCACCACTTCCCATGTCAATGTCCATGGGCACAGCTCCGGATTCGCTGTCCTCCGGGATATAGATTGAGTCGGTTCCTGGGGAGGGCCTGATGGATGGTTTCCTAAGGTGCTCTAATGCTACACCTGGTGGGATTGCTTGTCGGGTTGACCCGAGCTTCGACAGCATGTCGGCAGCCTCATTTTCCACCCGGGGTACATGATGAAATTGGCATCCCTCAAAGTAACCAGATATCTTCTGTACGTGAAATCTGTACAGTGCCATGTTTGGATCCAGGGCATCCCATACTCCAGACACTTGCTGCACTACCAAATCCGAATCGCCAAAGCATATGATCCTACGTATGCCAATCTCCTTTGCCACTTTGAGCCCGTGCACAAGTGCTTCATACTCAGCGACATTGTTCGATGCCGTGAAATGGATCTGCAGCACATATTTTAGCTGGTCCTTCTTTGGCGAGGTAAGCACAACTCCGGCGCCTAATCCGGTTTTGGTCTTTGATCCGTCAAAATGCATTCGCCAATAGTTCGGATCAGGAAGCGGCGGTTCATATTGCACCTCGGCCCAATCCACGAAAAAGTCCGCCACAGCTTGATATTTAATTGCCTCTCTTCTGTCGTACTACGGCGCATAAGGAGCTAGCTCAATTGCCCATTTTGCAATTCTACCACTCGCATCCTTGTTACTCATTATCTCGGATATGGGGGCCTCGCATAAGACCCGGATAGGGTGCTCCTCAAAGTAGTGCTTCAGCTTCTTGGCGGCCATGTACACACCATATGCCACCTTTTGATAGTGTGGATAGTTCTGCTTTGAAGCTGACAACAGCTCACTCAAGTAGTACACTGGCCTTTGCACCGACTTACCCTCCTCGTCGCGCTCCACCACTATCACTGCACTTACAACGCGGTTAGTTGCGGCTATATAGAGGAACATTGGCTCCTTTGATAGTGGCAAGGCTAGCACTGGCGCCGTGGCTAACATTTTCTTTAAGTGGACAAAAGCTTCATCAGCCTCGGTGTCCAAACGAACTTATCCGATTTTTTCATGAGAGGCAATGCCTTTTCTCCCAACCGACATATAAACCGACTTAATGATGCAGGCAACCTGTGAACTTCTGGACATCATTAAGACACTTCGGCAGTTCCATTCGTTCGATGGCCCAGATTTTGGTCGGATTAACCTCTATACCTCGGCTGGAAACAAGAAAACCCAGCAATTTTCCAACCGGGACTCCGAAGGTGCATTTCTCCGGATTAAGCTTCATCCGGAACCTCCTTAGGTTCGTGAACATTTGCCTGATTTCATCAAGGAGCGTTTTGCTTTCCTTGGTCTTGATAACCACATCATCCACGTACACTTGTACATTTTGACCTATTTGGTCGTGCAAACATTTTTGCATACATCTCTGGTACGTTGCCCTTGCATTTTGTAAACCAAAAGGCATGGTGCTATAGCAATAAGCCCCATAAGGGGTAATAAACGCAGTCTTTATTTGATCATCCGGATTCAGAGGTATCTGGTGGAAACCAGAATACGCATCAATGAATGATAACAGTTCACATCCCGCAGTTGAGTCTATGACCTGATCTATCCTTGACAGTGGAAACGGATCTTTTGGACACGCCTTGTTCAGGTTCGTGTAATCGATACACATGCGCCAAACCACTGCCACGTTCGGGTCATCCTTCTTCTTTTCCACCAGCACCGGATTAGACAGCCAATCCGGGTAAAGAACTTCCATGATAAATCCTGCAGCCAGCAACCGAGTTATCTCATCCCCAATGGCTTTCCTCCTATCTTCGGCGAAGCGGCGGAGAGGTTGCTTCACCGGCTTAGCTCCGGGTCTCACGTTTAAAGAGTGCTCGGCCAGCTCCCTCGGAACACCTTGCAAATCCTGTGTGGACCATGCAAAAATGTCCCGATTCTCACGGAGGAAACTGACGAGCACGCTTTCCTATTTATCACTCAACCCGGCACCAATTGTTACGGTACGCTCTAGGAACATGTCATCAACTGGAACCTTCTTGGTATCTTTCGTGGCCTGGAAAGACACATTCCCATGCGGGTTACTCAGTGTCGGCATATACTGTTGCGCGGACTGAGCCAAAGCTGCCACCTCTTGAATTTTCCTTTTCTCATGCGCAATCACAAGCGACTCGGCTAAGTTAGACCCGGCAGATGCACATTCCATGGAACGTCGGAAATCCCCTGCAATGGTAATCACTCCGTTTGGCTCGGGCAACTTCATCTTTAAGTAGCTAATATGGCAACTCGCCATGAACTTGTTCAGCGCTGGCCTTCCGAGTAACGCGTGATACGCGCTTTCTAAGTTCACCACTTCGAACTCCAGATTTTCAGTTCGGCAGTTATCCCTCGTGCCGAACAGTACGTCAACCCGGACCTTGCCTATGGGTTCACAACAAATGTCGGGCACTATACCATGGAAAGTTGTCCACGTGGGCTGCAGCATGTTTTCCGAGATGCCCAGCTTGCGCATTGTGTCCGCATACATGATGTTAATGCTACTGTCATTGTCGATCAGTACCTTTGAGAACCTAACATTAATGCTAGGCCCAATGAAAGTCGGGTCCAACACCAATGCATACGAACCAGGGCTTGGCATAAGCTTGGGATGATCCTTTATGCTCCAGATGATTTCTTGATCCGACCAAGGCATGTACCTCGTCACTGCAGGCATCACTGCATTCACCTCCATATGCCGACGCTGCAAGCTCTTTCTATCTGTTTCCTCAGTGGTGAACACACAATAGCTCTGATGATGCTCCCTATACTCATTTCTCCCCTCATTTCCGGGGTACCTATGATCCGGCTGGTGCTGATTTTCCACTTGATGCACTACATCCCTTCTCTCATTATTATCATACCTCGGCGGAGGGGGAGGCAATATTAGCTGTTGCGTGTTCGCTCCGGAGAGCAATTGCTGCCGGGGTAACTCCTGCCGAGGGTGATCATTCCGGGGTGCTTGAGCATTCCCCGAACCACCTTGTTCAATCTTGCGCATCCACTCACATTGTCTCGTCGTATGACCCGCCGGGTTACTCGGATTTGGCGTGTGAAACTTGCATGGCTGATCCAACATTGACTCATAAGTATACCTCAGACGGTCCTTCCTTTCTTGCCACTACTTCTTTTGCTCTGGCGTCCATGTTTTCTTGCCATCGCTTCTTGGGGTCCATTTCCCTCCGGTTTTCTGGCGCTGATTTCCCCCCACTCCGGGTTGATCTTGATTTACAGCTGCAACTTGTTGCGAACTGTATCGATGATCCGGCCTATCATCTCTCCTTTTCCCTCGGTATTCATTCCTCCGGGATGATCCGGCTCCATCTCTCTGGTAGTACTCATCGTTTGACTCGTTTGATACGAACCTGGGTTGAGTCGGATCGCCTAAAGCATATGAATCAGCGACCCAGATCATCTCTGCCAACGTGATTGGCATTTTCCTCTGCAACTTCATCCACAGTTCGCTTCCATATCTGCACCCCTGAGCAAACCATGCTATGGCCTGTGACTCGATCATGCCCTCACATGAGTTTCTCACGGTGCACCGCCGGGTTAGAAATTCTCGATCCGTCTCATTTGGTCTTTGCTTGCACATAGCTAGGGTCTGTGGCCTATTTGGCCTCTGATACATACTCGAGAAATTGCTGATGAACATTTCCTAAAAATCTATCCAGCAGTTAATGCTTCCGGGCGGCAAGTTGTTCAGCCATACCCTTGCTGGCCCTTCCAACATCTGGGGTAGGTATCGTACAGCCCATCTCAAGTTGCCAGTGGCAATTTTCACAGTCGTAGCATAATTTATCAGCCAATCCTCCGGCTTGGTACTGCCTTCATATGTCTTCGTGCCCCTGGACAACTAGAAGTTGGGTACCGGTGGCTCTTTCATGATCCGGGGTCCAAAGCATGCCGGACCCGGTGGACCTTGACATTCGATCTGTTCCGACCTATACAGGCGATCCAGTTTTAACCTGGCGTCATCTGGCATCAAATCCCTGCTTCCCAATCTTGACCCTATCACATGATAGTCTGGTCTTGGGTACCCTGCGTTTACCATCTCCGAATCACCGTCGTTGTACCGGTTTTTCTCTTGTGGCGCCCCTCTTTGTTGCATACCTCGGCCGACACTTTGCTCTTGCCTTGGTATATTCCGCTGCTACGGTTGTCCTACTCCTGCCGAGTTTCGCTGTCCGGCATTGCCGTTGGCAGCGTTCCCTTGACCGGCATTGCCTTGGTCGTGGTTTCCTCGGCCAGCTTCACCTCGGCCCATACTCCGTCGATCATCATTTTTCTGAACTTCTTTTCCTTTCCCTGCCCTGGTTGGGTCGTATGGGACTATTTGTTTATTCCGTCTAGCCGAGGTTACTACCTCTTCCCTCCTTGGACCGCCATGAGGAGACGATGCGGCTCCAGTGGATTGCTCCGGGTTACCCATCGCCGAATGGACGATCTTGGAGGCTCCAGCTCTCTCCGGTTATCTCTCAGTAGCTCTTCGTTCTGTCTGTTCGCGATCTGAACCAGCTCGTTAACCCTATCTTGTTGTCTTTGTCGGGCTTCTCCCGTCAGACCCTCTAACTCGGACGCAGCTGCGTCCGCTGCCCTGCGGTTCTTTGCCGGGGTACTATACTTCGGCAGCCCCACGGACAAACAGTTTTCTGATTCGTCAACACCAGTATCACCTTCTCTGTTCATCTCACTCATGAGATTCCTCCCTTTTACCTATACAACATCAACTTTGTTAGCCTTTGCGTACTCACGCAGCGTCATGTTCAATGACTGCTGAGCCGCTGCTATTTTCTTTGCGCCCTCTAGGATTTTCTGCCTAGTTTCCTCCAGCTCGGCCTGCGCCCGTGCTGGATCTACTGCGGCTACTACAGGGTTTGCCAAGCTATCCATCGCCTCTCTCAACATGTTTTCTGGCCTCTCTAGTGGTGGACCCCTAGCTTTCCTTGGTGCCTTAGGCGTTACCTCCTGTTCTGGCGCCGGATCCTTGCTCGCGCCCGCACCAGGAGCGGTCATCATCACTTCTGCACGGTCCGGGGAGCGAGCGATACGCGCCCCGCGAGCCACAGTGAGGGGTGGTTCCCCTGCCTCGACGACGTGGTGCGGATGAACGCAAGAGACATCCACCGCAACGTAGACTTTGTGCGTGCCGAGCTTGACGAAGAGGCCGTTGCGCGGAAGTGGGCGCGTGCCGAAGCAGCCCGCGTTGTCGCTAACGAAGTCCAGCGCTCCAAAGCGCTGAACGAGCCCGGAGACGATGCGTTCGCCGGTGGCGATGTGGTTTCCCGTCCGGATCTTGACCCCTGCTAGCGTCGCTAGCCCCACGGTGGGCGCCAACTGTCGTGGTGGTGTCATGGCAAATGCCATGGATAGGCTAAAGGTGGGGACTAATACACGCTAGGGGAATCCAGGGAGGGATAGTGAAGTGATTCTCCACACAGAAGTTTATATTGCTTAGCTTCAAGATTAAAAGTGCTCCTTGAGCTGTTTTGGCGAGAGGAGGAAGAAGAAGCCCCCTTGCCCTCACCTGCAGCCTACGCCTAGAACCTTAGCCAAATCAGAATAGCGGAACCCCTTCTATCGAAACCTAGCCCCCCTTTTATAGAGGTGGCTTGGTTCCTGCCTAGGGCATACGTGGAAGCATATTCCTAGGAATATGCTTTCCCCCAAAGGGGTAAGCCGACCAGGGTGCTTTATCCCCGCGTCACTCTTGCTTTAGCTACGTGAGCCTCTGCGGCGCCCACGTCAGCCGGCGTGAGCGTCGTCACTCTTGTCGGCCATGACCCGGTGGTCCTGCCCTCGTCTGCTTCGCTCAGGCAGTGCGTACCGGGCCTTCTTTTTGACCAGCAAGATTCCTTCCTTCTCCTAGAAGTCAGACGTGACCCAGATCATAGCTGATCCGGCCATACCTGTTCCTGCAGACAAGTTAGACAAGCATTTCCGACTTACTCCTTAAGTCGGCTGAGACAATGTTAGGCGAACGCCCCTGGTCCGGGTTACTCCGTGATCCGGCCTGCCTTGAGGTGACCCGGCCAGCATCCGCTTTGACCTTACCGAACCTCGGCTAACTCGGCCTTTATACCCCGGAATGACCCTAACCGGGGTATCCCCGACAGTGTACAGTCCAAAATAAAGCCAGGGGCAATTGAAATCACGCAAAAAGGTGTTAGAGATGTTTTTTTTTCTAATTTTTATAGTGAAAAGAGCCTTTAATTAAACTCAAACATATCATTACAGGAAACTTGTAATTTTAATTCAGAAACAGGTTCTACACTTTCTTGTGTTTACATAGACATATTATTTGCAATTTTCTGAATATAGTAAATGTCGGATAAAATTACGACAAATACTTATAGTAAATGTCGGATAAAATTACATAATAATATTCTACAAGAAATTGTCTTTCCATTGGTATATTATTTACAATTTTGGACATGTAGATATTTTACTATGAATTTTTGAAGTAAAACTATTTTCTAAAATTGTTAATTTGAAAATTTGCTTAACAGTTTGACTGTTGACTGAACATTGACCGCCGAATGTGCGTTTGACTGCTGACTGGGAGAACAAGCTCAGGAAGATGCGGCAAAACATGGAGATCAAAACGGAGCGGGGGACCTTCCGAAACTCCGACGGCGGCCTTCCGGCGAGATAAAAATCGAGGTCAAAACTCCGGCCGTCTAGCGGTATAAAATTAGGGATTTTTGGGGGATTTCGAAGAGGTGAATAGGCTATTTATACCGGAGTTTTGTGGCAAGGAGGCAAAAGAGTAGACTGAATTTGGCGATTTTTGGGGCAGTTTTTCCAGTCAGGAACAACTCGTACGTAGTCTGGTTTTCGGCTGGAGCTAAAGGATGACACGGTGGGCTCCACACGGCAGTTGGAAAAAAAAACAACTGGAGGGAGAGAGACTACGATGGCCGGCCACTGTACGCACGCGTAGAGTCGTACGCTCGCCCAGGCCGAACGATGGGCCGGCTTTGGTGCATGCGTGCTCGCTGCTATATATTTTTTTATTTCTTTTTTATTCCTTTTTCTTATTCTTTCGTATCTTTGTCAAATCACCTCCAAATGAACTCAAATTTGTCTCTAAAATTTTAAAATCCAAGGGACCATCCTAGGATACTTTTTGGAAATAATTTGCCTCTTTCAAAATAGTAATTTCACAAATCCATGTGTATTCCTTTTGTAGATGCATTTTAGTACTCCAATTTAGGGTTTAAAACTAGTGTTTCAATCCAAATTTTCATGAATGAAATTGATGCCAATGCAATGCAAATAAAAAAAATTTAGTCCCAATTTTTAAAAACTTGGGATGTGACAGACTAACCTCCTTAAGATGAATCTCGTCCTCGAGATTCAAAATGGCTAGCAAGGTGTGGGTTGTGTACTCGAGACTAACCCCCTTAAGAGGATTATACTTGGCGTCTCCGGTAGAACCATTGACTATATCTGATTCTTTTTTCCTTTTGGTTGAGAGAATAGTATCCATCTATCAGATTTTAATTCTTGATCCATCCAACCCATGCTAGAGTTGCATCTAGACCATGTTAATCCAATATAATCCAGCTGGTGAGAAATTTGTGTGCAACCAATCTCCAAGATTTAATTGTGGCATCTTGTACTAGTTATCAATTCTTATCCAGTGAGTTCATGATGCAGTCCGTCCTACGGATGCTCTGACATCTACACCAACAAGTTCTCCAAGTGGACCGATGACCTGTGCCCGAGCCAAGCTCCTACAAGCTAAGGTAAATTCGCTCCTTGTCTCGTGTGACTTCGATACATCCTTGAATAGCTTGCTACTTCATGCCAATACCCTATGCATTATCAGGTACGAACCCCATGAAGAGATGCCAAGAGAAGGAGCCAAGCCAACGCGAACCGGAGTCCCTGGCCAAACCGGCGCCAGGACCGTCGGACTGGACTCCTCGCCGAAACGTCCGGCACACGCCCTAGCGGACCGGACCAACGACAAACCGGCGCCGACCGAAACGCGTCTCTACCAGCTGTTCCGGTCGCCGACCGGAATGACCGGCGCAGACCGGAATTTCCGGCGCACAGTCCGACGCGACCAGGCTTATTGCCGGAACTCCTCCAGTCTCGATTCGACTAGGGTTTGATGCCCAAGAATATTCCCTTTTCGTCTAGTTTTTACCCTTTTATGCCTAAAGTACCCCTGAACTAGTGGCTGGCCTATATATAGTCCCCCACCTCCTTTGTAACCCCTAGGCATGATATTTGGAATTAGTGGAAACCCCTAGTGGATTTGTCTAGTTCTTGCCTCATGCTCCTTTGACAAAGGAGCACCAAATATCCCAAACCTCGTTGGAGTTTGCATCGTGTCCCCGCGTTGTACAAGACCTAGGCATCGGAGTCCCTTTGCCTAGACGTCAAGATCTCACCGAGTCTCCCATCTCGTAGTGCCGGTTCGAGAGAGAGTCCTCCGCCCGACGCCGATCCTAGGGATTGCGCCGGACCGGTCACCGCCGGCGTGAGCTATTGGTGTGTATCGTGGTTTTGTGTGTTTGTTCATCACGTTCTTCATGCGTGAGTTCGTCGTGTTCATCCTTCCCTCCTCACCCCACACTCCATCCTCGATTTGAGTGGGATTCGTGAAAGATCGGGCCACCCTAGAGGTTTGCCCTCAACATATTGGTATCAAGAGCTTCGTTGCTCACGGATTCCCCCACAAATTTTTCTTCTATCCACCAAAAATTCGAAAATCCCCAAAAAAAGAGCCCCAAATTGCCTTCAGATCGACCTCTTGATTTGGTACGTTTTTCGTGGTTTTGTTCCATAGATCTGTTGCTTTGGGTACCGATCTACCTTCCTAGAAAATTTTCCTAGCCCAATTTGGACAAATTTTCCAATTTTTTTTGACAGATTTGACTTTTGGAGTTCGTCACGAACTCAAACCAGCGCCAGGCTCGGCGGACTGGCCCAGCCGCCGGAATTTCCGGCGCATGTTTCGGTGAACCAGAAACGCTACCAGAATTTCCGGCGCCAGGTCCGGCGCCGCCGGTTTGGCCGCCGAAATTCCTTTTCTCGCCCAATTTTTGACCGTTTGCCCTCTTGTGTTGTTCGTGTTTCGTGTGCGTGTCGCCCAACTAACTTCAAGCTTTCGCAAAAATATCCACATATCGTGCTCATCGACACCGTGACACCGAACATCATCTCCAACACCGGAAGCAAAACATCAATACCGAAGGTATAACTTGCTCCATCTTGTTAACCCTTCTTCCTTGTGTGTATCTATCCTATCAGAGCAACTTATCTTATGTTTACCTAAGCATTGTGCACTTGTCCTTGGAAAGTGAGAGTGTGAGAGCAAAAACAAGAGTTAGCATAGTCGTATAGAAAGGGAGAAAAAGAATCAAAAAAAGAGAAAAAGAAAAAGCAAAAGAAAAATAGAAACATACATAGTCTCCCAATATAAAGAGAGTCTCAAGATTGTAAGCAAAGAGAGAAAAAGAGCGCGACTGAGGCAAGTGCACAAATCCGTTGCTTATTTATCTTTTCGCGAACGAGTTGTGGTCTCTCCTCGAAACAGATATGCCCTAAACGCAAATAATAAATAGGTTTTTATTACCATATCTCAATTAGTTTATAATAGTTTTATATTGTGCTAGAACTGTGCCAAGTAGAAACATTGGTACAGGTGTGGTATGAAACAACCAAGTCCCTAGTAGCCTCTATTCATACTAGTTCATTGGTCACGAAGATGATCTGGGTTTCAAGATCATGGGCATTTATGCCGACTGACAACGAGATCATACCATTGGAGAATGATGTGATTGGACATTCCACGAAGGATTGCAACACGATCAAGTCATATAGTTCAGTGTTGCAACAACTATACCTAGACTCCTTCTCTTTAGACCGTGAGCTCATATTACTCACTGTTTCCCTAGGCTACTTTGACTGCATCAAACGTTATCTGGTAATGCGGTGGCCATAAAGGGGTACATTGGGTATTTCGAAGGAACAGTAGATGACATGTGAATGCAAGACCGGGATTTGTTCGCCCACATGACGAGTAAAGATACATACGGCCGACTTGGTGGGATTACATCTATAAATGTTGCATCATGTGACTAGGTCACGAGGATGTAATATCACGGTAACAAGAAAACATAACTTGTTGTGAACGAGATGGAACAAAGGTATGGGATACCAGTGATTGGATCTCGAACAAGTTGTATCGAGAAACAAAAGGAAGAGGATGCTACATTTAGACGGTTCAAGCGACATTGTCATCAGGAATTCATAGGGGTCACATGGATATCCCTGGTCCCTCTGTTGATCATTGATACAGATCATGTCTAGAACATTCCCGAGCCGTGAGAGGATACACTTAAGGGTACGGTGAGAGCGATCATTCGTAAGATGGAGTCACAGTAGAGAAAGAGAGAAAGCCGGAATCGTTCCGCGGAGAGATCCAATGTTGTTTAGAGAAAGGATAAAGGAAAAGACCAGAAAAGTGTTTTCGGATAAATGGGAATTTAAATATATATTTATTATATGTTAAGTGTGAATTAATATATTATAAATAATATTTAGATTAAGATTTATAAAGTCAACTTTTATATTAGGCCAAATCCCAGAGGGAAAAGGCCTAGAATAAAAGCTGTAGAAAAATAAAAATGGAAAAAGAAAACAAATAGCTCACGTGGGCGGCAGATTACAGCCGCCGCACGGGGCGATAGGTAACTGGGCCGCGCTCGCCAGCAGGCGGTGGATAATACACGCCGCAGGGGGCAGGCCACTGCTGCTGGCCGCCGCTGCGAGCTGGGCCGCGGGGGGCAGCTGGCCCACTCGGGCTGCACCGCCAGGCCGCCGCCGGGGCGAGCTAGGCCGCGGGGCAGGTCGGCCCACCCGTCCGGCTGAGCCCCAGGCTGGCTGCTTCTTTTTTCTTTTATTGTTTATTTTCTGTTTGCTATTTGGGCTGAGTTCTTTTGGCCCATTTGGCAAGTCCGAAAATCTGCTGCCTTTTCTTTTATGAATAGTCCCACATGGCTAACCCAATGGGGAGGACACACCCCCTTCGCCTATATAAAGGGGTGCCCACAGGTGGGATTAAAGACACCAAATACACAACTTGAGAAGTCCTTTGGTTGACTTTCTCCCTTCCTCTCTCTATACCTCATGACCATGGCCCCAAGTTTGGGCTGTGTGATCGAGGCACACCTACAGTACGTCGTTGCGCTGCAGGGATTCCTAGCCGGATATCAACTTCCACACTCTCGGTGGGATCGGGGAGCCGAAGGTCTCATCATGCACCGGATGTGTATGAAGACACGAGGCGCAACACTTGGGGCGCTAGAATGTCGTGAGGAGCTTCGCGACCTTGAGGTCGGCTTCGAGTACTATTACATCAACCACGTTGCCCGCGGAACGTTAACCGCGTACGGTCTACAAGGGTATGTATTCTCTACGCTCCGGCCGTTACTGCATTACTACATAGATAGATCCTAGGCAAGTTTCTGGGGTTCAACGTAGGAATTTTTTTGTTTTCCGCACAGATCCCCTACAGTGGTATCAGAGCCGATCTATGCGTAGGAGTGCTGTATGGCCAGTACGCACAAGTTTTGTGCGGGCATTGATCCCTTAGTTGTTACCCTCTAACGTGTACTTGTTTATATCGCGGTATTGTTTGATGAAGCAGCCCGGACCGACCTTATGCATATTTGTACGCGAGACAGGTTCCACGCTCGACATACGGCTTGTACCGTATAAGTGGCTAGCGGGTGTCTGTCTCTCATTCGATAGTTGATATAGCATTTACAACGGAGGGCCCCGAAAGGGGTGTAGTAGAGACAACTATCAGATCCATGTTGTGGTTGGAAAGTTCATAGTTTAGAAATGGTTCTAGTGCGAAAGCCCTAACAACCACGTAAAACTTGCAATAGATAAAGTAGAGGCGTCTAACTTTATTTTGCAGGGGGGCATGTGATTATGATATGGTATTGGTCGTTGCGAAGGTAAAGTAGTTTACTTTTCTGTTGCTAAGTAGTATAGTAATAATCATCATTCCGATGAACGACCTGGTGGAGGCGTCGTGGACTTGGCGTCAAACCAAGGGCAAGATGGAGATCGTGCCAGAGCGCTTGATGGAGATCAAGGCGCAAGAAAGACCATATCATATCATATTTTACATATGATGTTGATACCAGTTTTTACATCTTATTGTGTGCTAGTATTTAGATACTCAACGGTAGCAAATAAGATAATCCCTATTGAATTCCAATGTTCCGTGTTCCCCTTGTGTGTGCACCACCAAGAAAGTTCTTCGGTATGAGGTGATCTAGGGTTACATGCCTGGGTGTCAGACATATCTACGTTCGCATACAGTGGGTGTAAGCCATGTTGCACAACGAATACACACAAGTTAGATTTGGCGAGCCTAGCACGCCACAGAAGCGTGGCCTCGGAACACAAGAGATCGAAAGATCGAGCATGAGTCACATGAATGATGCGATTGGCATTAGTGAATGTCTACCTTTGATAATGCACTGATGGCTGTGTAACACGGGGGAGGTGCAGAGGATAGGGATCATGCGATCACTAAAATTGTCCAGGGGATGACCATTTTAGTGGAGACCAATTATAAATTGATCTCTTATTATAAACTTAGTCTAGATGTCTGTTTGCAAATATCTTAGTAGATCTTAGCCTATCCCATTGAGGTCCTTTGCGACCATGGGAATATATTGCTTGATTTGGAACTTAGCAAAAGGGTCCAACTTCATAGATTAATACCCACGCCAGAGGAATATCCTCGTAAAAGGTGATCTTCTCTTCTTGATACAATAACCATTAGGAGATAATTCAATGACTCCGGATTGTTTGCAAAAACACTTAGTGATCTTGCATTAGAGTTGAGAACTCTTAGAAGGGCTTGATTGCAAAAGGAGGTCATGGATGAAAAGGTATATGTAAGATATACAAAATTATAAATGTGGTTCTTGCAAAACTCACTGCAGTTTGCAAAGTATTTGATACTTGTCCCGTTTTGTGAAAACATGATGATCTGCTTGAGAATTGCTGGTTTTGAGGCAACGTGGCTTGATGACGGCAAGCAAATAAGTTGATGGCTGACATCACCTCTTCCCTCAAAGTTTATCATTTGGATTAGTGGACTTGAATATAAATTTGTAATCCTTGTATGTGTGTCTTGCTTTTGGCGAGACAATTATTCATATGAACAAGTTACAAGCTAGTTTGTACTATTCTTATGAACAATACCGTTAGGGTCACATTACGATTACAAACTAGTTATTCTCATCACTATGTTAATGATAATAGTTTAAACATTTATAAAGGATTAGAATGCTAAAAGATATCCAAAGTTTAATAATGAAATCACACTACAGTTTAAGTCATTTTGGTTATTGCAGGTTCTTTATGAAAGATCGGGGTCCTAGATGCTAAATCTAGAGACTTTGCAAAACCATGCCTCTTGGGCAGAATGACTAAAACTCCGCATTCTGGTAAAACGGTGATATGTGAAGAAATGTTGAATCTTATACATATTGATGTATCGTATTTTCAACAAGTAGTGGAAATAATTAGTTAATTGTGGACTTAAGTGAATAAGCGTATTTACTTAATGAAACCTGAAGTTTGAAATGATTTGAATTGTTCAAATGAGTTAATGACTAAAGAGGATATTGAAATTAACAAGAATACGAAGTCTCTTTGATTTGATCGACATGACTAAAGTATTCAAGTTAAGTTTACAATAAAAGGAACTTGTGAAAGATGTTTCACAAATTATGATAACTGGATGAATTCAGAGTGTGTTGAAATATCTGAACATCATAATCATTATGTATTAAGATACACATGGTATAATATTATCTCTTATCGGGGTTATAGTTGTCATTTAGAGTTAGAGATCAAAATAAGCAAACACTCATTTGAAATACAAAGGAACATCTAAAGATTCGTGGAAACAACACCATAAGTGTTATGGCATGTTCGAGTTTCTGGAGACTTCGACAAGTCGAAGTGGTGGCGAATAAACAAGTCTTTGTAGAGCATTCTTAGGAAGTTATGAATGCATCATCCACAGGGGAGAACCTATTGTTGTCTAAATTCAACATGTCTTGATGAAGATACAGGTGGAAGAAAGTAAAAGATCAAAACAAGGTATTTGACCTTACCTCCAAATTGTTGAGTGGCGCAGCAGAATTTGTTTCGTGAATCCGAACTCTACAAATAGAGGAGAAACTATTGATAATGATCATAGAGTTTCAGGGAAAACTTTTACTACAGGAAGTAGGATTCAACTATATATTCTACAATTTTGTGGAATTATATTGTTGGTTCACTTGTCATGTTTTGAACAAGACACCTGCGAAATACAAAGAAGCGTGATGGACTTGAGTACGAGAAACGAATGGTCATTGAAATCTCGTTAGTGGAATTCTCGACTTTATAGTAATCAAGGAATTTTGGAATGTCCAAGATTATCGGGAGGACCTGGATTTGAGTGGGAGCAAATCAGCTTGGCTAATTCATAATATGTAGCTGACATATTTTGAGTGGGAGCTCAGTGAAATCCCTGAATCTCAAATATGAATGTCATATTTGAGTGGGAGCGTGAAATCATTCTAGATATGTGGATGACATATGTGAATGATGTGATTGGTGTTAATAACATCCAAGTTAGATAAATAAGGATGAATTTTAAGTTATTAAACAAAGAGATCTATCAGGATAGATTGGTAAGTTTAATAAACACTGAATGTCGAATGCTTCCTGGACTTGATTCTAAGAGAGGTTCAGAATGTCCTAACACAAGATTCTGAAGTAGCTCAGAATGGAACAAGGTAAGAAAGTAGTTCTTGGTATATGAAGCATTGAGTATTGCAATGATGGTTGAAAGAAAGAGATGCGTTGCATCTCCTATGCCTCAGTCATAGGTTCTTTCATAAAACCATGTTGTATACTCGACATAATGTGACCCAAGGTTCTGGTTGAAAGGACAAAGTCTTAACTATAAGAACGTGTCTTTAAGTGATTCCTGAGTTGATCACTGAACCAGAATTAAGTTTGTACTTAAGTAAGAAGAAGCAATGTAAGTGGCATAGATGCATTTCATGCACTAGGATCTACATAGATATAGAAGTATGAAGGCTGCATCTGATGTGTTGTATAATGTTATGGCGGGGCTAGTTCGCTTTTAACGTAGAATGATGTGTCCTAGGGCCCAGTGCCCATGAGAAAGCCCTCGAGGTTGATCTAAAGTCACTGTAAGCTCCTGGAATCCAGCCTCGTTCTGCTGCCATGACTATAGTATATACACAAAGGATAGCAAAGTTTGTTTCAAAGTTTAGATGACAACAGTGAAAAACGACCGTCATCATAAACACTAGAAACAAAAGTCTCACTTTGTTGCCAAACAAATACTTCGACCCATTATAAGATAATGGTGTGAATGTCAAAATTAGGAAGACATTAACGATTTGCAAAAGACATAATGATCTGGTAAAACAGAACATGGACATGACGTTTCCTATGAGCATGCATGATCTGTAAACGCATATGGCATATGGTTTATATGAGTAACATGCGAGCTGGATTATTTGTACTCTAGTGCAAGTGGGAGACTAAAGGAGATATGCCCTAGAGGCAAATAATAAATAGGTTTTTATTACCATATCTCAATTAGTTTATAATAGTTTCATATTGTGCTAGAACTGTGCCAAGTAGAAACATTGGTATAGGTGTGGTATGAAACAACCAAGTCCCTAGTAGCCTCTATTCATACTAGTTCGTTGGTCATGAAGATGATCTCGGTTTCAAGATCATGGGCATTTATGCTGACTGACAACAAGATCATATCATTGGAGAATGATGTGATTGGACATTCCTCGAAGTATTGCAACATGATCAAGTCATATAGTTCATTGTTGCAACAACTATACCTAGACTCCTTCTCCTTAGACCGTGAGCTCATATTACTCACTGTTTCCCTAGGCTGCTTTGACTACATCTAACGTCATCTAGTAATGCGGTGGCCATAAAGGTGTACGTTGGGTATTCCGAAGGAACAGTAGATGACATGTGACTGCAAGACCGGGATTTGTTCGCTCACATGACGGGTAAAGATACATACGGCCAACTTGGTGAGATCACATCTATAAATGTTGCAACATGTGACTAGGTCACGGGGATGTAATATCATGGTAACAAGAAAACATAACTTGTTGTGAATGAGATTGAACAAAGGTATGGGATACTAGTGATCGGATCTCGGACAAGTTGTATCGAGAAACAAAAGGAAGAGGATGCTACATTTAGACGGTTCAAGCGACATTGTCATCAGGAATGCATAGGGGTCACATGGATATCCCTGGTCCCTCTGTTGATCATTGATACAGATCATGTCTAGAGCATTCCCGAGCCATGAGAGGATACACTTAAGGGTACGATGAGAGCGATCATTCGTAAGATGGAGTCATAGTAGAGAAAGAGAGAAAGCCGGAATCGTTCCGCGGAGAGATCCGAAGTTGTTCGGAGAAAGGATAAAGAAAAAGACCGGAAAAGTGTTTTCGGATAAATGGGAATTTAAATATATATTTATTATATATTGTTGTGAATTAATATATTATAAATAATATTTAGATTAAGATTTATAAAGTCAACTTTTATATTAGGCCAAATCCCAGAGGGAAAAGGCCTAGAATAAAAGCTGTAGAAAAATAAAAGGGAAAAAGAAAACAAACAGCCCACGTGGGTGGCAGATTATAGCCGCCGCACGGGGCGACAGGTAACTGGGCCACGCTCGCCAGCAGGCGGTGGATAATACACGCCGCATGGGGGCGGGCCACTGCTGCTGGCCGCCGCTGCGAGCTGGGCGGGAAGCTGGGCCACGGGGGGTAGCCGGCCCACCCAGGCTGCACCGCCAGGCCACCGCCAGGGCGAGCTGGTCCGCGGGGCAGGTCGGCCCACCCGGCCGGCTGAGCCCCAGGCTGGCTGCTTCTTTTTTCTTTTATTGTTTATTTTCTGTTTGCTATTTGGGCTGAGTTCTTTTGGCCCATTTGGCATGTCCGAAAATCTGCTGCCTTTTCTTTTATGAATAGTCCCACATGGCTAACCCAATGGGGAGGGCACACCTTCTCTGCCTATATAAAGGGGTGCCCATGGGTGGGATTAAAGACACCAAATACACAACTTGAGAAGTCCTTTGGTTGACTTTCTCCCTCCCTCTCTCTCTATACCTCGTGACCATGGCCCCAAGTTTGGGCTGTGTGATCGAGGCACACCTGCAGTACACCGTTGCGCTGCAGGGATTCCTAGTCGGATATCAACTTCCGCACTCTCGGCGGGATCGGGGAGCCGGAGGTCTCATCGTGCACCGGATGTGTACGAAGACATGAGGTGCAACACTTAGGGCGCTAGAATGTTGTGAGCCGGAGCTGTTGCACGATGAAGATGATGAAGATCAAGAAGGAGCAAGGGGTGACCTGCGAGGAGCTTCGCGACCTTGAGGTCGGCTTCGAGTACGACTACATCAACCATGTTCCCCGCTGAACGTTAACCGCGTGCGGTCTACAAGGGTATGTATTCTCTACACATCGGCTGTTACCGCATTACTACATAGATAGATCCTAGGCTAGTTTCTGGGGTTCCGTCGTAGGAATTTTTTTGTTTTCTACGCCGATCCCCAACACTCCTTGCGTTGGCACGACACCGAGCGTAGTCTTCGTTAGGACCTTTTGTGCTCATTTTCATAGTCGTGCTAACCACATCCGTCTCCACGTGTGTGTATCCTAGTGTTTTGTAGATCGCTTTCTATGTGCTTTTGATCTTTTGGTTCTCTACCATGTTTGACAATAACCTTTTCTTTAGATAGTTTTGTTTGGTTTTCCACAACCCTAACCTTCCACCCACAACTTTTGAGAGTTACTTCTTTCTTTAGTATGCGTTTTCTTTGCATTTCCACTTTGCACGCTTATAGCTCTCACTTGTGGTTTCTAGTTTGGTGCAATCCCCAAGGTGAGGTACAAGGCTAACACCACCATATTCCACTTCCGTATACAATACTTGTGTGTTTTGCATGATGGATAGGCAAGGTGAGTCGAGCCAACCACCTCCCCAAGAAGAAGATCAAGGACCGTACATGACGTGCGCAAGTCACTTCATTGTTCGACAAGAGTTCCGTGGATGTTGCCAAGCCCTTGAGACGCGACAAGATGAACAATTTGGCGAGACGCAAGCCGAGTTCAAGAACATCGACAACCGCTTCGATGGCCTTGAAAGGCAAATGCAAGCAAAGCATCACAACTTCGGCCACCAAAATGAAGCGATTCAACGCTCCATCACTGAAACAAATGACAATCTTTGACGCCTCATCGACGGAATGGCAAGACCATGTTCACGTGCATTAAGCTCTGCATGTTCTTCATGTCATCATGCACCTCCGCAACAAGGTTAACATCCAAGTGCTCCAAGATGCAATGACGCCCCCGTGGTTGAAGATGGAACCTCTTCGAACAATGTACCTTCCCCATGGCATGCCTCAACGTCAATCTATGATGGTGATTTCTCTTCAAGACCACGATCAAGGCAAGAAGCACACTATCATCACACAAGGACACTATTGATCCAACATGACCAAATACAAGACGGACCGCAAGTCCACCACCATCAACCCCGACACATACTTGACACAACAAGTGATGACTCCAATTTGGAGAATCACGCTCGTCATCAACGTGAAGCTCTCCAAGATCCTCCTCCTCATCATCACCGTCCTAAATGTCAACACCGACACCATGGTCATCACGATGCGCCTCCTCCACCACAACAAAATATGGAGCATCAAGTGGTACAAGTTGAGCGACGCCCACCACGTCAAGAGGCTCAACACCATGATCTTTGCCGTGTGGCCCATGTGCCCCAACATCGTCAACAACCGCGCCAAGAGAAAGAGCAAGCTCCACAACAACAACTTCAAGAGCAATCTCTTCATGAAGGTCACGAGAACCAAGTTCCACCGCATCAACAACAAGATCATCAACAAGGTCACCAAGTTCGTCGCAATGAGCACAATGATGAAGAAACTTTCGGCAAGCTCAAGTTCACAATGCCCAAGTTCACCGGATCCAATGACCCCGAAGAATACCTTTCATGGGCACTCAAAGTCGACAATATCTTCCGCATACACAATTATAACAACGAGAAGATGGTCGCCATGGCTTCGCTTGAGTTTGATGATTACGCCAACCTTTGGTGGGAACAAGTTCAAGTTGATCGTGATGCAAGACAAGAGCCGCCAATCACAACTTGGCATGACATGAAGGCTCACATGAGATCCCGGTTCGTCCCCGCGCACTACACGCATGACCTCTTCAACAACCTTCAATCACTTTGTCAAGGGACAAAGACTGTGGAAGAGTACTTCAAGGAAATGGAACTCAGCTTGATTTGCGCCAACATTGATGAGCGCATGGAGCAAACTATGGCACGCTTCCTTATTGGGTTAACCCATCCCATCAAGCGCATCATCGAGTTCCAAGCATACAACGACATGGTTGAGCTTGTGCACATCGCAACAAAGGCTGAACGTCAAGTGCAAGAGGATATCAAGTATAACAAGCCCAAGACGTATTTCACCTACAAGCAAGCTTCAACCGCTACGCCAACAACCTTCAATGGAAGCTCCTCAAGTACCTCCAAGCCTTCCTTCAAGCCCACACTTCCTCAAGGAAAACTGCCCCCAAGTGGCAAACAAGCAAAGAGTGATACACCTTTCAATGGTGAATGCTAAAAGTGTGGAGGCAAAGGACACAAGTCGGCAGAATGTGGAAACAAGAAAGTATTGTTCATCCATGACAATGGCGATGAAGAGTACTTGAGTGAAGATGAATTTGATGCCCGTGTCAAGGAAGCAATTGCAAGGCAACGAGTGGAAGATGACCAAGAACTCCTAATGTATGAACATGACGCAAGTCCATCGCTTGTCGAAACAAGAATCTTGACCACTCAAGCACAAGAGCATGAAGACCAACGCTCCAATATCTTCCAAACACGTGACGGCATCCATGGCAAATCTATCAAGGTGATCATTGACGGAGGGAGTTGCCACAACCTTGCTAGCACCGAGTTGTGTGAGAAGCTCAACCTCACCCTCCATCCGCACAAGCACCCCTACCACGTGCAATGGTTAAGTGACCAAGGGTCCATGAAGATCAAGCATACCGTATCGGTCTCCTTTGCCATTGGTCCTTACAAAGATACGGTGGAGTGTGATGTGGTTCTTATGACAGTTTGCCACATGCTTCTTGGTCGACCATGGCAATTTGACAAGGCTGCTATACATGATGGTCACACCAATGTGTACACATTCAAATGGCTCAACAAAACATGTGTTTTGCAACCAATGACTCCTAGCCAAATAATTGTGGATAATGCAAAGGCTTTAGCGAGGGCGCAAAGCACAACACCTACTTGTGAGAAGAGCGGTAAGAGAGAGAACCACCTCATAGTGAGTGAGAGCCACAAGCCAAACTCGAGTGGAAAAACTAAGAGTGTTCTCCTGGACACCAAAAGTGAGATGAGAGAAGTGCGGAAGAACCCGTCCATCTTGCACTACGTCCTCATTTGCAAGGGCCTAGTGCAAGGAACTAATGAATTAACAAATGTTCCTCCATCTTTGATGATTCTTTTGCAGGAATTCAAGGATGTGTTTCCCGAAGAGCTCCCACATGGACTACCTCCTCTTCGCGGCATCGAACATCGCATTGACCTCATCCCCGGCGCACCCCTTCCTAACTGCGCCGCCTACCGCATGAATCCGGAAGAGATGAAGGAGATCGAACGTCAAATCAACCAACTCGTCTCCAAAGGTTTGATCCAAGTTAGCACTAGTCCAAGTGTCATACCCGTGATTCTTGTTCCAAAGACAGATGATACGTTACGGTTATGCATGGACTGCCGTCCAGTCAATGCTATCACCGTGCGTTGTCGACATCACATACCACGTCTCGATGACATGCTTGATGAGTTGTGTGGAGCCACTATTTTTTCGAAAATTGATCTTCGTAGTGGTTACCATCAAATACGCATGGCTGAAGGTGATGAGTGGAAAACCGCCTTCAAGACCAAACTTGGTCTCTATGAATGGTTGGTTATGCCCTTTGGCTTATCTAATGCCCCATCCACCTTCATGTGCCTTATGAATCACATCTTGCGTTCTCTCATTGGAAAAAGTGTTGTTGTCTATTTCGATGATATTCTTGTTTATAGCAAATCACTTGAGGACCATATAACACATGTCAAGGAAGTTTTGCAAATCCTTCGAAATGAAAAGCTCTTTGCTAATTTTCCCAAGTGCACTTTTGCTAAAGACAAGTTGATTTTCCTTGGATTTGTCGTTTCTTCGAAAGGAATTGAAGTTGATGTTTCCAATTAAAGGACATACAAGATTGGCCCATTCCAACAAATGTGAGTGAACTCCGAAGTTTTCATGGGTTGCTCGGTTTCTATCGTCGCTTTGTGAAAGACTTTTCGACCATTTCTTGTCCCCTCAATGAATTGACCAAAAAGAATGTCACCTTCGTGTGGGACAAATCACAACAAAAAGCTTTTGATGAACTCAAAAAGAGGCTCACCGAAGAACCTCTCCTTGCATTACCGGATTTCACAAAAACTTTTGAGATAGAGTGTGATGCTAGTGGTATTAGCATTGGAGGAGTCCTTATGCAAAACGGACATCCTATAGCCTACCATAGCAAGAAACTTGATGGTGCTCGCCTTAACTATCCAATTTATGACAAAGAGCTTTTTGCCTTAGTTCGTGTCCTTCAAGTTTAGCAACACTACCTATGGCCCAAAGAATTTATCATACATTCCGACCATGAGTCGTTGAAATACCTCAAAGGGCAAGCCAACTTGAGTAAGAGACACGCTAAGTGGGTTGAGTTCATGGAGTCTTTTCCATACATTGTCAAGTATAAGAAGGGCAAAGATAATGTAGTTGCGGACCTTTGTCTCGCAAACACACAAGCCTTCTTACACGACTCGAAATCAACGTGTTGGGTCTTGAGGAAATAAAATCTTTGTATGCTTCCGACCCGTTCTTTGAACCAATTTTCGCAAAGTGCTCCAATGACAAAGGAGTTGATGATTTATATTTGCATAAGGGCTTTCTATTTAAACAAAACAAGCTATGCATTCCAAAGTTGTCGCTTCAACTTTTTCTTCTCCAAGAATCTCATGGTGGAGGCCTTATGGGTCACTTTGGCCATGACAAGTCATTGGACATGCTCTCCAATCACTACTTTTGGCCCAAGATGAAGCGTGACGTGGAGCGCTACGTTCAACGATGCACGACATGTGTTCAAGCTAAGTCGCAAGCTAACCCCTATGGTCTTTATATGCCATTGCCTATTCCTCATACACCTTGGTCTGACATTAGCATGGATTTTGTGTTAGGCTTGCCTAGATCTAAGCATGGTCATGATTCTATATTTGTTGTTGTGGATCGATTTTCCAAAATGGCACACTTCATATCGTGCCATAAGACTGACGATTCTTCACATGTTGCCGGAGGAGTATGAATAGTAATACTTGTCTAGAGCTTTACTTTTCTTCGGCTCCGGTGTTGGCTCCTTGAAGAGGGCAGCTTCGACTAGCCCCAAGCCCACGCTCGTAGATCGGTGCATGGCAGCTCACGGATCCCCATCCGGTGGCTGGTTGTTGAGGAGGTGCATGGTGGCCGCTGTCACCGCTGCTTGTGGTGTCTTTGGGAGCACGTTGCCCTGCGTATCCACCCATGGAGCCAAAGTTGAGGACTCGCGTGGCTTCTTCTCACTCCTTGTCGGTGAGGTGTGCTAGTCGAGATCACTGTTTGGCGGCTACATAGTCGTTACCCTTGGAGGAAGATCCTCCCATGGAAGAGTTGAGCCCGTCAGAGACTCGACTCGTTCGCCGCTTTTCTACACGCGTTGAGTTGCGCGATTACTTGCTGTTGGCGCTTGTACTCCTCCTTAAGCAGCCAATGGTAACCCATCAGCATCTGTTGTGATGACTTTAGGGGGAGGGGATTGCCCCGTAGAGCCTCCCGATAGCGGGACCACTCGTTGTCGTTGATCTTTATTAGCACACGCTCTTCAGTGCGCTCATCCGCCGTGAGGTTCGGGTCTCCTTCTGTCCCATTGTTGGTGGGTGCACCGTTAGCGAGGCCATCGTTTTCGCCGTTGGTTGGTCCAGTGCTAGTGTTGTCGTGATTGACATTGGTGTCGCATGCGTTGATGACGACACACATGAAGTGATTGGGGAAGCTGTTGCTCCCACAACTTCCAGATCCAGAGCCGTAGGCTCCATCTTCTGTGGCTAGATCACCCATATCGGATCCGCGACTGCAGTCGCTGTCCGTGCTCCCAACTGTTGTCGGGGCATTGAGCTTGCTTAGGGTGCCGATTGGCGGGGGAAACCATGATGCTGGAGAAATCATGGGAACCATTGGCTGGTCAGGGAGGCGAATTGTGCACAGCTGACCAACTTGGAAGCGTAAGCTCCCGATCGCCAGGCCGATCCCATCGCCCACGGACTCAAAAGCCGGGCGAGTGGCTGGTGTGTGGACGGTGAAGTCGAAGGCACCGAAGAGGAGGCGAATCTCCATTGTTGCAGAGTTGTGGATCGCGATTGATGAGGCCGAAGAAGCCGCGACATCAACACTCCCTTTTCCCATAGACAGCGCCAATTGACGAGGGTTAAGCTCAACAATGCCCATTATTATGGACTTCGGTTTTGGAGAAGGAGGGAGCGGTGCAGGCATCAATTGGCTAGCAAACAAGCACACAGGGATGCAAGGTTTACCCAGGTTCAGGCCTCGTAGAGGTCCCTACTTCTGCTTGTCTGCTCTTGGAATTATCGAGAGAGTCAAAAGTTACAGGGGGTGCATAGATGTAATCTAGCGATGGTTGTGGAAACTAGGGTTGTGGTCATCCTCCTTGCGGCCCCTCCTAGCCTTTATATAAATAGGCTAGATCTCGGGTAGCAGGTCGTGCCGGTTACAAATTAGGGTTTGTCCCTTTAAACTTTCTATCTTAAACTCCGTCTTGTGTTGCAAGCAATCGGAGTCCCCGTGAGTCACCCGAATCCTGTATTGGACCCTGGTAACATCGTGGGCTTCTGCTAGACCTGGACTGTATATGCCAAACTCGAGTACCTGTAGGGTATTCCCACATCAGTATCTATCTCAATTACGTTGCAGTGTGGAAACATGGTTAAAATATCTTCCTTCATTGATGCCCCTTCCTCTTGTACACTTACTTCTTTAGTTTTCCTTCTTTGTGCCTCCTCTTCCAGCTTCTTGAGAAATAACTCTTCTTCTTTGCGTTGATCCTCTTGCTGCTGAGCCATCATGTTTTCTCACCACCCTTGGGAAAGGAAGGGGTTCAACATATGGGGATGCCTCCTTGAATGGTTTGAGAGGGGCTGTGATTATTGGATCATCTTCTACAGCTAGCTCGGGTGGTGGAGTGTAATGAAGCTAGTCCTTCTTAGGAGCCTCAGTGTGTTCTATAAAAGGCTGAAGGATTTGCAAAATAATATCATCATCAAGTTGAAGTTCATTAGCAGTTTCTTTTACTTTACCGGAGTCTTTATAAGCATTGAGACAATCGTATTCAATTTCTATACCTCCTTCGCCACCTAAATCAAATCCCCATGTTTCTCTATTGCGTTAAATTCTTTTTAAAAGTTCCCAAGTTTTAATTATTGTTAACTGAATGAAAGAGCCTCTAGAGTTTGTGTCAAGATCATGCTTAATTTATTGATCAAGTCCTCCATAGAAAACATGTAAAACGTACCATTCAGGTAAATCATGATGGGGACATTTATTAAGTAGGGACTTGTACCTTTTGAAGGCCCTTACCAAACCTTCACCTGGACAGTTTCGATGTTTGTAATTGCCCTTCTTAATTCAACAATTTTTACCTTGGGAAAGAATCTAAACACAAATTCTCCTTTGAGATATTCCCAAGTATCAGTTTTCTCTCTAGGGCAAATTCTATACCAAGCCAAAGTAGTCTTAGTTAGAGATTGGCTAAACTGTTTAAGTTTCAATTCATCATCGGAATAACCTCTCAGTTTAAGAGTCCAACATGGCTCGGTAAAATGCATTAAATGAGTATAAGGATCCTCATCTAGATCATCTCCTGCAAATTTCTTTTATTTAATAATAGCGATAAAACAAGGATTGACCTCGTATTCTGGTTAGCTCCCACTTGGGAATTCCTTGACGAGTCCTCTATTGAACTTCTCGAGGTATTTAGTAGCATCGAGCTGATTAATCAGTCCGAGTGCAGTCATGGTGCTTACCTGAAACTAATAAGCAAATTTAGTAAAACAAGAAACTAAGAACAAAGACCAAAAGCGCTTAGCTCCCCAGCAACGACGCCCGAAAATAGCTTGATGAATACAAGTGCACATATTGATTGTAGCTAGTTTCAGAGTAAAGATATAGAACCCACAGAGAGCTATTGGTAAAGGTCTTTATGCCCCTCGTTACTATCTACCAAAGGATACTTGTAAGATGCCTTTGATCTCAAGTAAAGGGTGTTTGAAAGGTTTTTGATTGTTTGCAGAAAAGTAATTAAATCGAGTAAACGAAATTAAGTAACAAGGTCGTGTGAAAGTGTGGTTAAACTCAATAGGGCTAAAACATTCTCAGGCATGTAGGATACACTGCTAGCATAGTATTGTTATTATTAATAATCAAGATAACATACTTCTTGTGTCATGAGATGTGTGGAGAGAGATCCATAATAATATGTTCACTACAAAGCTCGTAGGAAGCCACTTTGTTGAGCCAAGAGTGAGGTCACCTCTAAATAACCAATACGATGTCTGAGAGAAATCACCCATACAAACCACCGCAATTAAGGGTTTCCCCATTGATATCGCAATTAGCTTAGGGACCCTCTTTATCCTCCTTGGATCGTGTAGGTTACAAGCCGGCGCCAATCTATCACGATGCCATTCCAGGTATGATCCGAAAACACGTCCAAAGGATTTCTCCCTCCCTTTAGTCCCAATGGAAAATGATATATGGCTGACTACAGATACCATCTAAAGAGAGAGATCAAACACAAATAATAAATCTATCATAGACCGACAAGTCATACAGACACAAGAATAGATCATCTTTATCACAAATTCATAATGGTGCTAGGGTTTCTCCATCTCCCCAAGAACAAAGGAACTACTCACACATAGAAGCAATCAACAACATCATAATAGTCAAATGAATGGATAAAAGTACGGAGATAAATCTAATGAAAACCACAATTGAATCTGGAATTACAACAAGATCTAATAGATGAGAAATGGGGGTATTGGTGTTGATGGAGATGCAGCGGTTGATGATGAAGGGGATGATGTATTTTCCTTCAATGATTAGTGAAGAAGATGGGATTTTACCCCAGCCAAGTTCTTCCTTCAGATCCCATTCAGATGTGGGTTTTCGTTGTTTCTAGTGGCTGTGAATGTCAGATCCTCCTCTAGTCTTTGCCAGGAGAAAGTATTTGACGAGACGATCACACTAACACCTAGTACGGGCAGACGGTACGGGTGGGCTCTACCCGTACCACCGATCGATATCGGTACTGATTGTTGGGCCACGCAGTGAAAAATAAAAACATTTCCCTACACGGTGAACCCAAGATCCAGCTCATGTAGAAGGCCACGAGGATTACCACTAGACGTGCAGTTGCGGAATTGATGAAGCACGTCGCTTGATGCAGTTCAGTCCTCGCGATCCTTTCCGGTTCCACGATCCACGATCCGTTCCGGTTCCACGATCGTCGAAGTGCTGAACGTACAACACCTCCGCCGGTATCCACACGTACGAGGAGGAGCGCCGACGATGGACTGCTAGGTCTGGTACGGCAGCTGTTGGGTCGGCAGCATAGAAAACAAAAAATTTCCTACGATGAGAACTATACGCCAAGATCTATCTACTAGGTATAGAGCAACGGGTGGACATACATCCATCGAGAACTTACCCTCGAAGACAACGAGTTTTGTTAACGAGTAGGAACTCGTGGTTGATGTAGTCGTACACTTGCCGATCTCAAGATCGTGTGGAAGTCTGAGCAGGTCTGACTCCAGCACGTCCTTCAGATCTAGCTCCAGCAAGTCCAGCACCGCAAAGCAGCGGTGCATCCGTGATCGCACACACGTCCGGTACCCCGACAACCTCCGTCCCTCGCTCCAGCAAAGCAGCGAAAGAAGCAACTCCTTTCCAGATAAAGCCACCGGGAACATGTATCTCGCTAATCCCAGACAATGGGGGAATAATACTAGAGGGGGAGAGAGATCCTTCACGAGGAGGTGTGAGGAAGAAGGGAAGTGAGGGGGGCCTTTTATAGGAGGAGGGGGGTACCCCTCCCCATGGCCGGCGCCCCATGGGGGGTGACTCCTCACCTCCCCCATTCATGTGGTGGTAACCCCTCCACATTAAAATGCCCCTTCACATTCTCTTTTAAAGTATCCACTTTAAATGCATTAAATTTATCCAAATTTAATGCTCTCGCATTTAATAAAACTCTTTTATTATTTTTATTCAGAATTTTGTTAATTAATTTAATTAACAAACATTCACATAAAACCCCCTGCAACATTTCAATATTACATCAGAACCAATTTCAGAAATTTCACCCGAAACAGTTTTGGTGTCTATTGAAATAATTCCAGCGCTTTCTTAAATCTTTATCTGAAACATATTTGCTCCAAATGGTGTCGGTATCCCTTAAGTGTGTCACCCTACGGTTGGCGAATAATGCAGACATGATCGAGACCCCACTCAGATCAATAATCAGAAGCGGAACCTGGAGATCCACATTGACTCCTACACATTCAACGATGACTTATGTGATCATGAGAACCTTTAACGCTAGTAACTAAATTACTTTGTCTCGCGATATATTACATGTCCAAGATTCGATCATCGGTATGTCCATACCTAGTTTGATCTCGTTGCTGACATGTACTCTTTTCTCGTTCCCGTGATATAACATTCTAGTGATCACATCACTTGCTTGCAAGCTATCTTAATGTGATATCACCGAGAGGGCCCAGAGTATATCCATCCATCATCGGGATTGACAAATTCCACTCTTGATTCATGAGCCTAAACATAACACCTTCGTAGCACTGAACCCATCTTTATAGTCACCCTGTTACAGTGTGACGTTTGATGTTATCAAGATACTCCTCAGGTGTTAGCAATTAACATGATCTCATGGTCTAAGGATAAAGATTACTTCGTATGATTTTATAGAAATATAAACATAATGACTTGATCATAATGCTATACTTCGGATGAATGTTCATCACATCATTCAACTAATGTTGTGACCTTGTTATTAACAACATCCAATGTCCATGATCAGGAAACCTTGATCATCTTGTTAATCAACAAGCTAGTCTATAAGAGAGGCATAACTAGGAACCCTTTTTGTTTATTAAACACACATGTATTGATGTTTCCGATCAATACAATTATAGCATGCAAAATTGTTGGGTCCGCAGCATAGAAAACAAAATTTTTCCTACGATGAGAACTACACGCCAAGATCTATCTACTAGGTACAAAGCAACAGGTGGACATACATCCAACGAGAACTTACCCTCGAAGACAACGAGTTTTGTTAATGAGTAGGAACTCGTGGTTGATGTAGTCGTACACTTGCCGATCTCAAGATCATGAGGAAGTCCGAGCGCCGCAACTCAGCAGCGCATCCGTACTCGCACACACGTTCAAGCCACCGGACAACCTCCACCTCCCCGCTCCAGCGATCCAGCGGAAGCAGCAGCTCCTTCCAGACGAAATGCCACCGGGAACATGTATCTCGCTAATCCGAGACCATGGGGGAATAATTCTAGAGGGGGAGAGAGATCCTTCACAAGGAGGTGTGAGGAAGTAGGAGGAAAGGGGGGCCTTTTATAGGAGGAGGGGGGTGCCCCTCCTTCATGGCCGGCGCATGGGGGGGTGACTCCTCACCTCCCCCATTCATGTGGTGGTAACCCCTCCACATAAAAATGCCTCTTCACATTCCCCTTTAAAGTCCCTACTTTAAATGCATTAAAATTCTCCAAGTTTAATGCTCTCTCATTTAATAAAACTCTTTTATTAAATTTATTCAGAATTTTGTTAATTACTTTAATTAACAAACATTCACATATAACCCCTTGCAATATTTTAATATCACATGCAGAACCACTTTCTGCAATTTCACCCGAAACAATTTTCCGGTTACCATCGAAACAATTCCCGGGCTTTGCAATTCTTTCCTCTGAAACATACGTGCTCCAAAATGGTGTCCGGTAACTCTTAAGTGTGTCACCCTACGGTTCGCGAATAATGCAGACATGATTGAGTCTCCTCTCAGATCAATAATCAGAAGCAGGACCTGGAGATCCATACTGACTCCTGCATATTCAACGATGACTTATGTGATCGTGAGAACCTTTAAAGCTTGTAACTAAATCCCTTTGTCTTGTGATATATTACATGTCCGAGATTCGATCATCGGTATCTCCATACCTAGTTTGATCTCGTAGTCGACATGCACTCTTTTCTCGTTCCCATGATATAACATTCTAGTGATCACATCACTTGCTTGCAAGCTATCTAAATGTGATATCACCGAGTGGTCCTAGAGTATATCTATCCGTCATCGGGATTGACAAATTCCACTCTTGATCCATGAGCCTCAACATAACACCTTCGTAGCACTGAACCCATCTTTATAGTCACCCTATTACGGTGTGACGTTTGATGTTATCAAGATACTCTTCCGGCGTTAGCAATTAACATGATCTCATGGTCTAAGGATAAAGATTACTTCGTATGATGTTATAGCAATATAAACATAATGAATTGATCGTAATGCTATACTTCGGATGAATGTTCATCACATCATTCCACCAATGTTGTGACCTCGTTATTAACAATATCCAATGTCCATGATCAGGAAACCTTGATCATCTTGTTAATCAACGAGCTAGTATATAAGAGAGGCATAACTAGGAACCCTTTTTGTTTATTAAACACACATGTATTGATGTTTCCGATCAATACAATTATAGCATGCAAAATAAACATTTATCATAAACATGGAATAAGATAATAACCACTTTATTATTGCCTCTCGGGCATATTCCCTTCAGTCTCCCACTAGCACTAGAGTCAATAATCTAGTTTGAAAAACTTTGCGTATTGAACACCTATGGCTTTCTGGTGTTGCATATACGCTATTTCTAGTGGTTAACATAATCTCCGGATCTGACAGTTTCAGGTCCATGTGTATTTGCATGTCTTTGCGTCTCTACGCATCACTAATTCTCAAATGAGATGGCATTGTATAAATTTGGTCCTTTGGTGAGACCTTTAGTTCGTTCCGGTTAAAATATGTTGATATTATTGTCACACAATATATCTTCATAGTATTAGCCTACTTTGAACCACACCTAGTTTGATAACAAACTACTTAACACAAATGCCCTCCTATGTTGCTACTATAGCAGTCATATACTTAGCCTTTTTGTTGTAGTATCCGTCACAATGTCTCAACTTTGGAACTCATCCAAATCCATCATGGAACATCCTTTCCATTATATTGTGCCAGCCATAGTCTAAATTGAGATAAATTTAATTTGTATCTTGTGACAAAACTAGTATCAATGTAACACTTTACAATGAACTACATTTAACTATTTGTCACTTATACATGATATATTCTTAGTTCTTCCAAAGCTCATAAGAATATCTTTACTATTGTCCAATGATCATCTTATGGATCATTCTGGTATGTGCTCATAACATTTAGAGCATAGGACATTCTAGATATATACATATCATGGTATAATCGATCAAAATCATCATGTGATTTTACTCACCAATTGTTGGAACACTTGAATCTTGATACAATCCTTTCCATGTAGCAAGAACCTTTCTTGTTGTTTCCATATTGAACCCTTTCAATATCTCATATATGTATGTCTGGCACAACCATATTAGCGCCTCAATCTATCCATATAGATATTGATGCCAAATATTCCAGGTTTTCCCAAGTCTTTCATGAAATCTCATTTTAATGAAATTCTTAGCTTGTGTCAATACAATATACATCATTTCCAATCAACAATATGTCCTCTACATAATTATTAGAAATATTTCTCAGCGCTCCCACTTAATTTCTTGCAAATGCAAGCATCTTCATCATCTCCGATGAATTTAAACTCTTTTAAGAATTTCATCATGGTGAAGATTCCAATTCCGATGTGCTTACTTCAACTATTAAAGTTTGCATGCCCTTTTAGCATCCTTTGAATTGACGAAACCCTTCGGACCGTGTCATGTACACGTCCTAGGTAACCATTCTATTAGAAGAATCTTGTTTTGTTTATTCAACTACCATATACCAAATTATATGTAGTGGTTGCTACATTAATCCGTCAAGACTAAATATCGCTATGAAAGATCAAATCTTGTCATAGTCAACTCCTTGAACATTGCCATAAACTTCTTTCCGACATGTCGACTATTTCATAGATGTTAAACATCCATGTCTATTTCTTTATAGATCCAAACACGACCGACAGGCTTCACGCCTTTCTAGAGGGTCTTCCAAGTTTAGAAACTTGATTTCTCGTGTATGGATATTATCATGGATTCTTTAACTTCTAGTCATTTTATGGAGTCAGGGCCCATCATCGCTTCTTTGCATGTAGTCGGTTCATCATTGTCAAAACAATAACGACTTGCTTATCAAATCACACTATTTGATTCTTACTAACCCACACGGTTCAATAGGAACTCTAATCTCCGAGATCACACCCTTTGTAATCACGGGAGTCATGAGCATTGTGCCTGCCACCGGGACACTTTCCGGCGCTGCGCTACTTAGTACATATAGCTAAGGTTCAACAACCTTATCAAAGTTCTATTGTCCTCCCACTTAACTTTTCACGAGAAATTCCTTCTCAAGAAACTTGACATTCCAAGTAACAAACTCTTTTGTCCTCGATGTTATGGAGAAATTCCCAATAAATTCTTTGGGATAACCTACAAAGACTTTCTTATCCGACTTTGGTTGTAAACATTTTACTTATGCATAGCATACCAAAATTTAAGAAAAGACAATTCGGGTTTTATCCCAAACCATAACTTATATGGTGTCATTTCTACAGATCACGATGGTGCTCTTTTCAGTGTAAAAGCGGTAGTCTCTAAAGCTTCAATCCTTAAAACATAATGGTAGTTTTGTAAATGACACCTTTGATCTTACCATGTCAAACAAGGTTTGACTTGATCTCTCGAACATACCATAGTCCTGTGGTTTATCAAGAAATACAATTTCATGGAACAATTCCTCAAATCTTAGGTGTTTTTGCTAAACATGTAACTCAAATATCTTCCTTTATGATCGAATCATAAACTCTTTATTTTCTTGTTACAATGATTTTCCACTTCATCTTGAAAGTCTTTGAACAATTTTCAAATGTTTCATACTTCTTCCTTATTAAGTAAATATATAGATATATTCACTTAAATTTCTGGAGAAAGCATATGAAGCAAAAATATCCATCGCATATGGCTACACATAACGGACTATGCACATCAGCATGTACAATTTCCAATAAGCTAGTCATCCGTTCCTCTTTGGCCTATGAACGGAGTTTCAATTATCTCGAGGAAAGTTTCACAAGCGTCAATTGATCAAAATCAAAGACTCCAAAAATCCATCAACATGGAGTTTCTTCAGGTTTTCTTTCCAATATAATTTAAACAACGATGTCACTTCATAAGTGATCTTTCAATCATTTGTCTTGCGACATTTTAGCAATAGTGTTTATGGATGTGATTTCTCCAACTAGACTTGTAAAAGTTCATCCATCCTTTATGGAATACGGTAATTATTTGAACAACCATTGTTCTCGTAATACCGGAACAAAATAACAATTATTAAAACAAATCTTGAAGGCTAGGTTTGACCACAATGAAAAACACAATAACACTTTATTTGTTTTCGATGAACATCATCACTTATTCTCTTGCTAGTTACTTAGGCCATTGTAGTTCATGAATTGCGTTGTCCTGTATGACACTTCATACCAATCAATTCGGTATCCAATACCTCAGAACCACATTGTTTAACAAGCAAGGAATACATCCATAACATGTATATCTTCTATATACCTAAGTTGTACATCTCCAACTTTTTCTTTTCTGCCAAATAATTTATAGATTCTCTTTCAGCAATTCCTTTTCCTTTTAAAATAATCTATCAACATCAATAGTGGTGTCATTCACATGACACACAGTACAAAGCATATATAGTAAAATACAAATACCTTAGGACTTGCACTTTGAAGTGGATGACCATCATCAAATGTTTGGTATTCTTTCAACAATCCATTCTTTAGTAATCTATTAGTGTAGTAAACATTTTACTTACGTCTTCTATTCATCCTTATCATGAAAAATTTCATGATCAAGCTACTATAGCCTATAAGGAAGAATGACGAGTATAATTTTAGTTCCCAAAAACCTTTTTGGGAGATCCGGATGCCTAGCATCTCCATCCTTCACAAATTCCCATACAATATGAGAACATGTATTTTGCTAAATTATACTCTATCATAATGCAACTAAAAACATTGTTTCAGATATCACAATATCTTTCACACATGATAGTTTCTGAAACAATTTCCAGCTCCTATATAATCTTGATATTAAAACAACTTTTGAATATCAATAATCATGGAGGCAAACATGATACTTTAGATACTAACATTGGAATTATTACTCTTGATTTAATACTACTTATTAAACTTCATGGAGTAAATAGAGTTTGCTGAAAGTTTGCAATAGGACTTATAAACTTTAAATTGACATTCAAAACAATACGATACCAGTTCGTAAAGTAAATATCCAGAATTCTATAGTTCTATTATCTCAATTAAAACTAAGCATAAGATAGTGAACAGCTGCCAATGACTACAACTAATTATGCAAATTCACTTCGATTTAGTTTATGACAAATTGAGTTCGACTAATCAAAATTAGAAATGAACTCCCACTAAAAAACGACATCCCTCGTGCCTTTTTGGTGATTACATGAACCAAATCCACTACACCAAGTCCGATCATCACGTGAGTCGGTGTAGCTTCAAAGGCGAGCATCAATATGGACATCATATCAACTATATAACTCATGCTTAACCTTTTGGTCCGTGTTCCGAGGCCATGTCTGTACATGCTAGGCTCGCTAAGTAAGAACCTTAGTACTCGCGTGTGTAAAACTGTCTTACACCCGTTGTATGAAAGCGTAGAGTCGAGTGCGCCCGATCATCACGTGATGTCTCGAAACACGATCCATAGAACGGTGCATACTCAAGGAAGAACACATTTTATCTTGATATCTAAATGAGGGATCATCTTACAATGCTACCAAAAGCGCCAAACTAGCAGTATAAGATGCTAACATCTAATGTGTAAAGTGATATGATATGGTCCATGCATTTGATCTCTATCATTTGCATCGTGGTATGATCTCTATCATTCCTTGTGTGTAAGGCCAAGGTCTATGGAACTTACACGTTGAATGTGTTGTAAGAGTATCTATCATACATCTACTTACAACAATACCATATCAATACACTAGCCTAGCAACGATCTAAACTAGACGCCTCTAATTTATCCATTGCAAGTTTTACGTGGCTTAGGGCTTTCGAAGATAGAACCATTCTTACCTACGAACATGGAACCACAACGAGGATAACCAAGTTATTAGCAACTCGTTGTAAATCAGATATTGACTATAGTAGGAGAGACAGACACTCACTAGCCACTTATGTAAAACTATTTGCATGTCAGTCGTGGAACCGGTCTCATGTACGATGACATGTAAGGTTGGTCCGGGCCGATTCATCCCACTATGCCACCAATCCAAAATACATAGAATATGCAATAACATGATCATCATCGCCCACATATAAACATATGTGTACTACCCGTGCAAAGCACCTACGCATAGATCTGGCTCTGATACCACTGTTGGGTCCGCAGCATAGAAAACAAAAAATTTCCTACGATGAGAACTAGACGCAACTATCTATCTACTAGGTACAGAGCAACGGGTGGACATACATCCATCGAGAACTTACCCTCGAAGACAACGAGTTTTGTTAACGAGTAGGAACTCGTGGTTGATGTAGTCGTACACTTGGCGATATCAAGATCGTGTGGAAGTCCGAGCAGGTCCAGCTCCAGCTCCAGCACGTCCTTCAGATCCAGCTCTAGCAAGTCCAGCACCGCAAAGCAGCGGTGCATCCGTCATCTCACACATGTCCGGTACCCCGACAACTTCCGTCCCTCGCTCCAGCAAAGCAGCAGAAGCAGCAACTCCTTTCCAGATAAAGCCACCGGGAACATGTATCTCGCTAATCCGAGACCATGGGGGAATACTACTAGAGGGGGAGAGAGATCCTTCACGAGGAGGTGTGCGGAAGAAGGGGAGTGAGGGGGCCTTTTATAGGAGGAGGGGGTACCCCTCCCCATGGCCGGCTCCCTATGGGGGGTGACTCCTCACCTCCCCCATTCATGTGGTGGTAACCCCTCGACATTAAAATGCCCCTTCACATTCTCTTTTAAAGTCTCCACTTTAAATGCATTAAATTTCTCCAAATTTAATGCTCTCTCATTTAATAAAACTCTTTTATTATTTTTATTCAGAATTTTTTTAATTACTTTAATTAACAAACATTCACATAAAACCCCCTGTAACATTTCAATATTACATGCAGAACCAATTTCAGCATTTTCACCCAAAACAGTTTCGGTGTCTATTGAAATAATTCCAGCGCTTTCTTAAATCTTTATCTGAAACATATTTGCTCCAAATGGTGTCGGTATCCCTTAAGTGTGTCACCCTACGGTTCACGAATAATGCAGACATGATCGAGACCCCTCTCAGATCAATAATCAGAAGCGGGACCTGGAGATCCATACATACTCCTGCACATTCAACGATGACTTATGTGATCGTGAGAACCTTTAACGCTAGTAACTAAATCCCTTTGTCTCACGAAATATTACATGTCCAAGATTCGATCATCGGTATCTCCATACCTAGTTTGATCTCGTTGCCGACATGCACTCTTTTCTCGTTCCTGTGATATAACATTCTAGTGATCACATCACTTGCTTGCAAGCTATCTTAATGTGATATCACCGAGAGGGCCCAGAGTATATCTATCCGTCATCGGGATTGACAAATTCCACTCTTGATCCATGAGCCTCAACATAACACCTTCGTAGCACTGAACCCATCTTTATAGTCAGCCTGTTACAACATGATGTTTGATGTTATCAAGATACTCTTCAGGTGTTAGCAATTAACATGATCTCATGGTCTAAGGATAAAGATTACTTCATATGATTTTATAGCAATATAAACATAATGACTTGATCATAATGCTATAATTTAGATGAATGTTCATAACATCATTCAACTAATGTTTTGACCTTGTTATTAACAACATCCAATGTCCATGATTAGGAAACCTTGATCATCTTGTTAATCAACAAGCT
Source organism: Avena eriantha (assembly GCA_910589775.1). Taxonomy (NCBI): domain Eukaryota; kingdom Viridiplantae; phylum Streptophyta; class Magnoliopsida; order Poales; family Poaceae; genus Avena; species Avena eriantha. Next base: position 170,141,314 of record OU342742.1, on the reverse strand, counting down.
AGTCTATAAGAGAGGCATAACTAGGAACCCTTTTTTTATTAAACACACATGTATTGATGTTTTCGATCAATACAATTTTAGCATGCAAAATAAACATTTATCATAAACATGGAATAAGATAATAACCACTTTATTATTGCCTCTCGAGCATATTCCCTTCAGCAGCGACAGGACGCACAGGGGCTAGGGTTTCCATCACATGGAGTGACCTAACCTTGTGCTCTAAGCACCTGCGTCCCAACTTATATAGGAAGTGAAAGTGGGCTCTAGTCACTTGTTGCCCATTCACTAAAAGGCCTATATTAGTCCCTGTAAGTCCAACTTCCTTACTAAGTCCATGTCTCTATTTGGGTCCAACCCAAATAGATTTCCTGTTTGGGTCTAACCCAAACTTGCTCCCGCTCTTAAGTGTGTGACCCGACAGGCTAATGGTAACCTGGACACGACTCCGAGTCTCACTCGTGATCGATTAGTCGGTAGCGTCCCCTAGCAGAATGTGCCGACTCCCAAGTACCAATAACTCATGACGATATACCTTCCAATGTGACTTTCGTCTAAGTCCCTTTTGCCTCACGATATACCTTGTCGGACTATAGGAGAATGATCGTCATCCCTTAAATAGTCCGACTCTCTTTCTTGATCCGAGATAAGTGATTCATCCGACTAAGTCTTAGTTGGTTGCCTTGGTTAACACTTAACCGAGACGCGCATGACCATGCTTTACGAATCTTATCTTTCCGAGAGGGCCCAGAGAATATCTCTCCAGATGGAGGGGCAAAATCCCATCTTGGTCATTCACATCACGCAGCTTGATTCACAGTCGACCCGAACTCCGCCTTTATAACTGCCCATTGACGGAACAAAGTTTGTTAGAACCTAAGTTGGTGATTCACAACTCGGATTGTGCAACAACCTTAGGTCTAAGGATTACATTGATTGAGACATGCAAATGACGACTTGTTCGTTGCATCTCCATATGGGTCAGCCCGACTAACTCTTTAGCCGAATCCGTGTAAGTCGGAATAGCATCTCAATGCCCATGACAAGTGGAACCTAGTCATCTGCCGACTTTCACATTGATCTAAGTTGTGTGTCCAACACAACCTCAATGACCAAGGACAATTAGTATGAACAACATGAATATATAGTTCCACAATCCAATCACATATTTGATGATACATATTAGTAATTCATATATGGACCATAACTTTATGAATACATTGGGAAATATCATCAACTATGATTGCCTCTAGGGCATATTCCCAACAGTCTCCCACTTGCACTAGAGTCAATCATCCGACATCACATATCCAAGCATCTAATGCCCATGGCTCTCAGGTGTGCCTCATGCTTCGACTGTGGAAGTGGCTTTGTCAATGGATCCGCAATGTTTGCATCCGTGTGTACCTTGCATAACTTGATATCACCTTGATCCACGAACTGGCGAATAAGGTGGTACCGCATGAGTATATGTTTGTTCTTCTGGTGTTGTCTAGGTTCCTTGGCTTGTGCAATAGCACCATTGTTGTTACAATACACGTCTAACGGATTGGACGAGCCCTAGACCACACCAATATCCATGAGGAAATTCCTCATCCAAACGGCTTCTTTTGCTACCTCCGAGGCAGCAATATACTCAACCTCTGTTGTAGACGCAGACACCGTCTCTTGATTGGAAATTTTCCAGCTCACAGCCCCTTCGTTTATCACAAACACATATCCGGATTGCAAACGAGAATTATCTGTGTCCGTGAGATAACTCACATCCGTGTAACCCCTTACACTGAGTTCATCCTCACCTCCATAAACCAGGAACATATCCTTAGTCCTTCTCAAGTACTTAAGGATATTTTTAGCCGCTGCCCAGTGGATCTCTCCAGGGTCAGCCTGGTACCTGCTCACAACACTTAGAGCATAGGAAACATCCGGCCTAGTACTAATCATAGAGTACATGATGGATCCGACTGTAGAAGCATACGGAATCATACTCATCCGACTTTGCTCATCAGTTGTCGAAGGACACTGTGTCTTGCTAAGTTTTACGCCATGGGACATCGGTAAGAACCCCTTCTTAGATGATTCCATGTTGAACTTATTGAACACTTTGTCCAAGTATGTACTTTGACTCAATCTAATGAGCCGCCTTGATCTATCTCTATAGATCCGGATTCCTAGTATGAAAGTTGCCTCACCTAAGTCCTTCATCGAAAAACTCTTTTCCAATGATTCCTTGGTCTCTTGCAACATCTGGACATCATTTCCAATCAGTAATATGTCATCCACATATAAGATCAGAAAGTTCACTTTGCTCCCACTAAACTTCTTGTATAAACAATGATCATGATCACTCTTGATGAAGCCAAACGATTTGAACGTTGTGGTAGCAGAACACGACAAAGGGCGTTGTGAACGCTATTTTCTCCTGGTCTTCCTCCTTCATTCAAATATGATTGTAGCTTGAGTAGGCATCGAGGAAGCAGAGGTTCTCGCATCCCGCAGTGGAGTCAATTATTTGATTGATCCACGGCAACGGGAAGTGATCCTTCGGGCAGTGCTTGTTCAAGGGTTGTAAGTCCACGCACATCCGCGGGATATATGTGTCCTTTTTAGGCACAAGCACTGGATTTGCGAGCCATGTTCTTTCATTGATCTCACATATTAATTTTGCGTTGAGGAGTCTGTTGACTTCCATACCGACCGCTTTTGCTCTTGGTTCAGACAATCGCCGTATTTTTTTCTTGACTGGCCTTGCGTCTTGATTCAAGTTGAGTGAGTGCTCAGCGAATTCCCTGGGAACTCCTGGCATGTCCGATGGACACCAGGCGAAGATTTCCCAACGCTCACAGAGGAATTTGACGAGCGCGAGTTCCTATGCAGGACTCAAGTTGTTGGTGATGAGGGCCGTCTTGGTCGGGTCCATTGGGTGGACCTAGACTTTCTTGTTGTGCATCGGCATGTCGAAGGATTGGTCGGGTGAGCTTGGCTTGCTCAGGGGGGGGGGGGGGCAGACTGTTGTCTGTCGACTCCTGCAACCTCGCGAGTTCCTCCTACATGCCGAAGGATTGGTAGATTCTGTTGAATTCCCTATCACAGCTGTCAGACCTCTCGAAGCTTCTGTTGATTGTGATGATGCCGTTTGGGCCCGACATCTTCATCTACAGGTAGGCGTAGTGTGGTACCGCCATGAACCTCGTGAACGCGACACGTCCGAGGATGCAGTAGTACTGTGAAGGCGAGTCGACAACTTCAAAGTCGATGCGCTCTTGTCGGAAATTTTGCGGCGTGCTGAAGATGACGTCGAATTGATCTTGCCCATGGGGTACACGCCCTTCCCTGGGACGATGCCGTGGAACGTCGTGTCTGAAACTTCTAGACATGTTAGAGGGATCCTCATTGCGCGCAAGGTACTCGCGAGCATGAGGTGGATGCCGCTTCCGCCATCCATGAAGACACGAATCATCTCGAAGCCTCCGATCTGTGCCTTAAGAAGTTGGTGCAGGTGATTGCGCTCGTCAAAGGTGATGCAGGACTCACTTCCACTGAGGTACTCAGTGGTGGAGGATGGAGAGTTGTCACCAAATTGACTTGGCGAGTGATTGTCTTCTGCACTCGATTTGAGGGGCGCCTTTTTGGATCATCCCCATGTTGCCCAATGCTCGCGTGTATGGCTCGCCTCCATGGTTCTGGACTGGCGCATCCGCAGGTAGTGGTGGTCCAGGTGGTGGCGGTGGTGCTCCGTGAGCCACGGCGCCCGGGGCAGCTTCGTAGCCCTGGTTGATCACGTCGCGATTCATCTAGGCCAGGCCTTCGTGGATATTGAGGAACTCGCGGCAGTCCTTGAGAAGGTGGCTGGACTTTTTCTTGCCATCGTGCTTGTCGATGTAGAAGTGTGCGTTGCACGGTCCGGATAGTTTTTCCAGGATGGATGTTCCAGGTGCCTCGTCGCTGGTGCGGCGCTGCCATACTTGTGTGGTTTTTCCGCTGTCGCGGTATCCACTGCTGCGGTATCCGCTGTTGCGGTTGTCGTCGTGTTTGTCAGTGTAGCCAGCCGCGACCATGTCGACCTCTTCGCGGTCCTCATAGACGCACATTCGACGTTTTCCTCGGTGATCACGTCTGCGCCCGAGGTCGTCGTCATCATCGGAGTAGGCGCGGTTTTCACCGAGTCCTCTCCATTGTCCCACCGATTCCTGATCTCCATCAGGTGGTCCATTATCTTGGGCTTTGAGCAGCCCAGCTCCTCCCTCAGCTCTCTGTGGTGTACGCCGCCATTGAACGTGTCGATTGCACGATCCTTAGAGATATCTTCTGCAGAATTCTTGATGATGGACCATCTCTGGATGTAAGAGCGCAGCGACTCGTCAGACCTCTGGTGGCAGCCTCTTAGTTCTTAGATTGATGCGGGCCTTTTGTACGTGCCCTTGAAGTTTCGCACGAAGCTGTAGACCAGTTCTTTCCAGTTGCGAATTGAACCGCGTGGGAGATTTTTGAGCCATGAGCGGGCGGCGCCTTGCAGATGTAGCTGTAGGCATTGCATTGCCGTGCTCGAGCTTCTGCCATGCAGCCTAACGGAGGAGGTATGACCTTCCAGCCAAATCTTCGGGTCTTGCAGGCCGTAGAATTTCGGGTTCTCCGATGGGAGTTTGAACCCCTTAGGCATTCGCTTCTGCCTGATGGCTCTGCTGAAGCATCTGGCGCCGCATAGCTCTACTTCGTCATCTTCCGAGTCAGTCGAATGGGCACGCCTTGTGTGCATTTTGTCGACCTTGCACTATGTGATGTCATCACATGCGTCATAGTTGCGGTCATGCTGCCGTGAGCAGCGCCGCCGTGACAGATCGTGGCTGTCGTCGCTGGAGGGGTATGAATAGTAATACTTGTCTAGAGCTTTACTTTTCTTCGTCTCCGGTGTTGGCTCCTTGACGAGGGCAGCTTCGACTAGCCCCAAGCCCACGATCGTAGATCGGTGCATGCCAGCTCACGAATCCCCATCCGATGGCGGGTTGTTGAGGAGGTGCATGGTGGCCGCTGTCACCGCTGCTTGTGGTGTCTTTGGGAGAACGTTGCCCCGTGTATCCACCATCATGGAGCCGAAGTTGAGGACTCGCGTGGCTTCTTCTCACTCCTTGTCGGTGAGGTGTGCTAGTCGAGATCGCTGTTTGGCGGCCACGTAGTCGTTACCCTTGGAGGAAGATCCTCCCATGGAAGAGAGTTGAGCCTGTCAGGGACTCGACTCGTCTGCTCCTTGTCTACATGCGTCGAGTTGCGCGATTACTTGCTGTTGGCGCTTGTACTCCTCCTTAAGCAGCCAATGGTAACCCATCAGCATCTGTTGTGATGAGTTTAGGGGGAGGGGATTGCCCTGTAGAGCCTCCCGATAGCTGGCCCACTCGTTGTCGTTGAGCTTTATCAGCACACGCTCTTCAGTGCGCTCATCCGCCGTGAGGTTCGGGTCTCCTTCTGTCCCATTGTTGGTGGGCGGGCCGTTGGCGGGGCCATCGTTTTCGCCGTTGGTTGGTCCAGAGCTGGTGTTGTCGCTATTGACACTGGTTTCGCATGCGTTGATGACGACGCATGTGAAGTGATTGGGGAAGCTGTTGCTCCGACAACTTTCAGATCTAGAGCCGTAGGCTCCATCTTCTGTGGCCAGATCACCCATATCGGATCCGCGACTGCAGTCGCTGTCCGTGCTCCCAACTGTTGTCGGGGCATTGAGCTTGCTTAGGATGCCGATTAGCGAGGGAAACCATGATGCTGGAGAAATCATGGGAACCATCGGCTGGTCAGGGAGGCGAAGTGTGCACAGCTGACCAACTTGGAAGCGTAAGCTCCCGATCGCCAGGCCGATCCCATCGCCCACGGACTCAAAAGCCAGGCGAGTGGCCGGTGTGTTGACGGTGAAGTCGAAGGCGCCGAAGAGGAGGCGAATATCCGTTGTTGCAGAGTTGTGGATCGTGATTGATGAGGCCAAAGAAGCCGCGACATCAACACTCCCTTTTCCCATAGACAGCGCCAATTGACGAGGGTTAAGCTCAACAATGCCCATTATTATGGACTTGGGTTTTGGAGAAGGAGGGAGAAGTGGAGGCATCAATCGGAAAGGAAGGGGTTCAACATATGGGGATTCCTCCTTGAATGGTTTGAGAGGGGCTATGATTATTGGATCATCTTCTACAGCTAGCTCGGGTTCAGACAATCGTCGTATTGTTTGCTTGACTGGCCTTGCGTCTTGATTCACGATGAGTGAGTGCTCAGCGAATTCCCTGGGAACTCCTGGCATGTCCGATGGACACCAGGCGAAGATTTCCTGGCGCTCATGGAGGAATTTGACGAGCGCGAGTTCCTATGCAGGACTCAAGTTGTTGGTGATGAGGGCCGTCTTGGTCGGGTCCATTGGGTGGACCTAGACTTTCTTGGTGTGCATCACATGTCGAAGGATTGGTCGGGTGAGCTTGGCTTGCTCGGGGGGGGGGGGGGGGGGGCAGACTGTTGTCTATCGACTCCTGCAACCTCGCGAGTTCCTCCTACATGCCGAAGGATTGGAAGCAGAGGTACTCGCGAACATGAGGTGGATGCCGCTTCCGCCGTCCATGAAGACACGACTCATCTCAAAGGCTCCGATCTGTGCCTCAAGCAATTGGTGCGGGTGATTGCGCTCGTCGAAGGTGATGCAGGACTCACTTCCACTGAGGTAGTTAGTGGTGGAGAGCGGAGAGTTGTCACCAAATTGACTTGGCGAGTGATTGTCTTCTGCACTCGATTTGAGGGGCGCCTTTTTGGATCATCCCCATGTTGCCCAGCGCTCGCGTGTATGGCTCGCCTCCATGGTTCTGGACTGGCGCATCCGCAGGTGGTGGTGGTCCAGGTGGTGGCGGTGGTGCTCCGTGAGCCACGGCGCCCGGGGAAGCTCCGTAGCCCTGGTTGATCACGTCGCGATTCATCGAGGCCAGGCCTTCGTGGATCTTGAGGAACTCGTAGCAGTCCTTGAGAACGTGGCTGGACTTTTTCTTGCCATCGTGCTTGTCGATGTAGAAGTGTACGTTGCACGGTCCGGATAGTTTTTCCTGGATGGATTTTCCAGGCGCCTCGTCGCTGGTGCGGCGCTGCCATACTTGTGTTGTTTTTCCGCTGTCACGGTATCCACTGTTGCGGTATCCGCTGTTGCGGTTGTCATCGCATTTGTTAGCGTAGCTAGCCGCGACCATGTCGACCTCTTCACGGTCCTCGTAGACGCGCATTCGATGTTTTCCTCGGCGATCACGTGTGCACCCGAGGTCGTCGTCATCATCGGAGTAGGCGCGGTTTTCACCGAGTCTTCTCCATTGGCCCAGCGATTCATGATCTCCATCAGGTGGTCGATTATCTTGGGCTTTGAGCAGCCCAGCTCCTCCCGCAGCTCTCTGCGGTGTACGCCGCCATTGAACGTGTCGATTGCACGATCCTTAGAGATATCTTCTGCAGAATTCTTGATGATGGACCATCTTTGGATGTACGAGCGCAGCGACTCGTCAGACCTCTAGTGGCAGCCTATTAGTTCTTAGATTGATGCGGGCCTTTTGTAAGTGCCCTTGAAGTTTCGCACGAAGCTATAGACCAGTTCTTCCCAACTGCGAATTGAACCGCGTGGGAGATTGTTGAGCCATGCGCGGGCGGCGCCTTGCAGCTGTAGCTGTAGGCATTGCATTGCCGTGCTCGAGCTTCCGCCATGCAGCCTGATGGAGGAGATATGACCTTCCAGCCAAATCTTCGGGTCTTGCAGGCCGTCAAATTCCGGGTTCTCCGATGGGAGTTTGAACCCCTTAGGCATTCGCTTCTGCCTGATGGCTCTGCTGAAGCATCTGGCGCCGCAGAGCTCTACTTCATCATCTTCCGAGTCAGTCAAACGGGCACGCCTTGCGTGCATTTTGTCGACCTTGCACTGTGTGATGTCATCACATGCGTCGTAGTTGTGGTCATGCCGCCGTGACAGATCGTGGCTGTCGTCGCTGGAGGAGTATGAATAGTAATACTTGTCCAGAGCTTTACTTTTCTTCGGCTCCGGTGTTGGCTCCTTGACGAGGGAAGCTTCGACTAGCCCCAAGCCCGCGATCATAGATTGGTGCATGGCAGCTCACGGATCCCCATCCGGTGGCTGGTTGTTGAGGAGGTGCATGGTGGCCGTTGTCACCGCTGCTTGTGGTGTCTTTGGGAGCACGTTGCCCCGCGTATCCACCATCATGGAGCCGAAGTTGAGGACTCGTGTGGCTTCTTCTCACTCCTTGTCAGTGAGGTGTGCCAGTCGAGATCGTCGTTTGGCGGCCACATTGTCGTTACCCTTGGAGGAAGATCCTCCCATGGAAGAGAGTTGAGCCCGTCAGAGACTCGACTCGTCCGCCGCTTTTCTACACGCGTCAAGTTGCACGATTACTTGCTGTTGGCGCTTGTACTCCTCCTTAAGCAGCCAATGGTCACCCATCAGCATCTGTTGTGATGAGTTTAGGGGCAGGGGATTGCCCCGTAGAGCCTCTCGATAGCGGGCCCACTCGTTGTCGTTGAGCTTTATCAGCACATGCTCTTCAGTGCGCTCATCCGTCGTGAGGTTCGGGTCTCCTTCTGTCCCATTTTTGGTGGGCGCGCCGTTGGCGGGGCCATCGTTTTCGCCGTTGGTTGGTCCAGAGCTGGTGTTGTCACGATTGACACTGGTGTCGCATGCGTTGATGACGACGCACATGAAGTGATTGGGGAAGCTGTTGCTCCGACAACTTTCAGATCTAGAGCTGTAGGCTCCATCTTCTGTGGCCAGATCACCCATATCGGATCCGCGACTGCAGTCGCTATCCGTGCTCCCAACTGTTGTCGGGACATTGAGCTTGCTTAGGGTGCCGACTGGCGAGGGAAACCATGATGCTGGAGAAATCGTGGGAACCATCGGCTGATCAGGGAGGCGAAGTGTGCATAGCTGACCGACTTGGAAGCGTAAGCTCCCGATCGCCAGGCCGATCCCATCGCCCACGGACTCAAAAGCCGGGCGAGTGGCCGGTGTGTGGACGGTGAAGTCGAAGGCACCGAAGAGGAGGCGAATCTTCGTTGTTGCAGAGTTGTGGATCGCGATTGATGAGGCCGAAGAAGCCGCGACATCAACACTCCCTTTTCCCATAGACAGCGCCAATTGATGAGGGTTAAACTCAACAATGCCCATTATTATGGACTTGGGTTTTGGAGAAGGAGGGAGCGGTGGAGGCATCAATCGGCTAGCAAACAAGCACACAGGGATGCAAGGTTTCCCCAGGTTCAGGCCTCATAGAGGTCCCTACTTCTGCCTGTCTGCTCTTGGAATTATCGAGAGACTCGAAAGTTACAGGGGGTGTATAGATGTAATCTGGCGATGGTTGTGGAAACTAGGGTTGTCGTCATCCTCCTTGCCGCCCCCTCCTAGCCTTTATATAAATAGGCTGGGTCTCGGGTAGTAGGTCGACTCGGTTACAAATTAGGGTTTGTCCCTTTAAACTTTCTATCTTAAACTTCGTCTTGTGCTGCAAGAAATCGGAGTCTCCGTGAGTTACCCGAATCCTGTATTGGACCGTGGTAACACCGTGGGCTTCTGCCAGACCTGGACTGTATATGCCAAACTCGAGTACCTGTAGGCTATTCCCACATCAGTATCTATCTCAATTACGTTGCAGTGTGCAAACATGGTTAAAATATCTTCCTTCATTGATGGCCCTTCCTCTTGTACACTTACTTCTTCAGTTTTCCTTCTTTGTGCCTCCTCTTCCAGCTTCTTGAGAAATAGCGCTTCTTCTTTGCGTTGATCCTCTAGCTGCTGAGCCAAAATGTTTTCTCACCATCCTTGGGAAAGGAAGGGGTTCAACATATGGGGATTCCTCCTTGAATGGTTTGAGAGGGGCTATGATTATTGGATCATCTTCTACAGCTAGCTCGGGTGGTGGAGTGTAATGAAGCTAGTCCTTCTTAGGAGCCTCAATGTGTTCTATAAAAGGTTGAAGGATTTGCAAAATAATATCATCATCAAGTTGAAGTTCATTAGCAGTTTCTTTTACTTTACCAGAGTCTTTATAAGCATTGAGACAATCATATTCAATTTCTATACCTCCTTCGCCACCTAAATCAAATCCCTGTGTTTCTCTATTGCGGCAAATTCGTTTTAAAAGTTCCCAAGTTTTAATTATAGTTAACTCAATGAAAGAGCCTCCGGAGTTTGTGTCAAGAACATGCTTAATTTATTGATCAAGTCCTCCATAGAAAACATGTAAAACGTACCATTCAGGTAAATCATGATGGGGACATTTATTAAGTAGGGACTTGTACCTTTTGAAGGCCCTTACCAGACCTTCACCTGGGCGGTTCTTGATGTTTGTAATTGCCCTTCTTAATTCAACAGTTTTTACCTTGGGAAAGAATCTAAACACAAATTCTCCTTTGAGATTTTCCCAAGTATCAATTTTCTCTCTAGGGCAAATTATATACCAAGCCAAAGTAGTCTTAGTTAGAGATTGGCTAAACCGTTTAAGTTTCAATTCATCATCGGAATAACCTCTCAGTTTAAGAGTCCAACATAGCTCGGTAAAATGCATTAAATGAGTATAAGGATCCTCATCTCGATCATCCCTTGCAAAAGTTTTTTATTTAATAATAGTGATAAAACAAGGATTGACCTCGTATTCTGGTTCGCTCTCACTTGGGAATTCCTTGACGAGTCCTCTATTGAACTTCTCGAGGTATTTAGTAGCATCGAGCTGATTAATCGTCCGAGTGTAGTCATGGTGCTTACCTGAAACTAATAAGAAAATTTAGTAAAACAAGAAACTAAGAACAAAGACCAAAAGCGCTTAGCTCCCCGGCAACGACGCCAGAAAATAGCTGGATGACTGCAAGTGCACATATTGATTGTAGCTAGTTTTGGAGTAAAGATATCGAACCCACAGAGAGCTATTGGTAAAGGTCTTTATGCCCCTCATTACTATCTACCAAAGGATACTTGTAAGCTGCCTTTGATCTCAAGTAAAGGGTGTTTGAAAGGTTTTTGATTGTTTGTAGAAAAGTAATTAAATCGAGTAAAAGAAATTAAGTAACAAGGTCGTGTGAAAGTGTGGTTAAACTCAATAGGGCTAAAACATTCTCGGGGATGTAGGATACAGTGCTAGCATATTATTGTTATTATTAATAATCAAGATAACATACTTCTATTGTCATGAGATGTGTGGAGAGATCTCCATAATATGATGTTCACTACAAAGCTCGTAGGAAGCCACTTTGTTGAGCCAAGAGTGAGGTCACCTCTAAATAACCACTACGATGTCTAAGAGTAATCACCCATACAAACCACCGCAATTAAGGGTTCCCCATGGATATCGTAATTAGCTTAGGGACCCTCTTTATCCTCCTTTGATCGTGTAGGTTACGAGCCGGCGCCGATCTATCACGAGGCCATTCCAGGTACGATCCAAAAACACGTCCAAAGGATTTCTCCCTCCCTTTAGTCCCAATGGAAAATGATATATGGCTGACTACAGATACCATCTCAAAAGAGAGAGATCAAACACAAATCATAAATCTATCATAGACCAACAATTCATACGGACACAAGAATAGATCATCTTTATCACAAATTCATAATGGTGCTAGGGTTTCTCCATCTCCCCAAGAACAAAGGAACTACTCACACATAGAAGCAATCAACAACATCATCATAGTCAAATGAATGGATAAAAGTACGGAGATAGATCTAATGAAAACCACAATTGAATCTGGAATTACAACAAGATCAAATAGATGAGAAATGGGGGTATTGGTGTTGATGGAGATGCAGCGGTTGATGATGAAGGGGAAGATGTATTGTCCTTCAATGATCAGCGAAGCAGCTGGGATTTTACCCCAGCCAAGTTCTTCCTTCAGATCCCATTCAGATGTGGTTTTTCGTGGTCTCTAGTGGCTGTGAATGTCGGATCCTCCTCTAGTCTTTGCCAGGAGAAAGTATTTGACGAGGCGATCACACTGACACCTAGTACGGGCAGACACTACGGGTGGGCTCTGCCCGTACCACCGGTCGATATCGGTACTGATTGTTGGGCCACACAGTGAAAAACAAAAACATTCCCCTACACGGTGAACCCAAGATCCAGCTCAGGTAGAAGGCCACGAGGCTTACCGCTAGACGCGCAGTTGCGGAATTGATGAAGCACGTCGCTCGATGCAGTGCAGTCCTCGCGATACTTTCCGGTTCCACGATCCACGATCCGTTCCGGTCCCACGATCGTCGAAGTGCTGAATGTACAACACCTCCGTTGGTATCCACACGTATGAGGAGGAGCGCCGGCGATGGACTGCTAGGTCTGGTACGGCGGCGACATGACGGACTAGGGCTAGGGTTTACATCACATGGAGTGACCTAACCTTGTGCTCTAAGCACCTGTGTCCCAGCTTATATAGGAAGTGAAAGTGGGCTCCACTCACTTGTGGCCCATTCACTAAAAGGCCTATATTAGTCCCTGCAAGTCCAACTTGCTTACAAAGTCCATGTCTCTATTTGGGTCCAACCCAAATAGATTTCCTGTTGGGGTCTAACCCAAACTTGCTCCCGCTCTTAAGTGTGTGACCCGACAGGCTCATGGTAACCTGGACACGACTCCGAGTCTCACTCGTGATCGATTAGTCGGTAGCAGCCCCTAGCAGGACGTGCCGACTCCCAAGTACCAATAAGTCATGACGATATACCTTCCAATGTGACTTTCATCTAAGTCCCTTTTACCTCACGATATACCTTGTCGGACTATAGGAGAATGATCGTCATCCCTTAAATAGTCCGACTCTCTTTCTCGATCCAAGATAAGTGATTCATCCGACTAACTCTTAGTTGGTTGCCTTGGTTAACACTTAACCGAGACACGCATGACCATGCTTTCCGAATCATATCTTCCGAGAGGGCCCAGAGAATATCTCTCCAGATGGACGGGCGAAATCCCATCTTGGTCATTCACATCATGCAGCTTGATTCAGAGTCGACCCGAACTCCACCTTTATAACTTCCCATTGACGGAAAAGTGTTTGACTGAACCTAAGCTGGTGATCCTCAACTCAGATTGTGCAATAACCTCAGGTCTAAGGATTACATTGATTGAGACATGCAAATGACGACTTGTTCATTGCATCTCCATATGGGTCAGTCCGACTCGCTAAACTCTTTAGCCGAATCCGTGTAAGTCGGAATAGCATCTCCATGCCAATGACAAGTGGAACCTAGTCATCTGCCGACTTTCACATTGGTCTAAGTTGTGTGTCCAGCACAACCTCAATGACCAAGGACAATTAGTATGAACAACATGAATATATTGTTTGACAATCGAATCACATATTTGATGATACATATCAGCAGTTCATATATGGACCATAACTTTATGAATACATTGGGAAATATCATCAACTATGATTGCCTCTAGGGCATATTCCCAATAGTCTCCCACTTGCACTAGAATCAATCATCCGACATCACATGTCCAAGCATCTAATGCCCATGGCTCTCAGGTGTGCCTCATGCTTCGACTGTGGAAGTGGCTTTGTCAATGGATCCGGAATGTTTGCATCCGTGTGTAACTTGCATAACTTGATATCACCTTGATCCACGAACTGGCGAATAAGGTGGTACCGCATGAGTATATGTTTGTTCTTCTGGTGATGTCTAGGTTCCTTGGCTTGTGCAATAGCACCATTGTTGTCACAATACACGTCTAACGGATTGGACGAGCCCTAGACCACACCAAGATCCATGAGGAAATTCCTCATCCAAACGGCTTCTTTTACTACCTCCGAGGCAGCAATATACTCAACCTCTGTTGTAGACGCAGACACCGTCTCTTGCTTGGAACTTTTCCAGCTCACAGCCCCTTTATTTATCACAAACACATATCTGGATTTCGAACGAGAATTATCCGAGTCCGTGAGATAACTCACATCCGTGTAACCCGTTACACTGAGTTCATCCTCACCTCCATAAACCAGGAACATATCCTTAGTCCTTCTCAAGTACTTAAGGATATTTTTAGCCATTTCCCAGTGGATCTCTCCAGGGTCAGCCTGGTACCTACTCACAACACTTAGAGCATAGGAAACATCCAGCCTAGTACAAATCATAGAGTACATGATGGATCCGACTGCAGAAGCATACGGAATCATACTCATCCGACTTTGCTCATCGGTTGTCAAAGGACACTGTGTCTTGCTAAGTTTTACGCCATGGGACATCGGTAAGAACCCCTTCTTAGATGATTCCATGTTGAACTTCTTCAACACTTTGTCCAAGTATGTACTTTGACTCAATCTAATGAGTCGCCTTGATCTATCTCTATAGATCCGGATTCCTAGTACTTAAGTTGCCTCACCCAAGTCCTTCATCGAAAAACTCTTTTCCAATGATTCCTTGGTCTCTTGCAACATTTGGACATCATTTCCAATCAGTAATATGTCATCCACATATAAGATCAGAAAGTTCACTTTGCTCCCACTAAACTTCTTGTATAAACAAGAATCATGATCACTCTTGATGAAGCCAAACGATTTCACTACTTCATCAAAGCGAATGTTCCAACTCCGAGATGCTTGCTTCAACCCATAAATGGATTTCCGAAGCTTGCATACCTTGTCAGCATTAGCCGGATCGACAAAACCCTCAGGCGGTATCATATACACGTCCTCGGTTAAATTTCTGTTAAGGAAAGCCGTCTTGACATCCATCTACCATATCTCATAGTCGAAATAGGCTGCTATAGCTAACATAATCCGAACTGATTTAAGCATCGCCACGGGAGAGAAAGTCTCATCGTAGTCAACTCCTTGAACTTGTCAGAACCCTTTCGTGACAAGCTGTGTTTTATAGATGGAAACATTTCTATCCATATCAGTTTTCTTCTTAAAGACCTATTTGCACTCGACGGGTCTTGCATCGTCTGGCAGATCAACCAAGTTCCAAACTTGATTTTCATCCATGGACTTTAACTCGGATCTCATGGCTCCAAGCCATGACTCAGAATCAGAACCCACCATCGCTTCCGAATAAGTTGCCGGCTCATCATTGTCCAACAGCAACACATCACTAACACTTCGCAATCTGGCCGATCTTCGTAGTGTCGGTGCAGTTTCCGGCTCAGGTACTACGTCCGGCTCAACCTCTAAGGCTTTTGCCGACTCGTTGCTGGCCGGTATCTCTCGAATTTCTTCGAGATGCACCGTACTCCCACTGACTCCCCGACTAAGAAACTCTTTCTCAAGGAAGACACCGTTTCAAGCGACAAACACTTTGCCCTCTTCTCGGTTGTAGAAGTAGTATCCCAAGGTTTCCCTCAGATACCCCACGAAAATACACTTATCCGACTTGGCTGTAAGCTTGTCCGACTGAAGTCGCTTGACAAAAGCTTCACAACCCCAAATCTTAAGAATAGACAAACTCGGCTTTTTGCCAGTCCACATCTCATGCGGTGTCTTCTCTACCAACTTTGATGGTACTCTGTTTAGTGTGAACGCTGCAGTTTCTATACAATAACCCCAAAATGATAAAGGCAGATCTGTCCGACTCATCATTGATCGTACCATGTCTAACAAGGTCCGATTCCTCCTTTCCAACACACCGTTTCTCTGCGGCGTTCCTGGAGGAGTGATCTGGGGAACTATTCCACAACTCTTCAGATGGTCATCGAACTCATGGCTCATGTACTCGCCTCCTCGGTCCGACCGAAGAAACTTTATTTTCTTGCCAAGTTGATTTTGTACCTCATTCTGGAATTCCTTGAACTTTTGAAAGGCTTCCGACTTATGTTTCATCAAGTAGATATATTCATATCTACTCAAATCATCAGTGAATGTAATGAAGTACTCATAACCACCTCTGGCTGTTGTGCTCATCGGGCCACATACATCACTATGTACTAGTCCCAGTAAGTCGGACGCTCTTTCACAACTCTTTGCAAAAGGTGTCTTGGTCATCTTGCCGAGAAGGCATGATTCGCATGTCTCGAACAACTCTAAGTCGAACAAAGTTAGGAGTCTATCATCATGGAGCCTCTTCATGCGTTTCCGACTTATATGACCAAGCCGACAATGCCAAAAGTAAGTCATATTCAGATCATTTGGTTTTAACCTTTTCATATTTATGTTATAGACAGATTCGCCCTCAAGATTCAAAATAAATAACCCGTCCCGGACGGGTGCAAAGCCGTGAAACATATCATTGAAATATAAAGAACAACCATTATTCTTAATACACTAGTAGAAAATGGGCCTTTTGTTCGGGCCATTAGTCCCGGCCGTGGCTGGGGCCGGGACTAATGGTCCGAACCAGACGGCCGGAGGAGGCCGAGGCACTATGTCCCGGTCCGTAAGGAACCATTAGTCCCGGTTTGAGATACAAACCGGGACAAATGGGTCTGGGCCGGCGCGTGTGCTCCTGGCAGAACCTTTAGTCCCGGTTTGTATCTCAAACCGGTACTAATGGCCTGGCCCTATATATACCCAGCCCTCCACTCTCTCCTGTTTTTTTCCTATGTGAGAGGTGGGTATAACTTTGTGCTAACTTTTTTTCTTCATATGCACTAGAGGTGTTCGGTGAAATGCCTATTAGAGCGATGCCACTTGAGTTCACAAAAGACAAAATATGATATGAGGTGCTAGAGTGACACTTAAGGTTTCTCCTCTTTGTTTTGAAGTGTCCTAAAAGGTTAGCAACTATTTTCTCGTTTTGACTGCGCGGTACTAATTTAAGCATCGTGATTGCGTTTGATATATATGCATGGTTGTATTGTGCAGATGAGCCACCCATGGATGTACGGTGACCGACGCTCTGACGCTTACAGAGAAGGCGTGCGTTCTTTTCGCCTTATGGCCGAGGCGAACAAGCGGCGGGATGGTTTTATGTGTTGTCCATGTGTTGAATGTCAGAATGAGCAGGCTCACACCTCCTCAAGAGTCATTCAGAGCCACCTGCTTCGGTCCGGTTTCATGTCCGTCTATAATGTTTGGACCAAGCACGGAGAAAGAGGGGTTATGATGGAAGACAGCGATGAAGAAGAGAACGATGATGACAACTACCGATCTATGTTCCCTGAATACGATGATACCGCGGTTGAAGATAATGAAAAAGAAGGGGGTGAAGAACGGGAACCAGATGAGCCCGTTGATGATTTTGGTCGGGTCTTTAGTGATGCAAGGCGAGACTGCGACACAGAAAAGGAGAGGTTGCAGTTCGAGCAGATGTTACAGGACCACAACACATTGCTGTATCCAACTTGTGAAGATGGCCAGAAAAAGCTGGGTAGCACACTGGAATTGTTGAAGTGGAAGGTAGAGACCGGTATGACTGACTAGGGATTTGAAAAGTTGCTGGTAATAATGAAGAAGCTGCTTCCAAGAAATAACCAATTTCCCTCTAGTATGTACGAAGCAAAGAAACTTGCCTACCCTCTAGGATTAGACGTGTAGAAGATACATGCATGCCCTAATGACTACATCATCTACCGCGGTGAGAAGTACGAGAATATGGATAAATGCCCGGTATGCACTACATTGTGGTATAAGATCAGAAAAGATGACCCTGGTGATTTTGAGGGCGAGCAACCTAGGAAGAGGGTTCCTGCCAAGGTGATGTGTATGCTCCTATAATACCACAGTTGAAATGTTTGTTCAGAAATAAAGAGCATGCCAAGTTGTTGCGATGGCACATGGAAGACTGTAAGAAAGACGGGATGTTGAGGCACCCTGCTGATGGTCGGCAGTGGAGAAAAATCGAGAGAGACTTCCCGGACTTTGCTGGTGACATAAGGAACTTATGGTTTGGTCTAAGTACCGATGGCATGAATCCTTTTGGGGAGCAGAACTGCAGTCACAACACCTGGCTCGTGACTCTATGTATCTACAACCTTCCTCCTTGGTTGTGCATGAAGCGAAAGTTCATTATAATGTCAGTGCTCATCCAAGGCCCGAAGCAACCCGGCAACGACATTGATGTGTACCTAAGGCCATTAGTTGATGAACTTCTACAGTTGTGGGAAAAACCAGGTGTACGTGTGTGGGATGAGCACAATGTATTTAATGCATTTTTAAATTGAAAATGGCAAAATGGTTATTAGTTTCACTAGTTAGAATAATTATTTTATAAAACAGAAAATAGATTTGGATTAGTTATTCAAATTCAAGAACTTTTCATGTTGAAATTTTTCTTAAATTCATAAGTATGCAAAAACTGTAAAATTCAAATGTTTAAATAATATGCTAATTGAATTTTTTTTAAACAGGCGCGCCCCGTGGTAATTTTTTTTGAAAAAGGGACCTTTAGTCCCGGTGCGTGCTACACACCGGGACTAAAGGTGTGGCGTTGGCGCACGCCTGTTGGGCTGGGCCGAAAACCCTTTAGTCCCGGTGGGTGGCACGCACCGGGACTAAAGGGGGGGACCTTTAGTCCCGGTCTGTATAACGCACCAGGACTAAAGGGTCTATGGACCGGGACTAAAGGCCTTCTCCTTATTACGCACGCCCCTTCACTCCTCCACCATCTCCACTACTCACTGCAGGGGAAAATCGCGCGCGAGCTAGAAGAAACGACGCTGGCAGGGTGCCCGTCCGCGCCGCTACCGTCTCACCGACGAATGCCGCCGCACCACCGCCTCTCCAGCCGCCATCATCCCCGTCGGCCAGGTAATACCGATGAGCGCAGTAGATTGGCGCGCGGCCACGCGCGCAGCAAGGGGAGGCCGGCGGCGGCGCCTGGGGACCGTGCGCGCAGCGGGTGGAGGCCGGCGGCCGCGCGCGCAGCAGGGGAGGCCGGCGGCTGGCTGGCGACCGCGCGCGCAGCAGGGGAGGCCGGCGGCTGGCTGGCGACCGCGCGCGCAGCAGGGGAGGCCGGCGGCTGGCACCTGGCGAGCGGGCGTAGGCGCGAGCCGGCCAGGGGGAGGCGAGCCGGCCAGGCGCCGGCGGCTCCTCTTTTTTTTGTAGAATTGTAATATTATTTTTATAGTGTAATATATTAGTAGTTTAATATATAGTAGTATATATTAGTGTAGTATGTTAATTAGTGTAGTATATTTTTTTATTTTTTAGTAGTATATAGTAGTGTAATATAAAGTGTATTTTTTTAATATATAGTAGTATATATTAGTGTAGTATGTTAATTAGTGTAGTATGTTAATTAGTGTATATAGTAGTGTAATATAAAGTGTATTTTTTATTTTTTAGTAGTATATATTAGTGTAGTATATTTTTTTATTTTTTAGTACTATATAGTAGTGTAATATAAAGTGTATTTTTTATTTTTTTAGTAGTATATATAGTGTAGTATGTTAATTAGTGTAGTATATTTTTTTATTTTTTAGTAGTATATAGTAGTGTAATATAAAGTGTATTTTTATTTTTTTAGTACTACATATTAGTGTAGTATATTTTTTATTTTTTAGTAGTATATAGTAGTGTAATATAAAGTGTATTTTTATTTTATTTTAGTAGTATATATTAGTGTAGTATTTTTATTAGTTTATTAAATAATATGTTAGTGTAGTATATAGTATGGTGGTGCTTGCGGGCCCCCGCACTTAGGGTTAGGGTGGTAGCTCTCGCGGGCCCCGCACTTAGGGTTAGGGTGGTAGTGCTCGCGGGCCCCGCACTTAGGGTTAGGGTGATAGTACTCGCGGGGCCCTGCACTTAGGGTTAGGGTGGTAGTGCTCGCGGGCAGCCGGACTTAGGGTTAGGGTGGTGGTGCTCGCGGGCCCTTGGACTTAGGGTTAGGGTGGTAGTGCTCGCGGGCAGCCAGACTTAGGGTTAGGGTGGTGGTGCTCGCGGGCCCCCGGACTTAGGGTTAATGTGGTAGTGCTCGCGGGCCCCCGGACTTAGGGTGGTAGCAAATTGCGTGTTCATATTATTGTTTAGTATTATTTTATGCAGCAATATTGAATGAAAAATGTTATTGTGTGCAGTTTGTAGAAAACTATGGATCCAATCCAGAGAGACCTAGCACATGAAGAAATTCTCGAGGATATGATCAATGACACCCCCCATGTTGATCCACCCGACTCTCCGTCGATTTATCTTAACCCCTCCGGTGAGGGAGAGGAGGTCGACCTAAATGATCAAGGAGAAGCCGACGGCTCCGGTGGTGGAGAAGCCGACGGCGAGGTATATATATGAAGTCTGGTGATCAGTAGATGCATTAACTGAGTTGTATATATATATAAATTGACGAATGTTTCTTCTCTTAGGCCTCCACATCGAGCAAAAAATATTCCAAACGAGGCCCGGCCAAAAAGTTGGACGCATCTACACGTTATACAATTACGCGGGTATCACCACGGGGTGAACCGGTGGAACCCGAAAAGGCTAAAACTGTATTTCAACAACAATGCGGAGTTATGGTTAGGGATCGCATCCCGATCACCGTTCGAGAATGGAATAAGACCAAAGGGGCGAAACAGGGTGAGTATGTCTCCGACAGGTGCAAAGAGGGACTTTGGAATGACCTCATGGCACATTTCACCCTGCCAGAATGTGAGGATGATGCCGACACAGCTGCATTGAGGAAGAAAGTCAAGCAGTGGACTCTTACGAAGATGGCCGAACTATTCAAGAACTGGAAGAAAGCATTATGGCAAAAGTATCAGAAGACGAAGAAGACTCCTAAATTTGAATGCTATCTAACGAAGTAGCAGGCTAACTGGGATGCATTTGTGAAGTACAAGGAGTCACAACCTCCTATGGAAATGTCGGAAAAAAAACATAAAAAATGCCGCGATGAAGAAATATCACCATCACCTGGGGCCAGGGGCTACGCGGCTGCCATGCCAAAGTGGGATGCTAAAGAGAATGAGCTTCTTGCTAAAGGGATCACTCCAGAACCAATACGTGAAGAATGGGATCTGAGGGCAAGGAATTGG
Organism: Avena eriantha; assembly: GCA_910589775.1. NCBI lineage: Eukaryota > Viridiplantae > Streptophyta > Magnoliopsida > Poales > Poaceae > Avena > Avena eriantha. Next base: position 170,120,414 of record OU342742.1, on the reverse strand, counting down.
TTCCTTGGGCATGGGAGTGAGTATGACGAAAGTACAGGGGACCTTATTTGCAGTGACGGGATTAGGATACCCCGGGATACATGGCAGAAAGTGGTGAAGGAGATTAAAGTGGGGACAACAAAGTTCCATCCCGGTAGAGAGAAATACTTGCTGACAAAGGTCCTCGGGAATGACGAACGCGGAGGACGTGTACGAGGCCTTGGCCCTAGTTATACGTGGGAGCTAGGGTTTCCCAAAGACAGAGATACTTATAGGAGCCGAGAGAGAGCAAAGAGATGACGACAGGAGGAGGAGGGAGACAAGTTCACCGAGTTGCTAGGAACACTTCGAATGCATCAGCAACAGATTGACGAACTTCGAGGAGCAGTGCGCCTGCAAGATCCTGTACTCGATATTACCGCCGTCCCATCTCAGCGGAAAAGCAGCGTGGCTGAATCGGAGGTCCCATCTGACGATGCACATATGGTAGATGGCGGTCCCGGCTACCCCTTGGATGGAATCAAGGAGCAGGCATCTTGTGAGCTCCATTAGAAGGTGAAGAACCTATCCATCAAGGTGGCGGTCGGATGTGCTTTACCTTGTCCACCTGGCGCACGCTGGCATGGCCATGAGATTCTAGCTGGCTATGCTAAAGTTGGTGTGGATGAAATCGCAATGGGGTGGGACTCAATGGAGCTTGACATCCCTGGACCTGAAGGTGAGAGGACACTCGGAGAAGTACTGGGTGGTATCATTCTATGGGACAAGAACAACATCAAGCTTCCAGGCTGGACGCCAAAGCCAACACCGCCTCCGAGTGGTCGCATGTCACCTTCACCTCCATCACCTCCAAGAAGCCCACCCCATGACTACGACCACCACATCCCGAGTCCATCTCGATCTCCGCCGCAGCCTCCGATTAGTACTAAACGACGCAGGAGCCCAAAACGACAAATGTCGCCCCTCCCAAGAGTACCTCATAAGAATCTTCCTATCAGACCTTACGATCGTACTGACGAGGAAACCGACATGATCGTAAAGGCCGAATGTGTTGCGCAGCTTCAAAAGAAGAAACCCGAGCCCACCCCGGTATACACCGATAAGGAAGTGAAGAAGAGAAAATCAAGTAGAAGTGCAAGCGGGAGAAAATCATCAAGTCAAAGTGCAACCAGGAAAAGAAAGGACGTCCCCCAGCTCAGGGAACAGGCCAAAAAATCGACCCCACCCCTCAAGGTGGTATCCAATGACACTCCCTAGCAGGATATGGAAGAAGCTAAGAAGCTTGCGGCCGCTATGAATGTGACTGTTGAGGAATTGCTAGGTTCCCAGGACGACAAGTTACCCAAGGCTCAGGTAGTCCCTACATATGTCCTAGGGAAGCCTCTGGTCAGCTTTGAGCAGTTCCAACAACTGCCAACACAAATGCGGAGTTTACAGAAATGTTACTTGAAAGCCGTAAAGGAGGAGAGAATAATGATCGTGGCGAAAGTCCCACATGACTACTACTTCCGAGAAGAAAAGGTCCATGTTTAGTTTCCAGAACTCTTCTAGTTATACACTTTCGACGCCCTCGACAAAAGTCTCATGAGTTGCTATTGTCTGTAAGTTGTTGAATTCATTGTCTATATATAAGCTGTTCATTTTTTTAGTTGTTCAGTTCATTGCATGTAATTATCCTAATTATATCCTTTTGTACTCTATTATTATGCAGAATGAAGATCATGGAATGTAAAAGAAGGTCAATCTTCAGTGTTGGGTTCATTGACCCAGATAAAATACATTGTCGGACGCTAAAGGATAAACCTGAGGACACACAAGAAAACCTTCTAAGGTTTCTAACGGAGCAAAATTTCTGTGACCATATACTGTTTCCTTGCAATTTCGCGTGAGTGTCTTACTCTATTGTACACATTCTCTTTTGCTTACTCGATGTTAAGTGTAATTGATGAGTTACTGATGTATATATAAACATGTACAGTTTCCACTGGATTCTCATGGACATTCAACTTGATAAGGGAAGAGTTGAAGTCATGGACCCATTAAAGAGACCCCTGGAATAGTTTAGTGACATGCAGGACATGCTCCATAGGTAATTTTCGCGCTACAGCGGTCTCTTTCGTTGATTTCCTGAGATATCACGTAATAAATAACTCATTCATTTTCTTTATCGGGTAGGGTTTGGAACCAGTTCAAGAGTGCGGTTACGGGTGACTTTACTGAGAAGCTGACGTTTAAGCCGGTCTCGATAAGTAGTAGGCGCATCTCTTTACTTCTAGTTTCAATACAATTATGATGCTGGATTATTATTTTGATTGAATTCTATTCTCGTAAAGTGCGCGAGGCAGCCACAGGGGACGAATCTATGTGGATTCTATGTTTGCGAGTTCATTCGCATGTTTACCAGTGAGCTGAATGATTATAGAGTCGATGTAAGCAATACATTCATAACATTATTTTTATTACCGTCACTTTTTGTTATCATGATTGATATTCATATTGATCTCCTTTTCTTATATAGTTCGAGAAAATGCGGGACCAACTCCTACCACAGCAACACGTAGTAGGAATTGCTGAAGAACTGGCAGGATTCTTGATGAACGAGATGATAGATGACGCCGGAGAATTTAGTGTGAATAGGCGCCGATGATCCCCGACCGTGTAATTGAATAGATGGGCTCTAGTCCCGATAATTGTGATCTCCATGTGTAACTATCATGTATATATTTGTATGCTCGATCTTAAGAGAAGTTATCTTATGTATGCACGACCATGTATGGTATGTGGTAGCATAGAAAACTATTTTGAAATGAAAAAAAAGAATACAAATTAAATTCTCTGCCGCGGCAGAGAAAGTGCCTTAAATTCTGCCGCGGCAGAGAACCATTTGTCCCGGTTCGTCATACGAACCAGGACTAATGGGGGGCACCCAGCGCCCACAGAGACAGCCACGTGGATGCCCATTGGTCCCGGCTGGTAAGAGGGCCGGGACTAATGGGTGGGCCTTTAGTCCCGCCCCTCCAGTCCCGGTTACCAGGACTAGGACTAAAGCTCCTTACAGGCCGGGACTGGAGGCCCGTTTTCCACTAGTGATATTTGACTCATAGCCTTGTCTCATCAAACATGAGGCAGAAATGATGTTTCGACTAAGCACTGGAACATAATAACAATTATTTAGCTCCATTAAGAATCCAGAAGGTAAATGAAGTTGCATCGTGCCGACTTCCAACGCAGCGACTCTCGCTTTGTTGCCGACTCTAATGTCAACCTCGCCTCTTGCAACGCTCCTAGTTCTTACCAGTCCCTGCAACGAGTTGCAGATGTGAATGATTGATCCGGTATCATATACCCAAGAACTACCAGGTGCATCAGCAAGATATATGTATATAACATTGCAAAAGCGTACCTGAGCCGAAAGTCACACCTCCTCTCTTGGCTTTATTAGCTAGATACCTGATGCAATTCCTCTTCCAGTGGCCATCCAACTTGCAGTAGAAGCAAGTGGATCCGGCTCTAGGAGATGGCTTAGTCTATGAGGAAGCACTTTGGACTGGGTCCTCCGCCTTACCTCCCGACTTTGCCTTCTTCTTATTAGTCCAAGAACTCTTCTTGAACTTAGCCTTATTTTGCACCATCAACACTTGACTGACACCTTTCTTGAGATCCACCTCAGCCTGCTTGAGCATCCCATGTAATTTAGTGAGCTTCTTATCCATACCATGCATGTGGTAGTTCGATATGAAATGTCCATATGCACTAGGAAGAGAGTTCAGTATTATGTCTGTAGCGAACTCTTCACTTATGGGGTAGCCAAGTCTTTCCAGAGACTGCACGTAACCAACCATCTTGATCACATGCGGACTCAGTGGATCACCATCCTTAAGCTTGCAGCTCAACAAAGCCTGAGAGACTTGATACCTCTCAGTCTTTGCCTGAGCCTAGAACATAATTTTGAGGCTTTCGATCATATCGTAGGCCTCAACATTCTCGAACTGCTGCTGCAAGTCTGGTTCCATGTGAGCAAGCATAAGACAGCTAATCTCTGTGGATTCATCACAAATCCGACGGTAGGCATTGGTGGCTGCGACCGTCTCATTCTCATCCGGCTCATCTGGAAGTGAGTTGTCTAGGACATGGTCCATTTTTTCTTATTTGAGAACAATTCTCAGATTACGATACCAGTTGGTGAAGTTAGTTCCATTTAGCTTATCTTTCTCTTAGATGGTTCTCAAAGCAAAACCGGAAATCTGAGGGAGACTACTAGGTGCCATTGATCTACAACAGAAAATATGCAAAACACTTAAGACTTGTATCCATAAAAGAGCAAGCATATTAAACACTTTAATATTTATGCTCCCACAAGAACCAACACCCCTCCGATGGTTACTTAGTGATCCAGGACCCTAAATAAGCAAGTCGACTAGTGAGCTTTAGCATCACCGCTGGCCGTCAAGTGATCTAGGTAGACAACTCCTTATCAATCGTATCTCATATGACTCCTGTTGGATGGGTGGCATCACATGCCCCGGCTCCCATCCGACTTTTCCCCAAGTCCCACAACCGTTGTGATAGACCTGTCTAGATTACCAAGTTCTTCCACTGTAAGAGTCCGACTCGAACCCACCTAGTCGAAAAGAATTGATAGCACCTCAATTTTATGAGCCCCCTACCAAAAATGTCTGACTTGTGATGGTGCAGCACTGGCGGGGAAACCGACTAGACCTTCTTTGAGGGATTTCTTTCTACCAACTATCTAACAGAGGTAAAAACAAAGACATAAACATAACACAAAATAAGGGAATTATAATGTGAAATGGTATGGGTCTCTTCATGGCGATCTCCATCACCACAAAATCTGTAATCCGACTCATGTCAACTCTTGTCACGCGCCGTATTACACCATGTAGCCGACTTGCACATTGACTTGCATGCCTTCCGGATTCTCCAAACAACTACACTAGCTTGTAAAGCGAATTACATAGAGAATCCGACACACAGGCCGTTATATGATAAAGTGACAGCACCTAGGCTCCAACCGGCTGACGAAAACCGTGATACACAGATCACGTATGGATTACACACATCACATGCATATAAGCCATACCATTCACAACATCATCGTGCAAAAACAAGTTATGCATGGATACGATATCTATCGGCATTATGAAAACCAATAACAACATCCAAGACGCTACGACAGGGTGAAGCTGGCGGTCCTGCTAGCCGGATAGTGGGCAGGGATCGAAGTTCCGAAAATACAGATCTCATCTACATTCCGGACATGGATTTCATCATCGGATAAAACAATTTTACCCAAATCCGATCCGAACTCCGATTCGACCAAACTCTTGGATCTTCGATCACCGCATCTGGATTTACGTGTCACAGTCTACCCCGATGGGGGAAGCCGACCGGTAGGGGTATGTAGTTCTACGACCTCAGTAGTAAGATCATGGGCCGGATCATCCAATTCCCCGAGTACAGTTGATCCAATCAACCTCGTACAAAACCGATCTATCTCATAGATCGACCACCAAAACTGCAATTAGGTCCAATCTAACGCCAACTGCATATCACATATGCAAGATCTCGAGCCTAAAACCAGAAGCTATCACTCTGATACAACTATTGGGCCTCGCAGCGAAAAATAAAAACATTTCCCTACACGGTGAACCCAAGATCCAGCTTAGGTAGAAGGCCACGAGGATTACCGCTAGACGCGCAGTTCCGGAATTGATGAAGCACGTCGCTTGATGCAGTGCAGTCCTCGCGATCTGTTCCGGTTCCACGATCGTCGAAGTGCTGAACGTACATCACCTTTGCCGGTATCCACACGTACGAGGAGGAGCGCCGACGATGGACTGCTAGATCCGGTACGGCGGCGATAGGACGGACTGGGGCTAGGGTTTCCAACACATGGAGTGACCTAACCTTGTGCTCTAAGCACTTGTGTCCCAGCTTATATAGGAAGTGAAAGTGGGCTCCACTCACTTGTGGCCCATTCACTAAAAGGCCTATATTAGTCCCTACAAGTCCAACTTGCTGACTAAGTCCATGTCTCTATTTGTGTCCAACCCAAATAGATTTCCTGTTTGGGTCTGACCCAAACTTTCTCCCACTCTTAAGTGTGTGACCCGACAAGCTCATGGTAACCCGGACACGATTCCGAGTCTCACTCGTGATCGATCAGTCGGTAGCGGCCCCTAGCAGAACGTGCCGACTCCCAAGTACCAATAAGTCATGGCGACATACCTTCCAATGCGACTTTCGTCTAAGTCCCTTTTGCCTCACGATATACCTTGTCGGACTATAGGCGAATGATTGTAATCCCTTAAATAGTCCAACTCTCTTTCTCGATCCGCGATAAATGATTCATCCGACTAACTCTTAGTCGGTTGCCTTGGTTAACACTTAACCGAGACGCGCATGGCCATGCTTTCTGAATCTTATCTTCCGAGAGGGCCCAAAGATTATCTCTCCAGATGGAGGGGCAAAATCCCATCTTGGTCATTCACATCCCGCGGCTTGATTCACAGTCGACCCGAACTCCGCCTTTATAACTGCCCGTTGACGGAACAGCGTTTGACAGAACCTAAGCCGGTGATCCTCAACTCGGATTGTGCAATAAACTCAGGTCTAAGGATTACAGTGATTGAGACATGCAAATGAAGACTTGTTCGTTGCATCTCAATATGGGCCAGTCCGACTCGCTAAACTCTTTAGCCGAACCCGTGTAAGTCGGAATAGCATCTCCATGCCCATGACAAGTGGAACCTAGTCATCTGCCGACTTTCACAATGATCTAAGTTGTGTGTCCAGCACAACCTCAATGACCAAGGACAATTAGTATGAACAACATGAATATATAGTTCCACAATCGAATCACATATTCGATGATACATATCAGCAGTTCATACATGGAACATAACTTTATGAATACATTGGGAAATATCATCAACTATGATTGCCTCTAGGGCATATTCCCAACACTGATTGCTTCTCCTCGTTTGGTATTCTCCTAGGTGCGAAGGTAAATCCATAAAATGACTTTTATCACTTAGAAATATCATATTATAACACAATATGACAGTTCTAATTGATATGTTCATATAAGACATAGTGATTGAGATCATGTTAAAAAAAGAGCAAAATGGTGCATGCAAACATAGTGAAATACAAAGATCCCTACTCTATTTATGCAAAAACAAAGGTAACTATACTTTAATTTTGGACTCATCATGTAGCAATGTAAACTTAATGACTAGATCATATTGCTATATCTAATTTGGGTGTATGTTTATCATAGCATTCTTCTAATGATATGATCCCGTTATTAATAACATTTAATGTTCATGATCAGGCAATCATAATCATCTGTTAATCAACGGGCTAGTGTAAATGAGAGGCATTAATAGAAACTTTGATTTTCTTATTAAACACTCATTTATTAATATTTCCGATTAATACAATTCTAGCATTAGAAATAAACATCAATCTTTTTTTAAATAAGGAAAGGGTTTGAAGACCCTAGAAGCTGCATCTATTAATCTATCGGTGGGTACATATTACATTCAGGTCCCTCAAGGCAAAGGGATTCAAAGATAAGGACCAGAAAAATATAGACCAGACCCGAAAAATATTGGGAAAAACGCGATCGAGTCCTTCATCATCTCCACTGATCTCGTAGGACCTCGCCGACCAGGAACCCGTGCCACCGCCGGGGACTATGCCACTTGGGGTGACACTGGCCATGGAGCCCGTGGAGAGGTCATGGAACTGCTTCCTCCACAGCTGCTAGGCGTAGACATGCGCACAAAGAGCAAGGAGGAAGAAGACCTCAGACGAAGCCGAGGGAGTAACGGCCATCTTGGTGGGAGGATAGCACCGACGAAGCCACCAGAGCTCGTATGCAGCTTTGGTGAGGGGTTGGACACCCCCACCACTTCCCGGGGAGCCACCAGGGTGAGATGAAGAGAGGGCTTCAATGCCGTTGTCGTGTCGCCGCCAAGACAACGCGGAGAAGACTGAGGAATCACCTTTCTCTCACTCTAGTACTCCAACCTATCAGCCCCACCGCAGGAGGGCCTGGCCACCAGCTTGACACATAGGCAGTAGCACCGAAGATCCTTCCCCCCCCCCTGCCGCCACTGCTGGCCAGGAGAGGTGATCCTTCGTCCTTGCCACCGCGGACGGCCAGGAAGAGACCAAGCATGCAGCACCTATGCACCTTGTAGTGACTCGCATCCACTACATTATTGAAGGAGGCGTCGACTCCCTTCTCTGCTCGCCACTCTGGCCGCTAGAGCAAGGAAAACGAGGAAGAGCAGCCCTGCAACACCATAGATCTGGGTGCAAAGATCTTGTGCTCCGCTTCCACTACGAGGAAAAAAGCCCAAAACCGGCACATGGCCGCAACTACACCTAGACCTATCTATTCCGGCGTCCCCCTCCCCCAGCTCAGCCCGGCGGTGCTAGTAGAGTAGGTTCGGGGGAGACCCAGAACTTTCTTGGTTGTTCTCAAGGGAGGAGGGGAGGGAGGAGGAGAGGATACAGGGACCTGGTAGTCCGGGTTCGGTATACAAAGTCGAACAGTAGGGGGCTATGTTGCCTAGGTTTGGGGGAATCGAACCTAAGCGCTTTGTCTCTTCGTCAGGTCAAGCTCGCTGCCAGGCTTTGTGGTCGTCACTTGCTGGCAGAGGGTGGACCAGGAGGGGTGAGGGAGATGGATGCCCAGGGGTCTCGCTGCAGGAACCATTGATGACCATGTTCATTGGTGATGGGTGATTGGGGCATCAACCATGGGTCAGTGGGGTGGCCCTAGGCGCCTTGATTTGGTAATCTGGGATGGCCCTAGACAAGATCTGTCGGGGGTTGTGGAAGATCCGGACCGCGGTGGCGACGCCATGCATGGCGGTCAAAGGTGCACTCTGAATGTTCACCGCCTTTTGTCACCTTGTCCCCTCGCGCACGGGTGAAGGTCGCTGTTGCCCCGAGCTAGGGCATCGCACAACGGAAGCCATCGGGGCATGAGCTAGGAAGTTGAAAGAAGGGAAGGAAGGGGAACAACATGAAAGGGAGGTGATTGCAGTGCTCGCCGGTGGAGCGGGATGAATGGGAGGAGAGAATATGCCAAAGAGGCAATAATAAAATGTTATTATCTTATTTCAAGTTTATGATTGATTGACAACCGCCTCCCATCTCCATTCAGCAACTGTGTAAGTCCCTGTCATCCTCCCACCTATCCAATTCCCCTAAACCAATTTCATGGTTCAGGATGCTCCTCTAATCCCACTTCAATGTTTCCTTACACTGACCTATGGTATTATATGTTTGCCTCTTTCAACAAGAGATGTAGCCCGAATGAGAACAACCTTCAGGCTCTGTTAATTTCTATGCATTGTATTATTTTCAAAGAATAAAAAATGGAATCAGCAAGAGCATTTTTAAGATGATTTTGGTTCCAGCAATTAAGTACCACTGCATGTACACTGCTGATCCGTATTTGAAAACATATCGATCCTGTTGTAAATAACTGTGCACTAAACAAAGTCTTTTGTTAATGATGCACCAGTTTAGAAAGAATAGTGAGGTTTTACATACATGTCTCCATGCATATCAACAAGCTAACTATACTGCACAATCACGACATCTAACTATGTGCAACACACGTGATTATAGAGTGTGTGCAGGACCATTTGAATTAAGGCATTTCGACATTAACAAGTTGTTGGAATAATTCTTCTTTATGCAACTTTGGGTAATATAAGTTTAGGTCTTCGCTATGATTAGGTTGGGTCACTAGAAGTCAGAACATTGGTTTTGAGCGATGCAGTCTTATGCCAGAATTGGATTGAAGTAATACCCAACTGAATTGGTGTAATTTGAATTTCTATCGCAGTTGTACTGGTTCCTTACAGTGTCATCACACCCATGTTTTGCCAATTCTGCCATGTATGTGTAGCTGCAACCATACCATGGGATACTGATAGTGATATGTTTTTATCGGGTAATATGTTAAGCCATGCAGTTTCACTATATTACTAAGCAAGGGTTATTTCCCCCGTGAGTGGAACCCTCTACTATTTATGATCTCATTCCTTTTGTGCTTAGAGGTACATAATTTAGTATACTATTTTTTTCAATAATGATAAACCCACAAATTTAAGCAAACTACATCAGTCTCAGCTACAGGAGACTGTGTCAACGTGAAAATTATCTAGGTATAGAATGACCATTTGATCTCATGAATAACTTTGTTATGGAAAATCATAGTATTTAATTCTTGTTTGTTGATATTTCTTTCGCTTCCTTTATTTTGTTTATCTTCTATTCTTATAGCAGCAAGCATGTCACAGTTGTTTACTGATCAGCTGCATGCATGAAGAATTGCTTATCTTCCAACCCTTCCTCGATCCTATGCCTGGTGGCTGGTGCTACACATATTTATATTTGGGTATTACTAAATGATAGACAATCCAGAAAATTATCTTTACTTAATTGTGAGAAGTTTCATCTTTTTTCTGCAAGCCTGCAACTGAAGGCCAAATCAATGCAGAGTGAATCTGAATAACACTAGAGCAAAGTAATGGAGGGGATAAAGGTTAGGTCTAACAGGTGAGCCCCCTAATGCCAATGTGAACCCCTTCTCTGCAGCAATTTAGAGCTTCTTGTGTATGGATTGGTAGTACATGTTTATTTTAGGAAATGGTAGTACGTGTTTGCGTACATGGGTTGGTTCGTCATCTAGAGGATTATGTAAGACTGAAGTTCCAAAACAGAGCATCTGGAACATTATTTGGTGTTGGGATTTGTGTTTGAGAGATTGGAAGGAGAAATTGGACAGAGAGATGAGACAAAGATTTATGGGGCTCTGAGTGCTTTGCTATTGTTGCTAATTACACCTATGTGACGGTGTGTTTCGTTGATGATCTAGTGGCATGTGCTTCTTTCTCGGCTGCCATGGAAGAATCATCCAGCCTCCATAGACAAGCAGAACTTTCATGTGTCATTTGCTGGACCAATTTTTCTTCCACAAGGGACATATTACCATTTGGACATTGGTTCTGTTATTCATGCATTCAAGGATGGGAAGATAGTCCGGTATGTCGCTTCAACATAAATTTTAGTTGAATTCATTTTTAAAAAAAATCGGCTTATACTGTACTTTTTTGCACATCACTGTTTTCTAGATATATCTGCTGCTCTATTGCAGAACCCATTTGATATGAAATTTAAGTTGAAAGCAGTCAGCAAGGTTTGTCTAATGCCTGAAAATGTGCATGTCATTTATGTGATTATGTCATTGGCTTTCCATGATCCTGGAGCTAATTTATTGTTCATGGTGTTTCATTTTGGAACTCCAGAACACTGGCATTATTTAGCAAACAGTGGGAAAAAGACAAATCTTCCAGAGAATTCTTCAACTTCAGTGTAAACTGAATATATGGGTACCGGTTTTCATAGCAGAAATAGCTCTCAAGCTCTTTGCGGGATGCTTATAGATCTAAATCAACTAAATATTCTCCTTTTGAGCAAAATATGAATTCCTTACTGGACTTTTAGGAGCAACTCTGAAACTACATACTGCTTGAACTACAGCTGCTGGTATGCACCGGATTATCCGTGAGGTATATCGTTGGCACGATCGTCTCCTGATGCATGCTGGCCACAGATGGTAAATACACATGGACGATCTCATGTTACAATCTGCTAGTTTTTTCTTTACTGACATATTTTCCTCCTTTAACATATATACAGACTTGTTCCATGCATAATTCTCATAGTTGGTCTCTTGTTCATTCCTGAATCCCCACGATGGCCGGTAATTTGCTATCTTCTAATTTTTAGCATGATTTGTCACTCATAATGACTCGGCACCCCATGTTACCGGGAAAAGGAGTTTGAAATAGCACTCCAATGCCTCCGTGGGAGACACACAGATGTGTCCCTTGAAGCTGCAGAAATCAAGGTTTGCACCTTCACCGTATTAGTTTTCCAGTATATTTTGGTTACATAAAAATAATATATATATATATACTGTCATGGAATTTCTCTACGTGCAGGAATTCATCAAATCTATTGAAAGTCTTCCAAACGCTGGAGTTCATGATCTTTTTAGCAAGTGCTACATCCGTCCAGTCATCATCCGCGTCGGTCTCATGATTTTCCAGCAGTTTGTAGGAATAAACGGGACCTGTTCTGGAGGATCCCTCTGTGGCGAGGATCAATACTTGGAGAAGATAAAGAGGAGGTCGTAGTGGGCAAGAGCTTCCCAGGCGCGGCGCCGGGTGGAAGGACACGGCGGCCTGGGCTTCGTGGTCGAGCAACACCTGCTATGCTTGCTTGGTGCAGCTGAACACTGGACCCTAACCATTGCAAAGCAAGAAGCTACACAACAGAACAAAGGAAGACGAGGACTTCAGAGCTCACAGAGTGCCAGCTTGTGGCTGGCTGGACATGCTCTAGCTTCCATTGTCAGCATTTTTTTTAGATAATAGGCATGTTGAGCCCGGCTTTAAATTAATAAAGCCCAAACGAGTCACATAGTCGCATACAACACTTTGAGACACAACGTGTTGAGGCCTACAACTTAGCCAGATAGAAAGAAAAATACATCAGCAACCTACTAGGTCGGCCGCCCCAGACAAGCTGAGGGTAGAATCTACCACGAGCATACTAAGCATGATTACATCCAGGTGCTGGATTGAGGTAAGCTATCTAAGTTCGTTGGCCATCCATGCGAGGGCCCCTTGTCCTTCTCCTTTGCGTTTATCTTCCACATTTGCAAGTAGATGATCATTTTATAAAGCAAGTCAGCTGGACGGCGGATCACTTTTGATTCAATCGTCAGCTGCCTGGATCGTTCATTGGCTTACATAGAACTTAGATGAAATAACAAAGTAATAATCCGTGTATCATAATTAACGAAGATCCAGAAGATTCAATTATTACAAAAATTGCTTAGCTCGAAGGCTAGCTCACACATAAATCAGGTAGCAACACAAATAAAGATACTACTCCATCTTCAAATTGCCCACGAGGGAACAAGTGTCGAGTGGAGTACCGCGACCTATATCGAATCACTCGGAATCGGTATAACCTGCAACATGAAACGTAGCAGCCCCGAAGGGTCAATACATGGAATGTATGGCAAGTAACGCTAAGGTAAAGGAGACAATGCACCTAACATCTACATGCTTATTTGGCTGGTGGAGCTTTGGCTAGCTTGCACTTTTCAAACACATTGATCCTACTTTCATAAACCTTTTAATTCACAGCATCCCATTAAGTTCAACCATCAAGTTTTAGTAATTAGGAAATAAGGATGAGTGAGAATATGTCATAGTCTCAAGATCAAGCAACTCAATCGTCCGTAACCGGGGACATGACTAAGTACTTAGTTTTAAACCCTGCAGGAGTTTGTACACTTTACCCATACGACCTGGCCAACCCAGCTCGTACCATCACACTCATATTGTGTGATGATAGGGAGAAGTCCAAGATGAGACCTTTCGGAAAGTAGATCTCCAAACCCCACTGCGCACCGGTCCCAACCTATCATTCACTACATCTCTGGCTACGCTGGGTTCGGATCACCACGACCTACTAAGTCCAACCAGCCACCCATTCTTACTGGCACATGGTTGCACACGTAAGCTACCATAACAAAGAGAACCAATCCTTCTCAGTACCCTGGGCGGCATTCCCCACCATTATCCACACTCCGTTGACCATCCAACCATTCCGCCCAGGTAGTTCATTAACATTAAGTTGTTTTAGTTTGAAGCAAACACAACTCCACCATAGTGTGATCCCCTTTTTCCCGTCTTCACAGCAGGTCTAAGCACATCTACTGAGCGGGGCTCAACTACAAGGAAATTCCTACCACAATATATAGGATATAGCATAGCATAGTAGTTCCTACACAATAACTACAGAAATACACTACACATGCATAAGAGAAAGTAGTAGGACAATGGTATGAACAAAATAGCATCTACTTTCCTTGGCGGTAGGAGTCGAGGGTACAATCCTCGCAGAAACAAGCGTTGCACTCGTCACATTCTACACGATACAAAACAACACATAAACAACATACCAAACATAAGAAAGTGCACAAATGCATGCATGATAGCTCAACAAGGTTTTCAGTAACCTCTCGGTGTTCTCTGATGTTTACTACTACTGCATGATGCATGGAAAATCTTTAAATGCAATGAAAACAAGGCTATGCAATTTGTGAACCCAAATAATAGGCTTTTGGGGAAAACACTAAGACTTTCCAGTAAGCAGAGTTGTAAGACCGGGGCAAACATACTACTGTGTAGGTAACGTGATTTAAAACCAGGGGCAATTGGAATCACGCAAAAAGGCGTTACAGAACTTTTCCTATAATTTTTATAATATTTTAAGCCTTTTTAAAGTCTCAGGGGAAAACATACAGTAAACCTGCAATATTATTTTGTAAACAAATTCTACACAATTTTTTGAATCCAACGACATATTATTTGCAAAATTTGGCCCAATAAAACTTTTCCTACGAATTTTTGAAGTTGGATCTATTTTCTGGAAATTAAATAATCTCAAAAAATCGATGGGGGAATATTCTGGGAATATTCCGGGGAATATTCCCCGCTGACGGGTGGGTCCCGGCTGACCGCCGATTGACCGGTCAGCGGTCGGTGCCCGCGGTCAACGTCCGATCTAGGCCGCTGGCTGTTGATCTGACGGCCGGGGTGGCTCCCGGTGGACTCACCGGCGGCGGCCGGCGTGGAAGACGGCGGCAGCGACTCCGGCGTGGCGCTCCGACGGCCGCGGCGGCTCCCGGCGTCCTGCGGAGAAAAAAAAGGGAGGGGCGGTAAGGCGGAGCAAGGGGCTCGGGGCGGTGGTGGCGACCTCACCGGAGCTAATGGCGTCGGCGACTCCGGCGTGGAATTCCGCGGCGGCGACGGCGTTTCCGAGGGCGTCGAGAGGGGGAAAAGCTGCGGGGCGTCGGCGGCTTTAAGGGGGGTAGCGGGGTACGCGGGGGCGGAATAACCCCGCGGAAACCGGAATTCCGGCGAACTCGGCGTCCGTGCTCGACACGAGCACGGTCTGCTCGCGGCCGGTCGCTGGCAAGTGGGCCCGGGTGGCGGTGGCTACGCGCTGCGCGCGCGGCGGCCAGTATCCGCCGCTCGCTGGCGCGGATGGTTCCCGGGTGGGCCGTTGGGCCGCGGTGGGTTGGCGGTGGCTGGCCGTCGCGTTTCCTTTTCTTTTTTCTTTTTTTTTTGAATAGTAACTGAACCTACTATACTGTCTGCCTATTCTGAATTTTTTCTGCACTGCTGTAAATTGGCCATAACTTTTGGTCCCGGGCTCCGATTTGGACGAAACAAAGTCCTACGGGTTCGTAGAGATGAGCTCTACGCAACCATACATCTGGAATGTCCAAAATGGACCATTTTTAAAGATGCAAGGAAAAAACCCTAGTAATCTCATATAAGAGATGGAAAGACAAAATAGATAGCGCTTTGGCCAAAAGACTTTAAAACTAAATTTTTGCAAATATGATCATGAATGCAATGGCATGTATGAATGCAGTGCCAAATCTAGAATTTGGGATGTGACAAGACTAACCCCCTTAAGATGAATCTCGAGGAGCAATGGCATGTATGAATGCAGTGCCAAATCTAGAATTTGGGATGTGACAAGACTAACCCCCTTAAGATGAATCTCGTCCTCGAGATTCGACATGGCTAGCAAATAGGTGCGGGTGGTCCTCTCGGAGGTCATCCTCTCACTCCCAGGTAGCTTCCTCTTTGGTGTGATGGCTCCATTGTACCTTGAAGAACCTGATCGTCTTGCCTGCGTGTAAATCTCTCTGCTGTTTCCAAGATCTTGACCGGTTTCTCCTCATAGGTGAAGTCGTTTTCCAGCTGAACGTCCTCAAGCGACACAGTGTCTCTCAATGGTGTATCCATCATCTCCGGATGGCACTTCTTCAGCTGGGACACATGGAACACGTCGTGAACAGCGGATAGAACCTCTGGCATCTCCAGCTGGTACGCAACCTCTCCTTTGCGTGCTAGGATCTTGTAGGGCCCTATAAACCGAGGAGCCAGCTTGCCCTTGATCCCAAATCGGTTAATTCCACACAGAGGAGAAACTCTAAGGTAGGCTCGATCTCCAATCTCATACACCACCTCCTTGCGCTTAGCATCAGCATAGCTCTTCTGCCTTGACTGTGCTACCTTCAGCCTATCTCGAATCAAACTGACCTTCTCCTCAGCATCCTTAATCAAATCAGGTCCAAATAACAGACATTCACCTACACCATCCCACAACAATGGTGTTTTGCACCTCTTACCATATAGTACATCGAAAGGCGACGTCTTGATACTAGTCTGGTAGCTGTTGTTGTATGAAAACTCAGCATAAGGCAGATTCTCATCCCAACTAGAGCCATGAGCTAGAGCGCAAGCTCTCAACATATCCTCCAAGATCTGATTCACCCTCTCGGTTTGCCCATCCATCTGGGGGTGGAACGCCGTGCTAAATTCCAACCTCGTTCCCAACGACTCATGTAGCTGGTGCCAAAAGTGAGAGGTGAATTGGGTGCCTCTATCCGACATGATGCTCTTAGGAACTCCATGCAGGCACACAATTCTGTTCATGTAGATCTTGGCTAGCTTTGCACTAGTGTAAGTGGTCTTCACGGGTATAAAGTGGGCTACCTTGGTTAAGTGATCCACCACTACCCAAATAGAGTCGTATCCTGACCTCGTCCTGGGCAGTCCTGTGATGAAGTCCATTCCAACTCTATCCCACTTCCAATCAGGTATCGGTAATGGCTGTAGTAACCCCGCTGGCTTCTGGTGCTCAGCCTTTACTCTACTACACACATCACATAAGGCAATATACTCTGCGATATCTCCCTTCATATTAACCCACCAATACCTTTCCTTCAAATCCATGTACATCTTTGTGTTACCAGGGTGTATGGAGTATGGCGAGTCATGGGCTTCCTGGAGAATCAACTTCCTAATCTCCTGATCGTTGGGCACGCACAAACGATCTCCATACCATAGCGCTCCTTGTTCATATTCACGAAATCCTTCCGCCTTTCCCTTGGTTATGTTTTCCTTCACTATCCTCAGTTCAGTATCCTCCTTCTGAGCTTCACAAATTTTATCCTGAAGTGTTGGCTTGATTTCCATTGTTGCTAAATATCCCTCGGATACTATCTCCAATCTAAGATCCTTGAATTGCTCACACAAATTCTTGGGTAACTCTCCAATGGTCAAACCATTAGCATACACCTTGCGGCTTAGCGCATCTGCTACAACATTGGCCTTCCCTGGGTGATATTGCAAACTCATGTCATAGTCCTTTATGAGCTCCAGCCATCTCCTCTCTCTCATATTCAGCTCCTTCTGAGTAAATATGTATTTTCGACTCCTGTGATCCGTGAACACATCACAATGCTTACCCATCAGGTAGTGCCTCCATACCTTGAGCGCGTGCACGACTGACGCTAATTCCAAGTCATGCGTGGGGTAGTTCCTGTCGTGGTGTTTGAGTTGGCGCGAGGCATAGGATACCACTCTCCCATCCTGCATCAGTACACTACCCAGTCCTTGACGACAGGCATCACAATACACTTGGAAATCCTTTTGTATATCTGGCAAACACAGGATAGGTGCAGTCACTAGGCGTTGCTTCAGTTCCTGGAAACTAGCTTCGCACTCTTCCATCCACTCAAACCTTTTCTCTTTCTTTAATAACTCAGTCATTGGCTTCGCAACCTTGGAGAAGTTTTCTATAAACCTCCTGTAATATCTAGCAAGTCCCAAGAAACTCCTAATATCTCCCACATTCTTGGGCGACTCCCATTCTGTAACTGACGCCACCTTGCTTGGATCAACTGCAACTCCTTCACCTGACACTATGTGTCCTAGGAATCCCACAGTGTTCAACCAAAACTCGCACTTGCTAAACTTAGCATATAGCTTATGCTCCCTCAACTTTTCCATAATTAGTCGCAGGTGTTTCTCATGTTCAGCATCATCCTTGGAGTATATCAATATGTCATCAATAAATACCACCACGAACTTATCCAAGTACTCCATGAATACCTTGTTCATCATGGTCATAAAATATCCCGGGGCATTTGTTAGTCCAAAAGACATAACTGTATACTCATATAACCCATACCTAGTGGTGAAGGCGGTCTTGGGTACGTCTTCCTCTCGGATCTTAAATTGGAAATATCCCGACCTTAAGTCAATCTTGGAAAACACCTTTGCTCCTTCCAACTGATCGAACATGTCATTTATATTGGGAAATGGGTATTTATTCTTGATAGTCACTTCATTAAGTGAGCGGTAATCAACCACCAATCTCTTACTAATGTCCTTCTTCTCCATGAATAGAACAGGCGCGCCCCAAGATGATGAACTGGGCTGAATAAATCCCTTGTCCAATTGCTCCCTAAGCTGCTTCTTTAACTCCTTCAGTTCCTCCACATCCATCTTATATGGCCTCTTGGCTATCGGTCCTGTTCCCGGCATCAAATCAATAAGAAACTCCACGTCCCTGTCAGGTGGCATCCCTGACAGCTCATCCGGAAACACATCGGGGTACTCCTTTACTACGGGTACGGTGTCCATGCTAACCCCCTTAAGAGAGTTCACCTTAGTACCCTCAAGACGTGTTGCTGACTTGAACTTAATCTTTATGCCTCGTGGTGTCCTAAGAGAGATGGCACGTTGTCCACAATCTATCTGACCATCATGCTCGGACAACCAATCCATGCCAAGTATTACATCTAGTCCTTGCGACTCCAAAACTACCAAATGTGCTGGGAAGCTGTGTGCCCCAATTCCTATGGTAAGATCACGGTATCCCTTACTAGCTAGCATCTCTCCTCCTAGTGAGCTCACTCTAATAGTCCCTTTTAGTGACTCAGTGGCTAACTTATGTTTATCCACAAATGCCCGTGATATGAATGAATGCGATGCGCCAGTATCAAATAGAACAAGTGCAATATGGGAATCGATTGGAAACTTACCAATCACGAGATCCGGCTCATCACGGATTTCCTCCACATTCACATGGTTCACATTCGCCTTCTGGTTGGGTCGAAGCTTGGGTCCCACTCCCGTGTTCTTCTCCGGGAAGGTACTAGCATAGTGACCCAGCTTCTTGCATTTGTAGCACTCCACATTGCTAAGATCCTTCTTGCTCACATAGTCATGTCCATTGTTCCTCCAGAGTTGTTGTGGTGGCTCCTGTGACCATTATGGTGGCGGTCATTTCCTCCACGGTGGTGATTGTCACTCCTGTGACCATCGTGGCGATGTCCGTTGCTTCCACGGTGGCTGCGGTCATCTCCGCCATGTCTAGAATGTCCCGAGTGTCCATCATAAGAGACGCGTGCATAGTGGTGTGATCCTGAGGAGTGGTGGCTGCTCTTCCTCTTACGCCTTTCCACCTGCTGCTGTTTCCCTTCCAGAATTCTAGCCTTGTCCATCAGTTCCTGAAATGTCGGACAATAAACCACAGATAGCTGAAGTGAGAGCTCATCACTGAGACCATCCAGGAACCTCTCCCTCCTCTTGGCATCAGTGTCCACATCTTCAGGGGAATAGCGAGAGAGATTTTTGAATTCCTCTATGTAATCCGCCACAGTGCGGTTGGTCTGGCGCAGGTTGCGGAACTCCTTCCTCTTCAGGCTCATGGTCCCGGCAGATACGTCGTTCGTCTTGAATCCTTCCTCAAACATAGCCCAGGTAACTGTCTCCAGGAGTGAGTAATCTGGAAAGCATTCCACCATGAGGTAGCTGATCCCTCCAGCAAGTGAGCAGCAAACCTCACCTTCTCAGCATTAGTGCAGCCAACGGTCACCAGGTCCTTGTTCACAGAACGAAGCCAGTCGAGAGCAATCATGGGCTCAGGTGCAGAGGAGAACTTAGCTGGTCTCAGCCTCAAGAACCTAGTGAGAGCATCCCCCTGCGGCTGATTGTTCCCGTTGTTGTTGTTGTTGTTGTTGTTGTTGTTGTTGTTATTGTTGTTGTTGTTCTGAGTTGCCATGAATTGCGTCATCACTTGGGTCAGCTGTGCTTGAGCAGCCATGTCCACAATGGTTTGATCACGTTCAGCCACAACTTGATCCCTTTGCACAATGGTTTGGTTCAGCGCTGCAATCGTGGCATCTCTTCTAATGAGGGCTTGCTCCATTGTATTCACAGCAGTGTGCAAAGTTTCCATCTCATACCCTTGCAGGTGCACAGTGCCCTGAAAGTAATCTAGCTCTTCTCTTTGCTGCATCAACTTCTCTTCCCTCTCCCAAGCTTTGATCTCCAAGTCTTCCAACTGCTTCACTTGGAGTGGCATGTTGTTCTGATCACCGGTGGTAATCATCACAAGCCCCTGCTCGTTCCGACCTCCAAATGCAAGGAAGGGTGAACCTGCTGGTAGTCGGTGTCGGTGGAGATAGCGCAGACGTGACAGGGTCTCGTGCATGGCCGACTCCACTCCTTGCTCCCAGGTGAGGTACTTCTTGGTGAGGTTCAGGTTCTCAATACCAGGCACAGTGGGGTCTGCAAGAAAAATCGCGGTGATCTCCCACACGTGATCTCCAGGAACATAGGTGTTCATCCTTCTCGCTTTGAACATCGGCATTAGCATGCCCAGTGTCTTGCAAAGCTCCGCCAGCTGTCTTGCGAAGGGCCTTGGCGATTGAAGCTCAACATACTCAACTCTGGTAGCATCTCCCATCTATCAATTGTAAAGAGGAAAGAGTGAGAATAGCAAAAGAAAAGAATTTACTAGAGTGAATGGCATAAGAATAAAGACAGAATTTAAAATAGGCTTAAGTAAACATAAGGCTTTCCTATTCCAAACCCAGGTCACGATCCTACAGTCAACACATGGCTCTAATACCATCTGTAACACTACAGTACTGAAAAGACTGTAGCTTCTATGCAACATGCCAATCCCTAGATCGGTTCATTGGCTTACATAGAACTTAGATGAAATAACAAAGTAATAATCCGTGTATCATAATTAACGAAGATCCAGAAGATTCAATTATTACAAAAATCGCTTAGCTCGAAGGCTAGCTCACACATAAATCAGGTAGCAACACAAATAAAGATACTACTCCATCTTCAAATTGCCCACGAGGGAACAAGTGTCGAGTGGAGTACCGCGACCTATATCGAATCACTCGGAATCGGTATAACCTGCAACATGAAACGTAGCAGCCCCGAAGGGTCAATACATGGAATGTATGGCAAGTAGCGCTAAGGTAAAGGAGACAATGCACCTAGCATCTACATGCTTATTTGGCTGGTGGAGCTTTGGCTAGCTTGCACTTTTCAAACACATTGATCCTAGTTTCGTAAACCTTTTAATTCACAGCATCCCATTAAATTCACCCATCAAGTTTTAGTAATTAGGAAATAAGGATGAGTGAGAATATGTCATAGTCTCAAGATCAAGCAACTCAATCGTCCGTAACCCGGGACACGGCTAAGTACTTAGTTTTACACCCTGCAGGGGTTTGTACACTTTACCCATGTGACCTGGCCAACCCAGCTCGTACCACCACACTCATATTGTGTGATGATAGGGAGAAGTCCAAGATGAGACCTTTCGGGAAGTAGATCACCAAACCCCACTGCGCACCGGTCCCAACCTATCATTCACTACATCTCTGGCTACGCTGGGTTCGGATCACCACGACCTACTAAGTCCAACCAGCCACCCATTCTTACTGGCACATGGTTGCACACGTAAGCTACCATAACAAAGAGAACCAATCCTTCTCAGTACCCTGGGCGGCATTCCCCACCATTATCCACACTCCGTGGACCATCCAACCATTCCGCCCAGGTAGTTCATTAACATTAAGTTGTTTTAGTTTGAAGGAAACACAACTCCACCATAGTGTGATCCCCTTTTTCCCGTCTTCACAGCAGGTCTAAGCACATCTACTGAGCGGGGCTCAACTACAAGGAAATTCCTACCACAATATATAGGATATAGCATAGCATAGTAGTTCCTACACAATAACTACAGAAATACACTACACATGCATAAGAGAAAGTAGTAGGACAATGGTATGAACAAAATAGCATCTACTTTCCTTGGCGGTAGGAGTCAAGGGTACAATCCTCGCAGAAACAAGCGTTGCACTCGTCACATTCTACACAATACAAAACAACACATAAACAACATACCAAACATAAGCAAGTGCACAAATGCATGCATGATAGCTCAACAAGGTTTTCAGTAACCTCTCGGTGTTCTCTGATGTTTACTACTACTGCATGATGCATGGAAAATCTTTAAATGCAATGAAAACAAGGCTATGCAATTTGTGAACCCAAATAATAGGCTTTTGGGGAAAACACTAAGACTTTCCAGTAAACAGAGTTGTAAGACCTGGGCAAAAATACTACTGTGTAGGTAACGTGATTTAAAACCAGGGGCAATTGGAATCACGCAAAAAGGCGTTACAGAACTTTTCCTATAATTTTTATAGTATTTTAAGCCTTTTTAAAGTCTCAGGGGAAAACATACAGTAAACCTGCAATATTATTTTGTAAACAAATTCTACACAATTTTTTGAATCCAACGACATATTATTTGCAAAATTTGGCCCAATAAAACTTTTCCTACGAATTTTTGAAGTTGGATCTATTTTCTGGAAATTAAATAATCTCAGAAAATCGACGGGGGAATATTCTGGGAATATTCCGGGGAATATTCACCGCTGACGGGTGGGTCCCGGCTGACCGCCGGTTGACCGGTCAGCGGTCGGTGCCCGCGGTCAACGTCCGATCTAGGCCGCTGGCTGTTGATCTGACGGCCGGCGTCCTGCGGCGAAAAGAAGAGGAGGGGCGATGAGGCGGGGCGGCAGAGCAAGGGGCTCGGGGCAGCGACAGCGACCTCACCGGAGCTAATGGCGGCGGCAGCGGCGACTCCGGCGTGGGATTCCGCGACGGCAGTGGAGTTTCCGAGGGCGTCGAGAGGGGGAAAAGCTGCGAGGCATCGGCGGCTTTAAGGGGGGTAGCAGGGTACGCGGGGCGGAACAACCCCGTGGAAACCGAAATTCTGGCGAACTCGGCGTCTGTGCTCGACATGAGCACGGTCTGCTCGCAGCCGGTCGCTGGCAAGTGGGCCCGGACGGCGGTGGCTCCGCGCGCGCGGCGGCCACTATCCGCCGCTCGCTGGCGCGGGTGGTTCCCGGGCGGGCCGTTGGGCCGCGGTGGGCTGGCGGCGGCTGGCCGTCGCGTTTCCTTTTCTTTTTTTTCTTTTTTTGAACAGTAACTGAACCTGCTGTACTGTCTGCCTATTCTGAATTTTTTCTGCACTGCTGTAAATTGGCCATAACTTTTGGTCCCGAGCTCCGATTTGGACGAAACAAAGTCCGACGAAACAAAGTCCTACAGGTTCATAGAGACGAGCTCTACGCAACCATACATCTGGAATGTCCAAAAGGGACCATTTTTAAAGATGCAAGGCAAAAACCCTAGTAATCTCACATAAGAGATGGAAAGACAAAATAGGTAGAGCTTTGGCCAAAAGACTTTAAAACTGAATTTTTGCAAATATGATCATGAATGCAATGGCATGTATGAATTTAGTGCCAAATCTAGAATTTGGGATGTGACACCGAGCAACAAAGAAGATCCACAAAAGCCACCGCGGTTGCCCAGAGAAACCCGAAAAAATAGCAAAAAATGGGCGAAGCTAGCGGGGTAGCAATTGCACCCAAGGATCTGGGGAAGTGCTCTCCAAGCGAACTTTGCTAAAGAGCACGTAAAAAATATGTGGGAGGCATTTCCCCTGCCCCACAAAGCGCACATGCACCATTAGACGGTCTGTGCCGCGAGGCGATGAGTTCGTTCGAAGGGAGACGGTCAAGGGCCAACTGCCACGAGAATATCTTGTTTTGAAGAGGGATTTTGGCTTCCCAGATGTCACGGCAGTGCGCTACTAAGACCCCTTGTGTCAGTAAGCGGTACATAGATTTAACCGAGTATTCCCCCAAGGTTTATGGGTGCCATCAAATCCTATCTTGACTTGGGCAGAGGGTCACAGCCTCGAGCTCATCAACCAACGACGTCAGCCAAGAAGCGCCCCCCGATCAAGGGCCCTACGTAAGCGGAGTTTGATTTCGGCAGGGCATACGCACTTCTGCGACCGACACATATGGGTTGTTGCAGATGGTGAACAGCGGTAACGTGTGCACATGGGGCTCTCCCCCAGCCACCAGTATAGCCAAAACATCATTGTATCCCCATCAACCACCTGATGTTTGGCCCCTGCCCTTAAGTGGTGTTTGACCTTGTGGAGGCTTTTCCAAAACTGGGACCCCTGTCCGAAGCCCGCAAAAATATCGCTAGCGTCTCCGTACTTGGCTTGGATAATGTTGTCCCAGATTGAATCAGTGTCTTGGTACAGCTTCCAAACCCATTTAAGTAGTAGCACAATGTTCATTTTCTTGGTATTTATCAGACCCAACCCGCCTTGATCCTTGGGCCGGCAAATTGCAGGCTAGTTCACTAGATGATATTTACGCTTGGGGCACGTCCCCTCCCAAAAGAACTTTGATCTCACAGAGTCGAATTTCTCATGAATGTCGTCATGCAGTAGGAACAACCCCATCGCAAATAAGGGAAGGATGTCCAGGTAGGAGTTAGTCAGAATGAGTCACCCGCCGAGGAGAGAAAGCAGCTGAGCCACCGTTCAATTCTGGCCCCCAATTTTCTCACGAGGAACAACCATTGTTCCACCATGAGTTTGCAGTCAGAGATAGGAAGGCCAAGATAGGTAAAAGGGAATGTCCATAGCCTGCAGTTGGGTAAGTTAGCAATTCTTTGTTGTTCCTCTAGTGGTTGACCCATCACCACTACCTCGCTCTTGTGACAGTTTGTTTTTAGGCCGGACATATCCTCGAAGCACATAATTAAGGCGAAACTTGAGGTTAGCGAATTCTCGATCCTCCCGTTGAATCATAATGAGTGTGTCATCCACATAATGCAGGTGTGTGATTCCCCCTGGAATCAAGTGAGGAACCACTCCTCGGATCTGGTCTGATCGGTTAGCTGCGGAAAGGATGGCCGAGAGAGCCTCGCCTACGAAGTTAAAGAGCAGCGGCGAGAGGGGGTACCCTTGACACACTCCTCGCCTGTTGCAGAAATAAAGTCCCACCTCACCATTGATAGAGATAGCAGTTTGTCCACCCGAGACAATTTGGGAGATTCTGTGAATATATCCGGCCTCAAAGCCCTTGATCCGGAGCACCTCGAGGAGGAAGTTCCAGTTCACTCGATCGTAGGCCTTTTCGAAGTCCAATTTCAACACAACCCCTCCCAACCTCTTCTTATTGAGCTCACAGATGATTTCCATCAGGGCTAGCAAACCATCAAGGATAAATCAACCTTTGATGGACACGGTCTGATTCGGGCTGATAATCCTGTTGGTAACTAGGTCGAGGCGTGAGGCGAAAGCTTTTGAGATGATTTTAAATATCACATTGATCAGGGCTATTGGACGATACTAGGAGATCACGTTCGCTCCCTGTACCTTAGGGATGCGCGAGAGGATGCCAAAGTTAAGGCGGGATACGTCAATATGCCCAAGAACAAACTCGTTTAAGATGTGCAGGACCCCATGTCTAAGTTGTGGCTAGAAAAACTTGAAGAATGGCACTAGAAAGCCATATGGGCCTGGTGCCGTGTCAGATTTCATATCTTTAATAATCAGATTGAGTTCCTACGCCACGAACATGATGGTCAGCGCGAGGTTCTCCACACCTGAGACCTGCCTGCCCGGACCCCATGTGGACAGAGATAGGCCGTAGCACCTGGACTGCGAGGACCCAAGGAGATCTCGGTAGAAGTCATATATGTGAGCCTGAATGGTCTCTTTGTCCGTGATGACCCTATCCACAGCAGTCAGGGAGCCGTCTCCCATTCGCCACGACATGAAAATAACCCATGTTTGCATCCCCCTGTAGGGCCCAATGTACCCGGCCACGCTGGTGCCTGTACTCCTCTTCCTAACGGTAGATTTGGCAGAGTTATTCTTCTAGGTGGTAACGTTGGGCCCAACCTTTTTTGCCTAACCTCGACGAGTCGGCTGAAGGGAATATGCCCTAAGAGGCAATAATAAAGTTGTTATTATATGTATTCCAAGTATATGATAGATGTTTATTTTGCATGCTATAATTTTTTTGATTGGAAACGTTAATACATGTGTGCTTAATAAACAAATAGAAAGTTCCTAGTTATGCCTCTCTTATAAACTAGCTCGTTGATTAACAAGATGATCAAGGTTTCATGATCATGGACATTGGATGTTGTTAATAACAAGGTCACAACATTGGTGGAATGATGTGATGAACATTTATCCGAAGTATAGCATTACGATCAAAGTCATTGTGTTTATATTGCTATAACATCATACGAAGTAATCGTAGTCCTTAGACCATGAGATCATCTCAATCACTAACACTACAAGAGTATCTTGATAACATCAAATGTCACAGCGTGAAAGGGTGACATAAAGGTGGGTTTAGTGCTACGGAGGTGTTATGTAGAGGCTCATGGATCAATAGTGGGATTTGTCCATCCCGATGACAGATAGATATACTCTGGGCCCTCTCGGTGATATCACATTGAGATAGCTTGCAAGCAAGTGATGTGATCACTAGAGTGTTATATCACGGGAACGAGAAAAGAGTGCATGTCGGCAATGAGATCAAACTAGGTATAGAGATACTGATGTCGAATCTCAGACATGTATTATATCGCGAGATAAAGGGATTTAGTAACTAGCGTTAAAGGTTCTCACGATCACAGAAGTCATCATTGAATGCGTGGGAGTCAGTATGGATTTCGAGGTCCCGCTTCTGATTATTGATCTGAGAGGGGTCTTGATCATGTTTGCATTATTCACGAACCGTAGGGTGACTCACTTAAGGGATACCAACACCATTTGGAGCAAATATGTTCCAGACCAACACTTATTTCAATGGACACTGGAATTGTTTCGGGTGAAATTGCTGAAATTGGTTCTGCATGTGATATTGAAAAATTGCGGGGGTTTTATGTGAATGTTTGTTAATTAAAGTAATTAACAAAATTCTGAATAGACATCAAGACAACTGTTAACGTGATACCTTTTAATTTTTATTTAAAAATCTAAAATGAACTACCACCAGCCGAGCTGGAGGATACATACATGACTATAATGCTTGCAGATAAAGCGTTCAGAGTCCCCATGGAAATAATTAGAGATGTTCCAAGTTGTGTTGGACCATACAAATACCCCATTGATTTTGTGCTTATTGATATGCCTACTGATGTTTATTGTCCCATTATTTTTGGAAGAACTTCTCTAAATACCATAGGATCAAACATAGATTGCAAGAGACAAACTGTGTCCCTCAAGTTTGGTGAAGAGAAAATGGATTTTCATTTCTCCAAATTTGACCATAAGCCGGCTATTGAAGAACTAGACGATGATGAGTACGAACGTGAGGAAGAAGGTAATATCATTAATTTAGCCTCAATAGTCATTGAGACTCCTGATGATGATTTAGCGAGAAGCTTAGTCAATAATAATAATCTCCTCCGGGACATAGAAAAAACTGAAATGGATGATTATCTTGACTCCACACCTGAGGTGGATGCTGAGATTAATCAAAATATGAAGAAACCATAAGGAAGCGAGAGGAGGCTCCTCCCCCTCCTATCTTGAAAACTTTACCAAAGGAACTAAAATATAGGTTTCTTGATGAGATGAAATTTCCTGTTATTATAAGTTCTAACCTTTCAGAAAAAGAGAAGGAGAATTTGATGAGGGTTCTCCAAATACATCGAAATGCTCTTGGGTATTCAACGAGTGACTTGAAGGGGATTATTCCTTCGATAGCGACCCGTAGAATATTCATGGAAGAAGGAGCTTGATACATTGCAAATGTATCTATAATTTTTGATGTTCCATGCTTGGTTTTATCAACTTTCTTATGTTTTGTCCACACTTTGGAGTACTTTTCATATGATTTCTTGGACTAACTTATTAGCAAGATGCCACAGTGCCAGTTGCCTATTTTCTGCTGTTTTTGGTTCCAGAAAGTCAAAAAATGAACATTCTCGGAATTGGATGGGACAAAAGCCAAAGTTAATATTTTACCAGAAGACTCACGGAGCCAAAAGACGAGACGGAGAGGGGCCACAGGGTAGCCACACCATGTGGTAGCGCGGGCTAGCCCTGGCCACGCCACCAGGTGTTGTGGGCCCCCTGGCCGTCCACCGACCTTGCCTCTTCGCCTATAAGAAGCCTCCTGATGCATAAACCCTAAATCGTCAATCAGAAATCCACGAAAAGTTCTGTAGCGCCGCCGCCACCGAAGGGGAGATTCGAGGGACATAAAGTCTCTGTTCCGGCACCCTGTCGGGACGGGGAAGTGCCCCCGGAGCCATCTCCATTGATCTCTACTACCATCTCCATCACCATTGCTGATTCCCATGATGAGGAGGGAGTAGTTCTCTCTCGAGGCTAAGGGTTCTACCGGTAGCTATGTGTTCATCTCTCTCTATGCATGATCATATTGTGATCATGAGCTTGTAATCTATAGATCTACCTTGCTACTCAAGTGCTTTAATAGATCTCTGCTCTCCCCATGTGTGTGAAAGTGACAGCGTGCACACCATGGTGGCACACCATGGTGAAAGTATGATCCTAGGCCTTGTTTATAAGCATTGAAACACCATTTGCAATAAGATCTGTTACATGTTTCCTTGCTTCCATCTTTATTTCAGTTTGCCTTTAGTCTCTTCCACGCCATCAAAGTATTTTCTAGCACCGTTATCTTATATCCATACCACTTTTATTTCACTATCTCTTCGCCGAACTAGTGCACCTATACACCTGACAAGTGTATTGGGTGTGTTGGGGACACAAGAGACTTCTTGTATCTTGATTGCAGGGTTGCTTGAGAGGGATACCTTTGAACACTTCCTCCCTGAGTTCGATAAACCTTGGGTGATCCACTTAAGGGAAAACTTGCTGCTGTTCTACAAACCTCTGCACTTGGAGGCCCAATAACTGTCTACAAGAATAGAAGTGCGTAGACATCAAGCTATTTTCTGGCGCCGATGCCGGGAGGTAAGGTAAAAGGTATTCACACCGGAGGATTAAAGAAGAAGAACCTCCCACGGAAAACGCCTATTTTCTGGCGCCGTTGCCGAGGAGGTAAGGTAAAAGGTACTCACATCCTCCGGTGTGAGTGCTCGAAGTTATTTCCTTTAGATTCTGCAATTTTGTCTTTTTGTTTCTTGTTTTCACTAGTTAGGCTTAATGGAAAACAACAACAAAAATTAGAGAGCTTTATAGTGTTTAACTTGAGTTAGGACATGAAGTGTTTGAAGAGAAAATTAAAAAACCTATGGAACTTTATTTGCATGCTAATAGCAATGTTGTTAGTATGAATTCTTTGGACACCATTATTGCTAATGCTATGGAAAAGTCTAAGCTTGGGGAAGCTAGTTTTTATGAAAGTGATCTTTTTAGTGCCCCAGCTTTGGAAGATAGCTATTCTATTGCTTATGATGATACCAAACCTCCAATATATGATGATTACAATGATGAATATGATATTTTCAGTCCACCAACTATTGAGGAGAAAATTAATTATGATTACAATATGCCTCCTATATTTGATGCTTATGGTGATGAGAATAATAATGATAGCTATTTTGTTGAATTTGCTCCTACCATAATTAATAAGAATGACTATGCTTATGTGGAGAGTAATAATCATTTTATGCATGTGGCTCACGATAAGAATGTTTCGTGTGATAGTTATATTGTTAATTTTATTCATGATGCTACTGAAAGTTATTATGAGAGAGGGAAACATGGTTTTATGTATCTCAATAACATTAACTTTCCCCTCTTTATGTTGAAAATTTTGAAGTTGCACTTGTTTTGCTTTCCTATGCTTGTTGCTTTGTGCTTTCATGACTTGTTTCTTTACAAGATTCCTATTCATAGGAAGTGGGTTAGACTTAAATGTGCTTTGAATTTGCTTCTTGATGCTCTCTTTTACTTCAATTCATATTTCTTATGTGAGCATATTCTCAAACTATCATGCCTAACTTAAAGGCGTTAAAGAAAAGTACTTATTGGGAGATAACCCAAAAGTTTTAGATGAGTCTTGGAAGTTATTACTGATGGGTTCGTAGCATGGAAAACAAAAAAATTCTACCGCAAGAACGAACAAAACCCAGATCTAATCTAGATAAAAGCCAAGATCTAATCTATTAGACATGTGCAACGAGATAGATCTGTACTAACCCTCGTAGATCCGAAAGCGTTACGAGATCGGATCTCATGGTTGATGTAGTCGATCAGTCGCCGATCTCAAGATCGAGTAGACGATCCTTCCAGCGCCACGTTCCGGCAGCGCTTCTGTAGTCGATCACACGTGCGGAGTCGAAGTAGACCTTCCTCTCCTCGTTCCAGCGAGCAGTGGAGGTAGTAGATCTTCTCCACGGAATTCCAGCAGCACGACGGTGTGGTGGTGGTGGTGGAGTAGAGATTTCTGCAGGGCTTCGCCTAAGCCTGAGCAGAAGGAAGGAGGTGGAGGAGGCGGCTAGGGATTTAGAGAATAGAAGGGGCCTGGGGCTTTGTGCCTCTACCCCTCTATTTAAAGGAGGGAGGCGCCATGGGAGGGGGAGTCCTAGTAGGACTCCCCTCCCTCCTTGGCCAACGGATTGGGAGTGGGGGGAGGAGTCCTCCTCCCCCACTACTCCTTGTCTTGCCCCACAAGGATTCCTTGATCCTTTCTTGGTTTTCAAGTAAACTCCAAGAAATCTTCCAGAATCTTCCAGAACATTCTGAAACCTTCTAGAATCCCCATACAAATACTCCGGAACATTTCCTAACTTAGAAAATAATCCCCAATATATGAATCTTATTCCCCGGACAATTCCGGAGCTCCTCGTGATGTCCCGAATCCAATCCGAGACTCCGAACAACATTCGGTCTCCAACGCACATTCCATATCTACTTAAAACAACTTCGAACCTTAAGTGTGTCACCCTACGGTTCGTGAATATGTAGACATGATGGAGAAACATCTCCGATCAATAACTATCAGCGGGACCTGGAGATCCATAACAGCTCCCACATTTTCAACGATAACTTCGTGATCGATAGAACCATTTACATATGAGACCAATTCCCTTTGTCACGTGATACTATACTTATTCGAGGTTTGATCGTCGGTATCTCTATACCTAGTTCTACCTCGTTACTGATAAGTACTCTTTACTCGTTCCATGTTATGTCATCCCTTGTGACCCAGTCACATGCTTGCAAGCTAATTAGATGACATTCCACTGAGAGGGCCCAGAGCATATCTATCCGTCATATGGATGGACAAATCCCAATCTTGGTCCATGCGCTTCAACACATACTTTCAGAATACCCAATGGCACCTTTATGACCACCCAGTTACGAAGCGGTGTTTGATGTCATCAAAGTACCCATCCGGTGATGGTGATTAACATAACCTCATGGTCGAAGGATTAGGTTACTATGTATTTTAAATCTTATAGCAAACTAACTTAATGACTTGATCTTATGCTATGCTTACTATGGGTGTGTGTGTCCATCACATCATTCTCCTAATGATATAACCTTGTTATTAATGACATCCAATGTCCATGATCAGGAAACCATGATCATCCATTAATCAACAAGCTAGTTCAACAAGAGGCTTACTAGGGACTCTTTTACGTTTACAAAATACACAGGTATTAGTGTTTCCTAATAATACAATTATAGCATGGGATGTAAACATTCATCATAAACACAAAGATATAATAATAACCACTTTTATTATTGCCTCTTGGGCATATCTCCAACAGTCTCCCACTTGCACTAGAGTCAATAATCTAGATTACATTGTAATATACCTAACACCCATGGCGTTCTGGTGTTGGTCATGCTTTGCCCTAGGGAGAGGTTTAGTCAACGGATCTGCCACATTCAGATCAGTGTGTACTTTGCAAATCTTTATGTCACCATCTTGGACATACTCGCGAATATCATGGAAACATAGCTTGATGTGCTTCAGCTGGCTATGTGACCTTGGCTCCTGTGCATTAGCTATGGCACCTGTGTTGTCACAGTATATGGCCATCGGGTCCAACGCACTAGGAACCACGCCAAGTTCAGTAATGAACTCCTTCATCCATATGGCTTCTTGTGCAGCCTCCGAAGCAGCTATGTATTCCGATTCAGTTGAAGATTTTGCCACAACGCTTTGCTTGGCACTCCTCCAGCTCACTACAGCACCATTCAAAATAAATACGTATCCAGACTGTGACTTCGAGTCATCTGGATCGGTGTTCCAACTAGCATCAGTGTAACCGTTTACAGCAAGCTGTTGATCACCTCCATAAGAAAGAACCATATCCTTAGTCCTATTCAGGTACTTTAGGATATTCTTGACCGCTGTCCAGTGCTCCATTCCAGGATCACGTTGATATCTGCTAGTCAAACTAACAGCATGTGCTATATCCGGTCTTGTACACAGCATGGCATACATGATAGAACCTATGGCCGAGGCATAGGGAATATTATTCATTTTCTCTCTATCTTCTGCTGTAGCTGGACTTTGAGTCTTACTCAAGGTCTTACCTGGAAACATGGCCAAGAACCCTTTCTTGCTTTCTTCCATTCTAAACTTCTTTAGAACTTTGTCCAAGTATGTACTTTGTGAAAGCGCTATTAGGCGTCTTGATCTATCTCTATAAATCTTGATGCCTAGAATATATGCCGCTTCGCCAAGATCCTTCATTGAAAAACTATTATTCAAATAAGCTTTGGCGCTATTAAGAAGTTCTATATTATTCCCAATCAACAATATGTCATCTACATATAGTACTGGGAATGCTATAGAGCTCCCACTCACTTTCTTGTAAATACAAGCTTCCCCATAAGTCTGTATAAATCCAAAGTTTTTGATTACCTTATCAAAACGTTGATTCCAACTCCGGGATGCTTGCTTCAGTCCATAAATGGAGCGCTGAAGTTTTCATACCTTGTTAGCATCTTTAGGATCGACAAAAACCCTTTTGGTTGTACCATATACAACTCTTCCTCAATGTCACCATTAAGGAATGCCGTTTTGACATCCATCTGCCAAATCTCATAATCGAAATATGCAGCAATTGCTAACAAAATCCTCACAGACTTAAATTTGTCTCATCATAGTCAACTCCTTAAATTTGTCGGAACCCTTTTGCGACAAGTCGAGCTTTATAGATGGTAACATTACCATCATCATCTGTTTTTCTCTTGAAAATCCATTTGTTCTTGACAGCCTTACGGCCATCTGGTGAGAATGTCTCATCATAGTCAACTCCTTAAATTTGTCGGAACCCTTTTGCGACAAGTCGAGCTTTATAGACGGTAACATTACCATCAGCATCTGTTTTTCTCTTGAAAATCCATTTGTTCTTGACAGCCTTACGGCCATCCGGTAAGTCCACCAAAGTCCACACTTGGTTTTCGTACATGGATCCCATTTCGGATTTCATGGCTTCTAGCCATTTGTCGGAATCAGGGCTCACCATAGCTTCTTCATACGTCGCAGGGTCATTAGTGTTGTCCACCAACATGACGTTCAAGGCAGGGTCATACCAATCAGGAGTGGTACGAACCCTCGTTGACCTGCGAGGTTCAGCAGCAACTTCGTTCGAAGTTTCATGATCACCATCATTAGCTTCCTCTCTAATTGGTGCAGGCGGCACAAAAACATCTTCTAGTGCTGCGCTACTCTCAACTCCGAGAGAAGGTTCAATAACCTTGTCGAGTTCTACTTTCCTTCCAGTCACTTCCTTCGAGAGAAACTCCTTCTCAAGAAAGGATCCATTCTTGGCAACGAAAACTTTGCCTTCAGATCTATGATAGAAGGTATACCCAATTGTTTCTTTAGGGTATCCTATGAAGACGCATTTCTCCGCTTTGGGTTCAAGCTTATCTAGTTGTAACTTCTTTACATACGCTTCGCAACCCCAAACTTTAAGGAACGACAACTTAGGTTTCTTACCAAACCACAATTCGTACGGTGTCGTTTCAACGGATTTAGATGGTGCCCTATTTAAAGTGAATGCGGCTGTCTCTAATGCATAGCCCCAAAATGATAGCGGTAAATCTGTAAGAGACATCATAGACCGAACCATATCTAAGAGAGTTCAATTACGACGTTCGGACAAACCATTGCGCTGTGGTGTTCCTGGCGGTGTCAACTGCGAAAGTATTCCACATTTCTTTAAATGCATGCCAAACTTGTAACTTAGATATTCGCCTCCGCGATCAGAATGCAGAAACTTAATCTTCTTGTTACGATGATTTTCCACTTCACTTTGAAATTCCTTAAACTTCTCGAAAGTTTCGGACTTATGTTTCATAAAATAGATATACCCATATCTATTAAGTCATCCGTGAAAGTGAGAACATAACGATAACCACCACGCGATGCTACACTCATTGGACCGCACACATCGGTATGTATTATTTCCAATAAGTCTGTAGCTCGCTCCATTATTCCAGAGAATGGAGTCTTAGTCATTTTTCCCATTAGACATGCTTCGCATCTTTCAAGTGATTCAAAATCAAGTGATTCAAGAAGTCCATCAGAATGAAGTTTCTTCATACGCTTTACTCCAATGTGACCAAGACGACAGTGCCACATGTATGTAGAATTATCATTCAATTTTGTTCGTTTAGCATCTATGTTGTGAACATGTGTATCACTACTATCGAGATTTAGTAAGAATAAACCATTCATCTCAGGTGAATTACCATAAAAGATATTACTCATATAAATCGAACAACCTTTATTCTCGGATTTAAAAGAGTAACCGTCTCGCAATAAACAAGATCCAGATATAATGTTCATGCTTAACGCAGGCACCAAATAACAATTATTCAAATTTAAAACTAATCCCGAAGGTAGATGTAGAGAGAGCGTGCCGACGGCGATCACATCAACCTTGGAGCCATTTCCAACGCGCATCGTCACCTCGTCTCTCGCTAGTCTTCATTTATTCCGTAGCTCCTGTTTCGAGTTACAAATATGAGCAACCGAACCAGTATCAAATACCCAGGCAGTACTACGATTACTAGTAAGATACACATCAATAACATGTATATCGAATATACCTTTTTTCTTGATGTTGCCGTTCTTCAGATCCGCCAGGTACTTGGGGAAATTACGCTTCCAGTGACCAGCACCCTTGCAGTAGAAGCATTCAGTTTCATGCTTAGGACCAACCTTGGGCTTCTTAGCAGGTGCGGCAGCTTTCTTGCCATCCTTCTTGAAGTTGCGCTTTTTCTTAGGCTTGCCCTGTTTCTTGAAA
This sequence comes from Avena eriantha, assembly GCA_910589775.1. Lineage (NCBI taxonomy): Eukaryota > Viridiplantae > Streptophyta > Magnoliopsida > Poales > Poaceae > Avena > Avena eriantha. The sequence continues at coordinate 170,085,003 of OU342742.1, read as the reverse complement.
TTGGTGGTCTTATTGACCATCAACACTTGGTGCTCCTTCTTGATCTCCACTTCAACAGTTTTCAGCATGGACGATAGTTCAGGCAACGTCTTGTTCATGCAGTGCATATTGTAGTTCATCACAAAGTTCTTATAACTCGGTGGCAGTGATTGGAGGACACGGTGAATCCCTAACTCATTAGGAATCGTTATCCCCAACTCTTGGAGCTTGTTTGCGTGCCCAGACATGGTGAGCACGTGCTCGCTAACGGAGCTACCCTCTTCCATCTTACAGTTAAAGAACTTTTCGGAGGCCTCATAGCTCTCCACGGCCGCGTGAGTCTCAAAATGAGCTTGAGCTCCGTAATGATCTCGAACGGGTCGTGGTGCTCAAAGCGCTTCTGAAGCTCCGTTTCTAAACCGTACAGGATGGCACACTGAACTGTGGAGTAATGATTTTTCCGAGTGGCGTAAACATTCTTTACGTCATCGGTGGCATCTTCTGCAGGTGGGTCACCTAGCGATGCTTCGAGCACATAGGTCAACTGACCAGCCCTGAGGACAATCTTCAGTCCACGGAGCCAGTCCGTGAAGTTGCTTCCGTTGTTCTTAAGCTTTTCTTTCTCTAGGAACGCATTAAAATTGATGGAGAGGTTCGCCATAATCTACAACAATTTGCAAGTAGTTTAGACTAAGTTTATGATAAATTGAGTTCAATTTTAATTCTTAAATTAACTAGGTGAAATCCCACTCAAAACAACATCCCTCACATTTTCTTAGTGATTACACGAACCAAATCCACTACACCAAGTCCGATCTTCACGAGAGAAGATGTAGTTTCATCGGTGAACAATCTCCATGTTCATCATATCATTTATATGACTCATGCTCTACCTTTCGGTATTCCGTGTTCCGAGACCATGTCTGTACATGCTAGGCTCGTCAAGATCAACCTTAGTTTCCGCATGTGAAAATCTGGCTTGCACCCATTGTATGCACACGTAGAATCTATCACATCCGATCATCACGAGATGCTTCGAAACGACGAGTCTTAGCAACGGTGCCAACTAAGGACGAACACTTTATTACTGGATATTTAGTGAGAGGGATCATCTTATAATGCTACCGTCGCGATCTAAGAAATACAAGATGCATAAAGGATTAACATCACAGGCAATTCATAATTAGTGTGATATGATATGGCCCTTTCTTCTTGTGCCTTTCATCTCCATCTCCAAAGCACGGACAGGATCTCCATCATCACCAGCATTGCGTCAAGGTCAGTGGCCCCGCTTCATGGTTGTCCATCATCACTAGCAACTATTACAACTACTTGGAATAAAGCTATTACAAGATGAATAGACACGCAGGTCTTAACAGAATTAAAGACAACCATTAGGCTCCTGCCGGTTGCCATATTACAATAAGGATCATTGCATACATCAAATATAATCTCATCACATGATGGCCATATCACATCACAAAACCCCTGCAAAAACAAGTTAGACGCCTCTAATTTTCTTTGCATGTTTTACGTGGTTTGGGGCTTTCGCATAAGACCGATCTTACCTACGAACAAGAACCACAACGCTGATACAAGTGTTGTCAGATGCTAATTGTAAATTGAATCTTAACTATGGTGGGAGAGACAGACACCCGCAAAGCCACTTGTGCAAATAAAGTTACACGTCAAGCATGGAGCAAGTCTCATGTGCGATGGCATGTAAGGTTAGCCCGAGCCGCTTCATCCCACCATGCCGCAAGATGCAAAGTACACGCTAAGAGACCGACAACAAAAGCATCAACGCCCACAAAAACATTGTGTTCTACTCGTGCAACAGATCTACGCATAGATACGGCTCTGATACCACTGATGGGTTCGTAGCATGGAGAACAAAAAATTTCTACCGCAAGAACGAACAAAACCCAGATCTAATCTAGATAAAAGCCAAGATCTAATCTATTAGACATGTGCAACGAGATAGATCTATACTAACCCTCATAAATCCGAAAGCGTTACGAGATCGGATCTCATGGTTGATGTAGTCGATCAGTCGCCGATCTCAAGATCGAGTAGACGATCCTTCCAGCGCCGCGTTCCGGCAGCGCTTCTGTAGTCGATCACACGTGTGGAGTCGAAGTAGACCTTCCTCTCCTCGTTCCAGCGAGCAGTGGAGGTAGTAGATCTTCTCCACGGAATTCCAGCAGCACGACGGTGTGGTGGTGGTGGTGGAGTAGAGATTTCTGCAGGGCTTCGCCTAAGCCTGAGCAGAAGGAAGGAGGTGGAGGAGGCGGCTAGGGATTTAGAGAATAGAAGGGGCCTGGGGCTTTGTGCCTCTACCCCTCTATTTAAAGGAGGGAGGCGCCATGGGAGGGGGAGTCCTAGTAGGACTCCCCTCCCTCCTTGGCCAACGGATTGGGAGTGGGGGGAGGAGTCCTCCTCCCCCACTACTCCTTGTCTTGCCCCACAAGGATTCCTTGAGCCTTTCTTGGTTTTCAAGTAAACTCCAAGAAATCTTCCAGAATCTTCCAGAACATTCTGAAACCTTCTAGAATCCCCATACAAATACTCCGGAACATTTCCTAACTTAGAAAATAATCCCCAATATATGAATCTTATTCCCCGGACAATTCCGGAGCTCCTCGTGATGTCCCGAATCCAATCCGAGACTCCGAACAACATTCAGTCTCCAACGCACATTCCATATCTACTTAAAACAACTTCGAACCTTAAGTGTGTCACCCTACGATTCGTGAATATGTAGACATGATGGAGACACATCTCCAATCAATAACTATCAGCGGGACCTGGAGATCCATAACAGCTCCCACATTTTCAACGATAACTTCGTGATCGATAGAACCATTTACATATGAGACCAATTCCCTTTGTCACGTGATACTATACTTATTCGAGGTTTGATCGTCGGTATCTCTATACCTAGTTCTACCTCGTTACTGATAAGTACTCTTTACTCGTTCCATGTTATGTCATCCCTTGTGACCCAGTCACATGCTTGCAAGCTAATTAGATGACATTCCACTGAGAGGGCCCAGAGCATATCTATCCGTCATATGGATGGACAAATCCCAATCTTGGTCCATGCGCTTCAACACATACTTTCAGAATACCCAATGACACCTTTATGACCACCCAGTTACGAAGCGGTGTTTGATGTCATCAAAGTACCCATCCAGTGATGGTGATTAACATAACCTCATGGTCGAAGGATTAGGTTACTATGTATTTTAAATCTTATAGCAAACTAACTTAATGACTTGATCTTATGCTATGCTTACTACGGGTGTGTGTGTCCATCACATCATTCTCCTAATGATATAACCTTGTTATTAATGACATCCAATGTCCATGATCAGGAAATCATGATCATCCATTAATCAACAAGCTAGTTCAACAAGAGGCTTACTAGGGAATCTTTTACGTTTACAAAACACACATGTATTAGTGTTTCCTAATAATACAATTATAGCATGGGATGTAAAAATTCATCATAAACACAAAGATATAATAATAACCACTTTTATTATTGCCTCTTTGGCATATCTCCAACAATTACTTTAGTAATAACCACTCCTTATCCTTTTTATTTGCTTTTTGTGCCAAGAGTAACCTCTAATGAGAGAGAAGTAATGATTGGGAAAGTTGTTGTCCCGAAACAGATTTCTGTGCTTTACCGTAAAAATTCATGTAAAATCTTTGAACGTCCTTTTGAGGTGTTAGTTTTTGTGCTTATGCCCCAGGTTGTTATCTAACTTTAATTAGTTCTACACTTGTTGATTTGAGCAACATAAGGTCTTCGAAAAAATTTGTCTTTACCTGCTGGTCTGTTTTGACAGATTTCTGCCATTTTCTGCATTTGCTTCTTGTTGGTTCCTTTTTGAGTTCTTTTGGGGAATTGACCTTTTTGAGGGAAGAGCTACAATATCTTGTGTTTTAATGGAAGTTTTATTGGTGTTAGAACTAAACATTAAAGGCCAATTATCTTGAGTGCACTAATGTTGCTAATAAAGATTGTGTGAAGTTTTGTATGAAGGAAAAATTTCAGGTGTATGGAAGAAATGGGTAATGAGACAAAGGATGGACTAAAGCTCAAGCTTGGGGATGCCACGCGTGTCACCCCAAGAAATATCCAAGAAGTACAAGTGTCAAAGCTTGGGGATGCCCAAGGCATCCCCCTCTTCATCAATAAAAATCCCAGATTTCTTCCAAACGCTTCATTTTTATTGTTTCATGCACAGTTGTGTTGTTCATTTTCGAGCGTCTTCTTTTTCATTTTCGTTTTGGTTTTTTGTTTGCTTTTGTTTGCTTAGTTTGATGAATAAATTTGTTGGACCCCCTCTTTCATACATTGGTTTGCAAATAGTTTTGTTTGGGTTGGAAAAGAGTAGGAAAGTTCATGCTTAAGTGGTAAAGAGAGCTTGTTTTTGACTGTGGCATATGCTTTGTCATGACATGCTTGATATTTTTTTGTCTTTATGATTAGTATTCTTTGTTGTAGCATGACTTGTTATAAACAATTGAGATTTCTTAATGTGCCTTGGATGAATCATGCGTTGTTTTAGCATATTAAAGCATAGTATAGTGGTATTCTCCTTTGATGCTTTATTTGGGTTGACTTGGCGCATTCTCACACCATGTTATGACTATCTGAAGTCACCATATCCTTTATGATCCTTTAGTTTTCAACTTGTAGTATCACTTTATGCTTTGATCAATGATGTTTTGTCGCTCTGCATGATTATGGCCATTATTGCTCTCTTAGTTTGTCGCTCCCTGTCTTTTGCTAGCCTCCACAACCAAGTATGAGTTCCACTCATGCATCCAACTCCCTAAACCAAGTTATTCCAAAGAGTACACCATACCTACGTACTAGCTTATGCTATTCCAAGTATATTCATGCTTTTGTTTACCTTCCAAATTAAACTTGTTATGACAAAACTAGTGATTAAAGCTCTCACAAACTTGATGGCACACTTTACTTTTCTTGCCCTTAATAAACTTGGACGATTGTGTCGTCTATATTGTATATGCTTGCACTTATTTGTTGGGAATTAGCAGAACCATGCTTTCATGGGGAACGCTTTCAACATTGCACTTGGTACTTGTACCTAGTTGATATCATGCTCTTTTGTATATGGATGTCGTCGGTGTGAAATGAAAGGGGAGCTTGTAAGTCCATGGAGTTATGTATATGTGTTAGAGAAACGCCTGGGCCGATGGTCTTATCCATGCTGACATGGTGGAAACCTGCAGCGTAACCATAATGAGCTGTCTATGAAGCATTCTTCTTATAAAAAAAGAGTCCTATATTGAGAAAAAAGAGAAAGAAAAAGAAAAAAAGAAGAGATTATGAAAAGAGGAAAGAGAGAAAAAAGCACCATATTCCCATGGTAAATAAGAAGATTGCTGAGATGCTCGTTGTCTACTTGCCTTGTCATTTTGATATGGGGATTCTTCCGTATCATTGGGCAAGGGGTACCCCATTGGCGGTTCTCTATGATACACATGTCCTTACGATGACAAGAACTTACCAGTGACTAAACTTGAGTAGCATGAGGAGCGGCCCTCGTATTCAAGGGACATGAGATTCCTAACTTATACTTCGTCAAGCATGTACACCGTAGTTTGTTCACTTTAACCTTAATCACTTCAAGATGCTTATGATAGGGGCAATGAGAGCTGAAAGCTATAAGTACCATAATTTTTGGAAGCTCTTTATGAGACTTGAATCCCTACTTCCTTCTATGAAGGCCTTTCTTCCACCATTATATTGAGTCTCCACTTTCTATCTTTATGCACCTACTTTGAGAGCATAGTGGCCATTCTTAGTTCTATGTGCATTGTCCCAAAACTAGTTGATTTATGCATAACTTGATATTGCTTGTTTTAAACTATTTGTATCTAGTCACTCTTATGAACTTTGAAGGTGTCCTATGCATTTATATTTGCTACTCTATGAGGGACAAGCTGAATACTATTATGCTATGTTTTCTTTATGTGAAACAAACAAACATCTTGCAAAGCATTGTTATTCATGAATCTTTTGTTTGTGCCTTTTCATGTTGCATTATAGTTTCTTTGTCTTATTGCTAGAACTTTATCTTTCATGCTATGTTGAAGTACTATGATCCCAACTATCAATGTTTTACAAATACTTTGATCAAGTTTATGATGGTGCATGTCACCTCAAAAATTATTCTTTCTTTTTATCACTTACCTACTTGAGGACGAGCAGGAGTTAAGCTTGGGGATGTTGATACATTCAAATGTATCTATAATTTTTGATGTTCCATGCTTGGTTTTATCTACTTTCTTATGTTTTGTCCACACTTTGGATTACTTTTCATATGATTTCTTGGACTAACCTATTAACAAGATGCCACAGTGCCAGTTGCCTGTTTTCTGCTGTTTTTGGTTCCAGAAAGTCAGAAAATGAATATTCTCGGAATTGGACGGGACAAAAGCCAAAGTTGATATTTTACCGGAAGACTCATGGAGCTAGAAGACGAGACGGAGAGGGGCCACAGGGTGGCCACACCATGTTGTGGTGTAGGCTAGCCCTGGCCATGCCACCAGGTGGTGTGGGCCCCCTGGCCATCCACCGACCTTGCCTCTTCGCCTATAAGAAGCCTCCCGATGCATAAACCCTAAATCATTAATCAGAAATCCACGAAAAGTTCTGCAGCACCGCCGCCACCGAAGGGGAGATTCGGGGGACAGAAAGTCTCTGTTCCGGCACCCTGCCGGGATGGGGAAGTGCCCCCGAAGCCATCTCCATCGATCTCCACCACCATCTCCATCACCATTGCTGATTCCCATGATGAGGAGGGAGTAGTTCTCTCTCGAGGCTAAGGGTTCTACCAGTAGCTATGTGTTCATCTCTCTATCTATGCATGATCATATTGTGATCATGAGCTTGTAATCTATAGATCTACCTTGCTAATCAAGTGCTTTAATAGATCTCTGCTCTCCCCATGTGTGTGAAAGTGACAGCGTGCACACCATGGTGGCACTTAGGCTAAAGATTACAAATACTTGTTATGAGTTCTATTTGGAGTTGGATGTCTTTATGAAATTGTAGTGTTTGTTGGACTCATCTAGTACTCAAGGTAACAGTGTGGGGTTTTCTAGATGGGAAAGATGGACTTTGAGGTGTGCTGTTATAGCCCTACCAACGATTAGAGTGTCCAACCGGAGAGTAGTTAAGAGTAGTATCATAAAGAGAATATATTTATATGAGAGTGTTCACTAATGACAGTATGATCCCTATGCCTTGTTTATAGGCATTGAAACACCGTTTGCAATTAGATCTGTTACATGTTTGCTTGCTTCCATCTTTATTTCAGTTTGCCTTTAGTCTCTTCCACGCCATCAAAGTATTTTCTAGCACCGTTATCTTATATCCATACCACTTTTATTTCACTATCTCTTCGCCAAACTAGTGCACCTATACACCTGACAAGTGTATTGGGTGTGTTGGGGACACAAGAGACTTCTTGTATCTTGATTGCAGGGTTGCTTGAGAGGGATACCTTTGACCACTTCCTCCTTGAGTTTGATAAACCTTGGGTGATCCACTTAAGGGAAAACTTGCTGCTGTTCTACAAACCTCTGCACTTGGAGGCCCAACAACATCTACAAGAATAGAAGTGCGTAGACATCCGAGCTCAGCAGGTTGCAAATTTTCAACGACGACTTAAACCTCACATGAAAGAGGAGGTAAGAAAAGAAATAATACGTTTGCTAGATGAAGACATCATCTTTCATGTGGAAGAGAGTGAATGGGTAAGTCCTGTTCATTGTGTTCTAAGAAAGGTGGATTTACTGTTGTCGAAAACGAACACAATGAAATGGTTTCTACCAGAACTGTTGGTGGCCACAAGATGTGCATTGACTATAGAAAAACTAGACAATTCCCCGCGCGTTGCTGCAAAAAAATATAATAAAACTTATGAAGTGTCGATCAAAGATATATGAGCAGCCAATAGAGTATTTTGGACCTCACTACCCACATGGCCACATTGGAGGGGCCAAGAAATACACGAACATGGTAGGATAGATGCTGCTGAGGCTTTACACCATTGTTATGTACTCCCTCCAACCCATATTAGTTGACTCTGATAGATAAAGATGTATCTAATACTAAAATGTGTCTAGATACAAATTTTTACGCAAACAATATAAGCTGAAAAGAAGTTGCCTGATCTGGTTGAGATGTCCATATTACTATCCGGTCCAAAGAAATGAACCCGGTTAGAGGTAAATTGATTGTAGGAAACATGAAACACTTTAAGAAAATTTAGAGCTAGTGACATGGGTATACCCTACAGGTACTCAGTTTGGTATACACGATCCAGATACAGAAGAAGCCCACGGCGTTGCCAGGGCCCAATGAAGAATTCGAGTGGCCCATGGACTCTCGATTGCTTGCGAGACAAGAAGAAGCTTAAGGTAGAAAGTTCAAAGGGAAAACCCTAATCTGTAACCGACTCGACCTGCTACCCGAGACCTAGCCTATATATATAAAGGCTAGGAGGGGGCCGCGAGGAGGACAATCACAACCCTAGTTTCCACAACTCTCGCCATATTGCATCTGCGCGCCCCTGTAATCTTCAATTCCTTCATTAATTCCAAGAGCAGACAAGTAGGAGTAGGCACCTCTACGAGTCCTGAACTTGGATAAATCTTGCGTCCCTGTGTGCTTGTTTGCTAGCCAACTGATGCCTCTAGTGCTCCCTCCTTCTCCAAAACCCAAGCCCATAACAATGGGCATTGACGAGTTAAACCCTTGTCAATTGGTGCCGTCTGTGGGAATTGGGAGTGCTCATGTTGCGGCTTCTTCGGCCCCATCAACAATGATCTACAACTCCGCAACAGCAGAGATTCGCTAGCTCTTCGGCGCTTTCAACTTCACCGTCCACACGCCAGCCACTCGGCCAGATTTCGAGTCCGTAGGCGATGGGATCAGCCTGGCGATCGGGAGCTTCCGCTTCCATGTGGGCCAGTTAGGCACACTTCGCATGCATGACTAGCCGACAATACTATCGATTGCTCCAGCATCGTGGTTCCCTCTGCCAATCGGCACCCTCGGCGAGCTCAATGCCCCAGCAATAGCTGGGAGCACTGATAGCGACAGCAGTCGCAGATATGATCTGGGTGATCTAGCCACAGAAGATCGAGCTTACGGCTCCGGAACTGAAAGTTGCGGGAGCAATAGCTTCCCCAACCACTTCATGTCCACCGTCATCAACACGGGCGACACCACCGCCAATCATCATAACACTAGCATCGGATCTGGCACCGGGCCACCCAACAGTGGCATACCCAACGGCAGTCCACCCAATGGCGACATACCTAACGGTGGCCCCACCAACAGTGGCAACGGCGTGCCCGTCCACAATGGATCGGGAGGAGAACCGCCGACCATTGTGAACGAAAACACTAGAGAGCGTGTAGTGATCATGCTCAACGACAACGAGTGGGCCCGTTGTCGAGAAGCTCTACGAGGCAATCCTCTGCCCCTCAACTCCCTGCAGGGCATGCTGATGGGCTACCATTGGCTGCTGAAGGAGGAATACAGGTGCCAGCTACATGCAATCGTGCAACTCGAAGCGCGTAAAAAGGCGGCAGATGAGTCGAGCCTTCGGCGAGCTGGGCTCTCCTCCCACGAAGGATCCTCCTCCAAAGGTAACGAGTACGTGGCCAACAAGAGAAGATCTCGACTGGCTCACCTCACAGAGCAAGAGCGCGTAGAGGCCGCGAAAGACCTCGACTTTAGCTCTATGACGGCGGATACGCGTGGCAACGTGCTCCCGAAGACGCCGCAAGCTGCGGTAACGGCGGCCACCATGTACCTCCTCAACAACTAGCCGCTAGCTGGAGATCCATGAGCTGCCATGCACCGATCTACGATCGCGGGCTTGGGGCTAATGAGCCAACACCGGAGCCAAAGAAAGGCAAGGATCTGGCAAAATGCTATTCCTCGCCCTCGTCCAGTGACGATAGCCACGACCTGTCTCGGCGTCGCCGCTCACGGTGGCATGATCGTGACTACGACACACATGATGACATCACACAGCGCAAAGTCGACAAAATGCGCGCAAGACGTGCTCGTTCGACTGACTTGGAAGACGAAGACATAGAGCTCTGCGGCGCCAGATGCATCGGCAGAGCCATCAGGAAAAAGAGAATGCCTAAAGGGTTTAAACTCCCATTAGAGAACCCAAAATTCGATGGCCTGCAAGACCCGGAGATCTGGCTAGAGGATCATAATCTCCTTCGTCAGGCTCCACGTCGGGAGTCGAAGCATGACCATGCAACACCTGCAGCTGCAGCTGCAGGGCACAGCTCGCGCATGGCTCAACAACCCCCCGCGCGGATCCATTCGAAGCTGGGAATAGCTAGTCTATAGCTTCGTTCGCAACTTCAAGGGCACTTACAAAAGTCCCACGTCAATCGAAGAACTAAGAGGTTGCCAACAAAGATCTGGCGAGTCGCTACGCTCGTACATCCAGAGATGGTCCATCATCAAGAGCTCTACAGAAAACATCTCAGAGGATCACGCGATCGATGCGTTCAATGGCGGTGTTCACCGCATAGAGCTCAGGGAGGAGCTGGGCCGCTCGAAGCCCAAAACAATTGACCACCTAATCGAAATCGCGAATCGGTGGGCGGATGGAGAAGACTCGGTGAAAAACCGCGTTCACTCCGACGACGATGACGACCTAAGACGTAGACGCCACCGAAGCAAGCGTCGAATGTGCATCTACGATAACCGCAATGACGTCAATATGGTCGCAGCCGGCTATGCCGACAAACGCGACGACAACCACAACAGTGGCTATCGCAGTGGTGGATACCACGACTCCGGGAAAACCACGCAAGTATGGCAGCGCCGCACTCGCGAAGAGGTACCCAGAACATCTATCAAGGACAAACTGTCTCGACCATGCAATGTGCAATTCTACATCGATAAGCACGACGATAAGAAGAAATCCAGCCACCTTCTCAAGGACTGCCGCGAGTTCCTCAAACTCCATGAGGACCTAGCCCGGATGGATCGCGACACAGACAACAGGGGCTATGGAGCCACCCTAGGCGTTGTGGCACATGGAGCTCCTCCACCACCGCCCGGACCACCACCACCCGCGGCCACGCCAGTCCAACACCATGGAGGCGAGCCATACCCACGGGCCATAGGGAACATGATGATGATCCAAAAAGGGCGCCCCTCAAATCGATTGCAGAAGGCCATCACTCGCCAAGTCAACTTGGTGAAAAATTCCCCGCCCTCCACCACTAAGTACCTCAGTGGAAGCGACTCCTGCATCACCTGCGACAAGCGCGACCATCCACACCAAGTCCCTCGTCCAGGCCACTATCCCCTCGTAGCCGAGGCGCAAATCGGAGGTTTTGACATGAGTCGCGTATTCATGGATGGTGGGAGCGGCAGTAACCTCATTTTATCGAGTACCTTGCGTGTAATGAGGATCCCTCTAACCTATCTGGAGGTCTCAGACACGACGTTCCACGGCATCGTCCCAGGCAAGGGCATATATCCCCTGGGAAAAATCAACCTCGATGTCATCTTCGGCACGCCGAAAAACTTTCGGCGAGAACGCATTGACTTCGAAGTCGTCAACTGGCCTTCGCAATACCACTGCATCCTCGGACGCGTCGCGTTCGCTAGGTTCATGGTAGTGCCGCACTACGCCTACCTGCAGATGAAAATGCCAGGTCCAAACGGTGTCATCACAATCAACGGGAGCTTCGAGAGGTCCGACAGCTGCGATAGGGAATTCAACAGAATCTCCCAGTCCTTTGGCATGTAGGAGGAACTCGCAAGATTGAAGGAGTCGACTGACAACAGTCTTCCTCCCCTAAGCAGGCCAAGCTCGATCTGTCATTCGACTCGTCGGTGCACACAAAGAATGTCCAGGTCCACCCAACGGACCCGACCAAGACGACCCTCATCGCCAACAACTTGAGTTCCGCATAGGAACTCGCACTCGTCAAATTCCTCCGTGAGCACTGGGAAATCTTCGCCTGGTGTCCAGAGGACATGCCAGGGGTTCCTAGGGAATTCGCCGAGCACTCACTCAACGTGAATCCAGACGCAAGGCCATTCAAGCAAACAATACGGTGATTGTCTGAACCAACAGAAAAGGAAGTCAGAATGGAGACTCCTCGACGCAAACTTCATATGCGAGATCAAGGAAAGAACCTGGCTCGCTAACACAGTGCTCGTGCCTAAAAAAGACACGGATATCCTGCGGATGTGCATGGACTTTACCTCCCTGAATAAGCACTGCCCAAAGGATCACTTCCCGTTGCCAAGAATCGACTAAATCATCGACTCCACCGTGGGATGTGAATGCCTCTGCTTCCTCGACACCTACTCAGGCTACAATCAGATTCGAATGAAGGAGGAAGAGCAAGAGAAGACGGTGTTTACAACACCCTTTGGTGTATTCTACTACAACACCATGCCCTTTGGGCTAAAAAACGCAGGAGCCACCTATCAGCAGTGCATGAAGGCTTGACTCAAGAATCAACTTGGTCGCAACATCCAAGTTTATGTCGATGACATCGTCATCAAAACCAAAGAGGAAGCTTCATTAATCGACAATCTCCGCGAGACCTTCACCAACCTCGACCGCTACCAGATCAAGCTCAATCCGGACAAATGTGCCTTCGGTGTGCCATCCGGGCAGCTACTCGGGTACCTCATCTCTACGAGAGGAATCGAAGCAAACCCGAAGAAAATAAAGGCCATACTAGCCATGGAGAAGCCGAAGAACGTAAAAGGTGTCCAGCAGCTGGCTGGGCGAATAGCGACGCTCAGCCGATTCATTAGTCGAATGGGCGAAAAGGCGCTACCCTTTTATCAACTTCTCCGCAAAGCTGATAAGTTCGAGTGGACAGACGAGGCGCAAGAAGCATTCGAAGATCTTAAGCGTCTACTATCCACCTCGCTAGTACTGGTGACACCTCGTGAAAAGGAACCACTGCTGCTCTACATCTCTTCCACCAACCAGGTGGTCAGCACTGTGCTCATGGTGGAGCGAGCCAAAGAAAACAAAGTCCACGGGGTGCAACGCCCAGTATACTACCTCAGCGAGGTGCTCACGCCAACAAAGCAATGGTACCCGCATTACCAGAAGCTGGCCTATGGCGTCTTCATGACAGCCAGGCGACTGCACCACTACTTTCAGGAGCATCCAATCGTGGTGGTCAACGATGCTCCGCTCGGGCATATACTCAATAATCCTGACGCCACCGGACGAGTCGCGCTCTAGGGAATCGAATTGTCTCCACGAGACATAACATACGAGAAGCGTGATGCAATCAAGTCGCAAGTTCTCCCGGACTTCCTTGTGCACTGGATGGATAACCAACTCCCTGACAAGCCAGATATTTCCTATCTTTGGACAATGCACTTCGATGGGCCCAAGCAAAAAGACGGGGCCGACGCAGGTGTCATACTGACGTCGCCCCAGGGATACAAGATGAAATACATTCTACGAATGCAATTCACGGCCTCCAACAACGAAGCTAAATACGAAGCGCTGATCCATGGGATGCAGATGGCAAAAGCCTGCAGTGCGAAAAGGCTCATCATCTATGGTGACTCCAAACTGGTAGTCAATCAAAAGATTCACGAGTGCGACGCACTGAGTGACAACATGATCACCTATCGCGACCACTATGATACACTCGAGGGAGACTTCGACGGCTGTGAGCTGCGACACATAGTCCACGAAAGCAATGTAGAGGCGGACACACTCGCCAACATTGGCTCCACTTGCGCCCCCATACCACCTGGGGTATTCCTCGAGCGCATCTGCGAATGCTCCATCAAGCCCAAGGCTCTAGAGAAGAAAGCAAGCACTTCAACGGACTCAGGGGCTTTGCCACCTAATGAGCCAATGTCACTCGACGATATGGAGCTCGATACATGACTCGATGGGACAATGAGCGTGATGATGATCGAGCCATCTTGGACACAACCATACATCACGTACCTGCTCAGCAAATGGCTGCCAGAGGACCCGACTAATGCGCGACACACCGCGCGACGATCCAAGGCATTCGCCTTCATCAACGGTGAATTATACAAATGCAGCATTACCGAAATACTCCAACGGTGCGTCTCCAACGGGGATGGAAGGGCCTTCCTCCTCGACATACACGAAGGCACATGTGGCATCATGCTGGTAGTCGCGCCGTTGTTGCCAAAGCTCTACGAGCTGGATTCTACTGGCCCACGGCCATGCGCGACGCCAAGGATATAGTCTAGCGCTGCAATGCTTGCCAGCGATTTGCGGACAAGCCTCACGCACCTGGCATGGAACTCAGGCCAATAACATTGGCCTGGCCCTTCGCACAATGGGGACTCGACATGGTCGGCAAGATCACAAGGTCCTCACAAGGAGGTTACGTCTACCTCTTGGTCGCAGTCGGCAAATTCACCAAGTGGATCGAGGCCATGCCGGTAACAAATCAATCAGGAGCCAGTGCTCTCAAGTTCTTTGAGTCCATTGTCTATCGCTTTGGGGTGCCACATAGCATCATCACGAACAATGGGACAAACTTCACCTCCAAGGAGTTCCAGGAGTCCTACAAAAACTTGGGAATCAACGTAAGCTACGCCTTGGTGGCTCACCCACGGACCAACGGTCAAGTGGAAAAGGCCAATGGCCTCGTGTGCGGTGGAATCAAGAAGCGACTCCTTCGGCCACTCGAACAAGCCGTGGGATGATGGCCAGAAGAACTACAATCTGTACTCTGGAGCCTGCGCACAACTCCAAACAGCGCTATGGGTTATACTCCGTTCTTCATGGTGCACGGCGCTGAAGCGGTGTTACCCACAGAAGTGCGCTTCAAAGCCCCACGGGTGGTCACATATAGCGAGAAGGAATCTACCCTCGCACTCGAAGACTCCATCGACCTCCTTGATGAGGCACGCGAGATAGCAGCGGAGAGATCAATGATCTACCAGCAGAACCTCCGCAATTACCATAGCAGAAGGCTACGCCCCAGATCCTTCATCGAAGGAGATCTGGTCTTACGACTAAAGAAGCAAGGGCATCTCAAGCTCGAGTCCCCTTGGGAGGGACCATACGTGATTACAGAAGTAATCCCAGGTGGCGCCTATCGCCTTAAAGATTTCGAGACAGGAGTCGCATACTCCAACCCCTAGAACGTCGCGTAGTTGCGTCGTTTGTACCCTTAGTCGCTTTTACATTACAAATAAGGCTATTCAGACAATCTACTTAGCCACACATTGTACCTCACACTATTCTGCGAATAAATAAAGCTAAGTGCCCCGAAAGTCTGTGTATTTTCCTACTCTCCTGCAATTTCATCACTCGGGAGCTGCGCCACCCTATACACTCCTGTTCTACGAACTAACCGCGATATCCTGAATAGCTGACACACTAATCGAACCCTTGATAAACACCAACCCAGGTGCAGCGCACCTGACAGGTTGGCAAGGTGCTGAGATAAACACACGTCAGGCTAATGAAAAGGAATTGCAGAGTGCAACACACTCGAAAAAAATATAAGCTAACAAGCTCTTCACATAGCAACGGATGCTCAATACACCTAATACAATCATATGAACTTTACAACACTTATACATTTATGTGGAGGATCTAAATCATGCTACTGCTACAACAGAAGAACGTTCGTCTGCTCCTCGAAGAAATCGACGATGTCCTCTACTGGCCGGTCAACCGCCTGATAATGCGGAACCATGTTCCAAGTCATTCCTTCCGGCGGAGGCGGCAACCTAGCAGCAATAGACGAAACATCCACGTCTGGCCTATGCAGTTGCACCAGCGACAATCCAGCTTTAGCACCAGCTACCAACTGCTGTCGTACGCACTCGCGAACCGCACTCAAATCTTGAAACTTCGCCAGGAGGGCCAGCAGGCTTGAAGGAACGACGTCCAACAAGAACATTGTTTGATAAATATGCCTAAGGCATGACTGCGCCTTATTCAAGCATTGGAGCACTCGAGAAGAACGATCCTGCAGGGTCGCCAAGGCAACCGCACGATCATGGTCAACCCAGAAGTACCCACTCGCCTGTAGTTGCTCCTGGTTCAAGCCATTCATTCGAATAGCAATCCCGTCCTTCTCATCCTGCGAATGACGAGCACTGACAACTACACCAACCACAAATGGCAAAGTGTGAAGACAAGGCATCGCCGCGACTGACTAAAAGAAAAGATGAGAGGGCAAAAAGCTAACATTTGAACTGCTCATTCAGCTACGCCACCTCCTCCAAGAGATACTTCTCATGGGCGGCGGCCTTCTCCGCCTTCGACTTCCAAACATCTGCACTACCATGGAGGATGGGCAACTCACGCTCCAATTTCTTAATGCAATCGCGCAATCACGTAAGCAATGACAACTCCTTGACTTTTGAGTGCGGTTGTGCCAAGGTCTCATTGGTGGATGGAGGATCACGAGGATCACTCGAAGGACCACTCGACGTACCCTATCACAAATCAAGCATGAGCAAACGAGGGACCAAGAATACATTGACAAAAGGCACGCATGCATTCAAACACATCAAAATTCTCGATAGGGATACTCCCACAAAAGCATAGTTTCAAACTACAACTATTACAGATTAGCTACTAAGGAGCAGTCTGCTTCTTCGACTTGGACTTCAACTTTGGGGGCCTCATCGAATCCGTGGTAGTCTCTGATGCCACAACCTTTCTGGTGCCAGCCCCTGATGCCGAAGCCTTCGCCGCCTTCTTCGCTCGCTGCAGCTCCTCGGAGTATTTGGCGACTATATTGATGAGCTGTAGCCCATACTTACTGCAGCCAGTTGCGAAGGGAGCAAACACTACCTGTTGGCCATCTGCACCGACGGGCATCGCCTTGGAGATCGCGGCAGGGTCCACCTCCATGCCATGAGCTTGCACCATCACGAGTGCCATGGTGGCACCAACAGACCGCTGAGAGTTCCTGAAGTCCGTGGAAATACCTCCAGCAAGGGATTCCACCAAATCCTCAAGGTTATCAATCAGCTCAGCCTTGGGAGTCAGATCCTCACGGATGCGACTGAGTACACCCTTGGCCTTCCTCAACGTCCCTTGAAGGGAAGCGCTGCGGTCTTCAACTGCCACGATGGTGCCTGCCAATGCATTAGTGCGACGCAGAGACTAGGCGTCAAAGCTCAGGCCACTAGAATCTGTATACACAAGGTGTTAGCACAATAAGACGATATTGAAGCAAAAAAGAAATGAAAATTCAGCCAAAAGAATACCTGAGAGAGACTTGGCAATCGAGAAGAGTTGTTCTTCGAACAAATTTTCCCTCTCAGTAGTGGAGGCGCGCAAATCCTCTTCGCACTTTCGCGACTCCTCCAGTACCACGACTGCTTCGTCGCGACTCTTCACCGTCGCGACCAGTGCCTTTTCAAGGGAAGCAGCATTACAAAGAAGTTTGTTGTGCTCAACTGCAAAGCACAGGACATATCATCAATCGAATTTGTAAACGTCATGAAGAGAAAGATGAAGCCAAAACTAACCTTCGACAACACGATGGCGATTGTCCAGCAGCGCATGCTGTCGACCCATGACAAGGACTTGTTCCACCAGGTGAGCAACTTCCTTCATGATGAGCTGCCTCAGAGGAAAACAAAGGGTCAGCGAACAACACCAAGCATAAATTCAACTGCGAAAACAACAAAAAGGCACTTACGTGATCCTCCAGAGACTCCAAAGATGACTGCTGCGCAGTCGTCCAGGCAACCATTTGGTGTTCCCCAGCATACGGGGAACTCGACGAATTGTGCCTAGAGTGGGCCGCCAATGGAGGAGAAGGAGACCGTTCGGCCACTTCCTTGGCCTTGGAGTCTACGACTCCGGACTCCTTCACAAATTCGACATCGTCAGAAGATGATGACGCCGCTTGACTACAAAACACATCCAGCAAAAACTTCAGGGAAAGCAACTCCAAAAAGAAACCAAGACAAAGTCGCAAATGCAGAACTCACCAGGCAAATTTATCAAGGTCGAAGGATTGCTCCTCCGACTCCAACAACTACTTCGGTAGTCGCATCTTCTTCCGGGCAGGAGGAGCCATGGAACGCACAGGAACAACGGGGATTGGACCCTCCGGTGTTGTTGGGGAAGTAGCATCAGAATCCTCGCTGCGAGAACGCTTGCGAGTGTCCTGATCACTGGACTCGGGGCTTCCTCCTCCTCTTCAATTGGGACAGTCGATTCCGACTCGTCCTCTTCATCTACTTCGCGAGGGATAACCCCTTCAGGACAAGGGGGCAAATTGGAAGAGACCTTCTAGTCCTGCAATCAGAAGATACATCATCAAGTGCTTGTTGGTAATCGACGAAAGAAACTACTTCATAGTACAGTTATACCTCAGGAGGAGGGTGAGAGGCGTCGAAAGGGGGCACGACTGGTTCGCCTAGGAGAGCCTCCTTGGCGGTCTACTTGGTCACCAATCGCACCCTCTTATCCACCTCACCCGCAGAAATGCCTTCAGCAGACACACGAGTGACATCATCAGCGCCGGTCGAGCGGTACATAGGGTGCACTCTGGCCTGCAGAGGCTGGACGTGACGGTGCAACCAGGTGCAAATGAGAGCGACGCCACCTTCTTTCTTGCCCATACATTTTTCGAGGTCCCAGACGCACTCATAGAGCACTTCTGTTTCCGTGGACTCGCCGGGCATAATGACATTCTTCCAGGAACGCCTCCTCTTGCAAGTCGCTGCGGGATCGAAAGGCGCAAGTCCGTAGTGCTCTCCGTCAGCCTTCTGGTCGCGGATGTAGAACCACTTGTCTCTCCACCTTTGGACGGACGCGGTGAGATTGATGGCAAAATAGGTGACAAAGGAGTCGACGTGGATTCCGCAGCCTCCTACGTCGTAGACTACAGAACCGGACGCCGACTGGCGTTTCAGCTTAAAAAGCCTCTTGAAGAGGCCAAAGTGTGGCTCCATTCTGAGCCAGCACTCGCAAAGAGTAATGAAGCAGGAGATATGGAGAATGGAATTTGGGGACAGCTGATGAAGCTGGAACCCATAGAAACAAAGGAGGCCGCGAAAGAAAGGATGCAGAGGGGGAGAAAGACCTCGGATGATGAACGCAAGGAACATCACCTGGAAACCCGGAGGAGGACTAGAAATTACCTCGTCACTGGGCACTCGCGAGTCGCCTTCAATGGAGGGAAGAACTCCATCTTGGCGATAAAGATGAAGCTCGGAAGGCTTGATTATGGATGCTCGCCAGGCGCCATTGGTGACGCGGGTACCCGCACCCTTCTTCTTCCCAGCGCCGGCGGCGCTGGTGCCCACAGTGGTGGTGCCGCCCTTCTTCTTGGCGGCGACAATGGTGGCCGTGGATCCAGCAGTGGTGCCTCCCTTCTTCTTGCCCATCTTCCGATGGCGGTGAGAACGGGGAAGTAAATGGGGAAGACACAGAGCTGGTCCAGTGCTGCGATGAGGAAGTGCGTAAGGAAGCAGAGAGCAGCAGCAATGGCGATGGAGGCATGAGCAAAGAAGACAGATGGGGAAAATTACTGCAGCTGTGCTGCTACTTAACCTCCGCGCAGATACCATCCAACGGCCAGCAGAAACCCTACTACATGTGTGGCGCACATCGCCATCGACACGTGGCGAAGCTAAAGCACGAACCGTCCCCCACTATTCCCATTACACGCGAAAATCAAGGAGACGCAGTTAAAACATAAGATTATGCACGCCCGGTCAAATAGAAGTGAGAAAGTTGGACCCACCGCTTGTCACGTCCCGTCAAAGCACTCACGCGGGCAACTGAGGTCATCACATCGTCAGCACTGACGTCATCGATTTCAGCAACCAAATATTTTGACTACTTTAGTCCTTGCTCGAGTCTTTGACTCAACCAAGCACTCGGGGGCTACTCCCATAGGGAGTGCTGGTCGTGCACCCTACGATTATCTTTATGCAGGTATATGAACATTGAAGACAAACTAATCACTCGGATCTACGATTCGATTGTGAATTATGGGTTACTCCCATAGGGAGCGCCGGAAGCAAATTCGACTGAAACAAGCAACAAAAGACGACAGTAGTCGCAAAAGGTTTTTTAGTCCCCGCTTGAGTCTTCGACTCAACCAGGCACTCGGGAGCTACTCCCATAGGGAGCGTTGGTCGCGCACCCTATGGTTATTTGTGCATCGTACTGTGTGTTGATAACATCCACACTCGAACGCTATGGCAACTCCTCCTCATACTTTCCCTACAAAGAGACTGCATCTCTTGGGCCACCCAAAACATCTCCGCGATGACAAAAATATCGGATGTCGCACTTACATCATGAAGATAAGACCTGAATAAGGCTTGGCAACACATTTTCTGCGCACTACTAGAAACATATCTGTGTCTGCAGGTACGATGAACACACCTCGACGCACGCGTCGAGTGCTCACACTTATACACTGGAATTCGACTCCTGTAAGACCTTTGTGGCCTAAGTCGAATTACGCCAGCACTTTTCCGAATTCGAGTCTGTGGACTTGATTTTGAGTTGATTGCGTTGTTTTGCCCTAAGGCAGTTAACTGACACCGATACATCGGTTAAATCAGGGACGTATATCAATAATCCCTATGACACAAACAGAACACTCGAATAAATACTCATTCATGCACTCGAAAGGCTTCATAAAGTCCCCAGTCGAATCTGTGATTCCACTGGACACTCGGGGGCTACTGACATGGGTATACCCTACACGTACTCGAGTTTGGTATAGATGGTCCAGATACGGCAGAATCCCACGGTGTTGCTAGGGTCCAATGAAGAATTCGAGTAGCCCACGGACTCTCGATTGCTTGCGAGACAAGAAGAAGCTTAAGATAGAAAGTTCAAAAGGGAAAACCCTAATTTGTAACCGACTCGACCTGCTACCCGAGACCTAGCCTATCTATATAAAGGCTAGGAGGGGGCAGCGAGGAGGACAATCACAACCCTAGTTTCCTAAACTCTCGTCAGATTGGATCTGCGCGCCCCTGTAATCTTCGATTCCTTCATTAATTCCAAGAGCAGACAAGCAGGAGTAGGGACCTCTACGAGGCCTGAACCTGGGTAAATCTTGCATCCCTATGTGCTTGTTTGCTAGACGACTGATGCCTCCAACGGTCCCTCCTTCTCCAAAACCTAAGCCCATAACAATGGGTATTGACGAGTTAAACCCTCGTCAGCCAGAGTGCAAAAAATGAGACTCTAAAGATACGAATGTATGATGCAAAGGTTAAATGCAAAGATGAATATCAAATACCAAAGGGTGATGGAAATACATCATACCTCGTCAATGTATTAGATCCTGAAATAAGAAAATTACGTCCAGAATAGTACGATGCAAATTACTAATACCAACTGATAATCTGCACTCTGAAAAATCTCTCGTTAGCTCCCCAAAAAATAAAAATAGTAAAGCTAGTCATATACCTGGAAGGGTTAGGATTTCGTGGGACATGAGATGGAGGATTTGTTCCTTACCCGTGTCCTAGCAAGGTACAGAGGAAACAGTGGAAGAAAAGGCTCCATAGGATTGGAATCCATTAGCGAATTCTCCACTCTTTGAACAAATCGCCAGGAAATGAATAGGTTATAGTGGAAATTAGGCCAATCCAGCGGATCTGGAGGAGATGGATGCACATGCCTATTCGGTGCTTGTAGTAGGGAGAAGTCGTGTGAGATGAGGCATGGTAAGCAGAGGGGTGAACCAGCGGAGAGGGTCGGAGCTGGAGGTGAGGAGGGGAAACAGAGAGAGGATCTGACACCCGAATATATACGCCGAGAGAGTTAATTCGTGTTCAGGTGGGCTCCCCTCGGTTCATCTTCCATGAAGAAGAGGAATAGATACAACAAATTAATTGTTGCAGCCGTAGAAGATGCATATTGGGCCTATGTGGGATGATGTGGAGACGGAAATTGCTGACATGGCTCCTTCGATGAGGTGGATAACCTGCATGCTTAGAGAAATTGGATACTGGGGATCACCTATTTAGTTATTATAGATTAAGAAGGAAACTAGGAAGAATTATTACCCTTCACCGTTTATATATCAAACTTTAGAAAGGCTTGCTATGCATTCTCATTTTTGTTACTTAGACGGTTATTACGTTTTCTCTCAAATTGCTATTCACCCTGATGATAAACTTAAAACCACTTTTATTTGTCCCTATGGCCTTTATGCTTATCGCCATATGCCTTTCACTCTCTACAATGCTCCTACTACTTTTCAAATATGTATGACTGCTATATTTGCTGATTATGTTCAAAGTATTAGGGAAGTGTTCATGGATGACTTCTCTGTTTATGGAAATTCCTTTAATCACTGTCTCCATAATATTCATAAAGTTTTGCAGAGATGTGAAGACACTAACTTAGTCTTGAACTGGGAAAAATGTCATTTTATGGTTCAAGAAGGCATATTGCTTGGTCACAAAGTCTCAGGTAAGGGTATAGAAGTTGATAAAACAAAAATTAAAGAAATAGAAAGGTTACCCCCTCCATGAGACATAAAAGGTATAAGGAGTTTCCTAGGCCATGCTAGATTTTATAGAAGGTTCATGAAGAATTTTTCAAAACCTGCTAGACCTTTAACCAACCTTCTTCAAAAGGATGTTCGTTTTAATTTTTATGAAAAGTGTCTCGCTGCTTTCAACATATTAAACGAGCTCTCCTTGAAGCTCCAATTATAAAACCACCTAATTGGAAGAAACCTTTTGAGCTATTTTGTGATGCCAGTCATGAAGCTGTAGGAGAAATTCTTTGTGAGTATGATGGTGATGATCTTAATATCATTCATCATGCTAGTCGCACCTTAAATAGGGCCCAAAAGAATTACCCTATGGCAGAAAAAGAATTTTTCGTTATGGTTTTGTCTTGTGACATGTTTAGATCTTATATTATTGACTCTAAAGTAAGAGTACACACTAATCGTGTTTGCTTAAAGGAAATCCTAGAAATGACCAACGTTAAGCCAAGGATGATCCGTTGGAATCTACTTTTGCATGAATTTTATTATAAATTCTACAAAAAAGGAAGAGATAGAGGAAACATCCATGGAGATTCAAGAAATTGCTCATCCTAAAGAAGTGTCATCTGTTTACATACCTGTGGGAACCACATTGCCAAAAAGGAAGTTCTCGATTTCTTCTTGCAATGGTTTTGGTGATTTTCTGCAACCAAGTTTGTTCGAAGAGAAAAAGAAAAAGGTGATCCAGGAAGGAAAAGGTACCCAAATAAACTCATGTTCTCTCGGTAATCGAAGCGTATGAAATCCCAAACATATCTTTGTTCTGGATGATTTTCTGCTATTTCTTTTTGCATATCTACATTCCCTTCGTTTTTTGAGTTCATTGCCGGTCTTATGATGTCAGTACAGGCGGGCGATACGGCTGGTTCCGCCCGTACCGCTGGTTGTTAAGCCTATTGTTGCACTCATTTCATTTTTGCATAAATGGTACGGCCGCATAGTACATGCATAGTTCCCCCATACGGTTGGTCGTTATCTGTTCTGTTCCTTTTCATCCTTTCTTTGTTTGTTTCGTCATATAAAAAATTTAAGTCGTAAAGTCAGTATGGACGGGCAGTACGGGCGGAACCCACCCGTACCACTTAGTCGGTTGACTATTTACCGACTTTGACATGTCGTATTTTTGGAAACGACTTGGTATGGGCACGCCGTACGGGCGTCCGCCCGTACCAGCTGGTCGTTATGAGCGCAATTTCACTCTTTTGCACTTATTTATTTCCATACTTGTTGGGATTCTTTTCTTAGGCGACCTTTTCCTTCCCGTACGAATTTCTCCCTGCTTCTGATTCTTAATAAGCCTCCCTAGAGGTCTTCCTCCCTTTTATATCAATAGATCCAATCTACTTGATGCATTACCAAGTTCAAGGCAAAGGCAAGCCTCTAAACCTCATGGCTCATTCTTGGCATTGTTTCCAGACCTCCTCCATTTAAGCTGTTGATCGTGAAGGTCAAGTCCTAAGCCCAAAGAACAAGCAGTACACCTATGACTCTAAGGATGAATCTGATGATGAGGAGTTCAAGACATTCATGGAGAAATCGAAGAGGGGATGGAAGCAGCCGAATTACCTGGCTATGGTGAAGCCTAAAGACGAGGAAGAAGCCAAGAAACCTCATGGGAAGGGGTGCACGGAGCCAATCAAGTTCATCGTTATCAACTACTCCTCACCAAAGCGTAAGAAAGCTAACTATCCCAATATAGGAACTTATCAGGAGACTATGGCACATACCTCAACAACAAAGAAGATCACCATGAACGCGCGCATGAGCATCAAGCCACGAGAGGATTGGGGGTTCAACCTTCTGGACGTGCCAGTCGGCACACACATTCTAGACACTGAACACTGTCTTCACAAGATATACAAGTACCAGAAAGAAGAGCTCATCCATAGGGAGATCGTGCGCAAGCCTCTCTTGGATCTCGAAGGAAAGAAGGAACTAAATGATATGATGAGCAAGGTTGTTGATGGGATGTTCCTGTTGTATTCGGATCTATAGAAGTTTCTTCGACACATATCTTCCCTGGAAGAGACAAACAAGAAGCTTCGCGCAACAGTCTCCAACAAAAATACTTCACCCTGATGGACACCACAGTATCGAATAATCGAAAGGGATTATTTGATCCACCTAGATTGATTCCAAGCTGGGGGGGTCTGTGAGAGCCTTGTAATCTATCTTACAGTTTTTACCATGTTTATTTTCCTGCATGCATGTTAGACCTTAATTCCAAAATTTGCATTAGTTGCATCAACTTCGAGCTCCCATTGTTCAAGAGAAGATTTATATCCATTGAGTTGCGAGACTTTATGATAATTAAAAGTCTGTTTTGATTCATGATTATTATATTAGATGATTGAACTAGGTCAAGTGTTATGATACTTGTAGAACTGTCATGATTTTAGGGACTTCCGCACCAATAAAAGTATTGATTAGGTTATGAGAAGAATAATTCTGCTAGCATATTATAATTAAGAGTTTTTGAAGGCCATTGAAGTAGTGAGCATGATCGAATAGCTATACTAAAAAAATAGAAAGGGAGAGAAAGTAAAAATATAAACATATATAAATATATATAAATATATATATATAAAGGAGAGAGATAAGAAAAGAAGAAATAAGAGAGAACAACTATCAAAAGAATCAAGTGTAGACATGAATCTTCATTACTAAACTAAGAGCTAGATATCTCAAAACTTTGTAATTATATGATATGTTGAATCACTAGAAGCTTCTTATGATTTCATTAATACTAGAAAAGGTGTGGAAACCTCTAAGTCATGTAACGTGTAAGGGTATGGTAATACCCCTAAAGTATCTCAACATTTGATGTTGTATTCCTATTTCAGTTTCTACCTCATTTATTGCAACGACTCGTGTCTCAGGACATGATGATCTTGTCCATAATCCACCATATTTCTCGGGGATGAGCAAGAGCCTAGATTGGGGGAGTTGATGAGTCCAAAATTGAAGCATATTTACCTTTTGTTTTTTGCATAAATAGAGTAGGGATCTTTGTATTTCACTGTGTTTGCACGCACCATTTTGCTCTTGTTTTAACAGGATCTCAAATCACTAAGTCTTATATGAATATATCAATTGGAATTGTAATATTGTGTTATAATATGATATTTATAAGTGATAAAAGTCATTTTATGGATTTACCTTCGCACCTGGGAGAATACCAAACGAGGAGAAGCAATCAGTACCGATAACGACCGTTGGTACGGGCGAAGTCCACCCGTATCGTCCACTCGTACTAGGTGTCAGCGTGATCGCCTTGTCAAATACTTTCTCATGGCGAAGACTAGAGGAGGATCCGACATTCACAGCCACCAGAAACAATGAAAAACCACATCTGAAAGGGATCTGAAGGAGGAACTTGGTTGGGGTAAAATCCCAGCTGCTTCATGGATCATTGGAGAACAACACATCATCCCCTTGATCATCAACCGATGCATCTCCATCACCACCAATACCATATCTCTCATCTATTAGATCTTGTTGTAATTCCAGATTCAATTGTGGTTTGCATTAGATCTATGTCCGTACTTTTATCCATTCATTTGACATGATGATGTTGTTGATTGCTTCCATGTGTGAGTAGTTCCTTTGTTCTTGGGGGATGGAGAAACCCTAGCACCATTATGAATTTTTAATAAAGATGATCTATTCTTGTGTCCGTATGACTTGCTGGTCTATGATAGATTTATGATTTGTGTTTGATCTCTCTCTCTCTTTAGATGGTATGTGTAATCGGCCACATATCATTTGCCCGTGGGACTAAAGGGAGGGAGAAATCCTTTGGACGTGTTTTTGGATTGTACCCGGAATGGCCTCATGACAGATCAGCATTGGCTCGTAACCTACATGGTCAAAGGAGGATAAAGGGGGACTCCCTAAGCTAATTATGATATCCACGCGGAAATCCTTAATTCCGGAGGTTTGTATGTGACTTCTCTCAGATATCGAAGTTGTTATTTAGAGGTGTCCTCACTCTTGGCTCAACAAAGTGGTGTCCTACGAGCTTTGTAGTGAACATCTTATAAAGGAGCTCTCTCCACACATCTCATGACACAAGAAGTATGTTATCTTGATTATTATTAGTAAGAATACTATGCTAGTAGTGTATCCTACATCCGAGAATGTTTTAGCCCTGTCGTGGTATTGCCGACGAGTATGCCATGGAGGGGTCCTCACAGTGCGTGTTTAGAGACGTGGCATAAGGCAGAGAGTTGGTGGGTACAAGGTAACACAGCTTACCCAGGTTCAAGTCCTAAAATGGTGGCGGAACTCTACTCCTGCTATAAATCACTATAATGGCAATACGCCGAGTTATAGAGATAGGTTCGTTGTGTGAGGTGTTGCATGTTGTACGTAGCAATCTGATTGGTTGTGCCCTAAAGGCTCCCACAGGTCCGGTTTATAAAGGCACCAGAACCTAGGGTTATAGGGAAAGTACCTTGCTGGACAAGGTAAAGAGTCCTACACTAATACTAACTAGTCTTCCGTGTCTTGCACTCCAAGGCTCCGAGTACATCGGTGACTCCTACGTAGCCTTCCTTCATCTGACATGGGCCTCCCTTCTGGATCCATCTAACTGGGCCGTCCAGCAGGCCATAGGCCTTTCTACTAACTGTGGGCCACCCAGGTTATCCGGATTAAGGACGTGCTATGGTGATACCCATTTAGCATATCCCCAATAGTAGCCCCCGGAGGACTTCGAGATCTTGCACTGTATTGCTTATTAATCTTGAATGCTCTGTCTAGGTGATCTTGGCAATCCATCAAGCAATATCTCTAAGGTCTCCGAAAGAACCCTGCAATCCTCTCCGGCTTCGCAATGTAGCTGGAGATTTCTCGAGTCTTTATTTCTAGAGCTAGATAATCTCCGCCTTCGATGGAATCTTCAGACGTGACTATCCACTAAGGTCTCCGAAAGAACCCTGCAATCCTCTCCGGCTTCGCAATGTAGCTGGAGATTTCTCGAGTCTTTATTTCTAGAGCTAGATAATCTCCGCCTTCGATGGAATCTTCAGACGTGACTATCCACTGCAACTGTCAGGAGGATGACATAGGTACAGACTATGCTACCTCAAAACTCACAGAAGATAGAGATTAATCTTTAGCTGTTTTTACACGCGTGAAATCCGAAATGGTAAAGGGGCAAAGACGGAGGACGTGGAGAAATTACCACGCACGTTCGTCTCCACGTCAGCAACATTTCGTCCATTGGATCCCTTTCCACGAATCTTGATGCTTGGTCTATATATTTTGACTGTGGCTAGGTTATTTTCTTTTACCTGCATTCTCACCTACGTCTTCGTCTTCCTCCAGCCGCACGCCTGTTCGAGCTCCTCATCGGAAAACCCTAGCCAAAGCTTCCTCTTTCTCCACTCACTCGTAGCTACGCAATGGCCTCCAGCAGCTCTGTCCCTTCAACAGTGGCGACTCCTGAGGCTACATAGAGCTATCTTAGGGAGTGATGGTCCCACCGGAGGGGGTCGTCATCCCTGTCACTCCCGTGGTGGAAACCACCGGCGACGACCAAGGACGGGCGGCACCAGAAGCCGCTGAAGAGGATAATGACTCCCACAAGGGAGTGTGGAGGGGCTCCGACCTCTCCGCCGAGAATCTGCTAGAACTCATTACTGAGGGGTATCTCCCCGCAGCGGAGGGTTTGGTCTGGTGGCCGGCACCGGCCGGAGAGGTGACTCCTTCTCCCCGAGCCGGAGAGAAGGTGTACCTCAAAGCCCAGCTGGTACGAGGCATAAGCCTTCTAGTCTCCGACTTCTTCCTGGACGTCCTCCGACATTTCTGGGTACTTGCCCACAACCTCTCTCCTAACAACATCCTCGTCCTTAGCAATTTGGTAGCTTTGTGCGACGGATATCTAGGAATCAAACCTAGATTAGATCTGTTTGTATACTTTTTCACCGTCAAGAGAGAGTTTGTAGAGTCCAAGGATGAATTGCGGACTTGTGGAACCATTATCTTTAAGATCTAGCCTAGTCGATGTTTCCCCGACATCGTAGGGCATGAATCATGCAAGAACTGGCAGCGCACATACTTCTATGGCCCAGATATTCTCCTGCCTGACCGTCTTGATATGTATCCTGACTTCGTCGATGGAGCCGTCGCCGAGGTACCTGCCTGGAGGACCCCAGCCTCCCTTGCGTCCAACGATGAGGCCAATCATGCTGTAAGGCGGATCAAATGGCTCATAGACGGAGGTCTGATGGGTTTGTACCTAGCCATGTGTTGGTTCACTAGGCGGATCCAGCCTCTACAGCACCGCGACGAGTTGATGTGCAAGTACACCCAGAGCCAGAAGGATCCTATGCGTATTTCGCAGGACAACTTGTCCACTGACTACATCAAGCTCCGTTTAAAGGACATAGTCAAGGTGAAAGACAAGAAGCGTGGCTTCAAGATCACCTATAACATGTTCGAAGGCGGCATGTTCGAAGGTGGCATGTTGTATATACTCTAAAGCCTTTCCATATTGAAGTTATCAATTTAACACACTTTTTACCCTGCAGCTGGTGACCTTGGTGGCAGATCAGATGGCCTCCCAAGTCTATGATCCTAAGCTGAAGGATATCCAGGTGGTGTCCGATGATGACACCCCAAGGATCAACCAGCTCCGGTAGCGCGAAAGCGGAAGACCTCCACCTATGACGCTGCTGCCGAGGCCAAGAAGAAGAAGAAATCGGAGAGTGGAGTCTCCATACGATCCACTGCCACCTTAGAGGCAGAGAAGAAGAAATCCACTAGCATTCCCCTAACCAAGGCTCCTACCGTTGATTAAGTGTATTCATTCTTCGGCTTTTTATTTTTAGTTCACACCTTATTCAACTCCTGTACTTATACTTTGTACGTTTCAGGAGGAAAGTCGGTGTTAGCCTGAAGCGATCCTCCAGAGATGTTGGAGGGTCAAAAAATATCCATGACATGTTGACCAGGGATGTGGATGCCAAGGCTTCTCCCTCTACTGCCCCCCTACTCCTGCCGCCAAGCCCACTACTAGTCCCGCTGGGCCTTCGTCCCCCGTCATCCCTGAGATCTCTGCCATGGAGACATATGTCAATCCAATCTTTGATATCTCAGACTCTGCCAGGATGGACATCGCTCCCCACTGTCAGGCGACATAGGAGAGTACTTCCTCCAAAGTGGCTGAAGATCCGGCTAAGGATGCCACCGAGAAAGGGAAACATGTGATGGAAGGAGAGGATGCGGGGGCAGTTGTTGTCGGGGGGATGACCCTCGGATACCCCAACCAGACAAGATCAAGGGCATGCGGCTCACGTCCGGCTAGCAGATCGTAGCTGGATGTAGGCACTTCATACCAGCTACCAGCCGGTAGCTGGAACCAGGAAGGGCGACAAGACATGAACCAGACTACATGGTCGTAGCCGGACGGAATCAAGAGGAAAGGGCGATGTGCTGCACAGTGCATGGTACGCCCTGGTATAGCGACAAGACTCACAACTACAAGGCCATACTGAAGACTTTGCGGGTGACACGGGCACAGTGGCCAGCTACTGATGACATGCTCGCACGACATTCACTGTACCCACGACGACCAGCATGGTGTGTACTTCGACATGACATACCTTAACGGGTACTGTAGATGACCAGCCAGCTGGGGCCCTTCTATGGGACCTGCCAGCCGAACTAGCCTAAGAGATTGTTGCCCCTTTGCCTATATAAGGAGGGGCAAGCCTTTCGTAGTAAGGGCTGGGCATTTAATAGGTAGCTAGTTCATATAGCTCGAGGAGCGATTGTAGTCTGTGTTCTACTCATAGTCAGATCGGCAGGAGTAGGAGCTTTACCTCACCATGAGGGCTCCGAACCTAGGTACTTCCTGTGTCTCGCTACACTTGGTCGTACCAAATCCCGCATGTAGACGTTGTCGAGAGCTTTCCTGCTAGTCCGCACACCTCTATCTAACCTTCTCAGGTACTGCCATTTCCAATACAACGACAGTTGGCGCCCACCGTGGGGCAAACATGGCTTCGATCGGAGTCTCGTTCCGCATGGGACCCCGCACTTCATCCGGTGAGCCCGTGGCCTCTGGCCAAGTGCTTACTTTGGGAAATTTGACTGCGTCATCGACAACGCATCGTGCTTTGCCGGTTCCACCTTCCTGGTGAACCGCACCATCCTGCTATTCGGCGATCTCCCCGTCTACGTCACCACCGTGTCGGAGCATTTACCTAATGAAATCGTCTCTGTCGTGGAGCCGCTGCTCCCACGCAGCGATGCCCCCACTGCGTCGCGCGGCATGGAAGTCATGATGGCCGGTTCCAGCATGTAGAACCACCGGCCTCTGGAGCGTGCTGATACATTGCAAATGTATCTATAATTTTTGATGTTCCATGCTTGATTTTATCCACTTTATTTTGTTTTGTCCACACTTTGGAGTACTTTTCCTATGATTTCTTGGACTAACCTATTAACAAGAGCCATAGTGCCAGCTGCCTGTTTTCTGCTAGTTTTGGTTCCAGGAAAGTCAGAAAATGAATATTCTCGAAATTGGACGGGACAAAAGCCAAAGTGCCTATTTTTCGGAAGTCATCAGATGCCAGAATACGAGACAGAGAAGGGCCAGAGGGCAGCCATACCACCTGGCCGCGCGGCCAGGCTTGGCCCGTGCCGGGGGTGGTGTGGCCAGCCCAGGCACCGCCTCGACCTCTCCTTCCGCCTATAAGATGCCCTCGGGACGAAAACCCTAAGTGCCTGATCAAAAATCCATGAAAGATTTTGTAGCCGCTGTCATCTGCATCCCTAGATTGGGAGGGATCTAAAGCTCTTCCCGGCACCCTGCCGGAGAGGGGAATTCACCCTGGAGGCCTTCTTCATCACCATGCAAGCCTCCCGTGTGATGCATGAGTAGTTCATCCTTGGACTACGGATCCATGTAGTAGCTAGATGGCCGGTTCTCCTCCTTTGTGCTTTCATGTCTAGATCTTGTGAGCTCTGTTCATGATCAAGATCATCTATTTGTAATTCTACATGTTGTGTTTGCGGGTATCCGATGGATATTGAGATGCTATTTCAGATTGATTATTGATTCTATCATGTCTTTGTTATTTGTGATCTTGCATGCTTTCCGTTGTTAGTAGCTATCTTGGCCAAGTAGACGCTAGCAATTCCAAGAGTTAGTATTTATGCTCGATAGTGGGTTCATGCCTCTGGTAATCTAGGGAAGTGACAGAAATCTCTAAGGTACTAGATGTGCTGTTTCTACTAGGGAGAAAACAACAATCCTTTGTTCATAGAACAATCGTATTGTTTACTTTACACGCAGTTCGTAAAGCAATAATCTGGTGCTTGCAACTTAATACTGGAGGGGGTTCGGATGATAACCTAAAGGTGGATTATTAGTCATAGATGCAGTTGGATGGCGGTCTATGTATAATGTTGTAATGCCCAATGAAGTCTCAAAGGAGGCAAGATGATTAGTATATGCATGTATTGCTTTCTCGATGTTTGTCAATTGCCCCACTGTATTTTTTTCACCCAACATGTTATCTATCTTAAGGAGAGCCACCTCTAGTGAACTATGGATCCCGGTCCTTTTTCTTTACATACAATCTACAAACTGTTACTACTTTGTGTTTACTTTCTACAAACTTTTACTTCTTTCCATTCGATACGTTTAATCCTTTGTTTTCCGCAAAACACAGTGAGATTGACAACCTCATCGCAAGTTGGGGACAAAGTTCTGTGGTTGTGTTGTGCAGGTCTCCACGTTGCTACTAGCACCGGTAGTGCGCCCTGCCAAGGCTCAGCTAGCAACACCTTTGGGGTGTTTCCTTGCTCCTACTGGTTCGATTAAACCTTGGTTTCATAACTGAGGGAAACTTGCTGCTGTGCTCATCATACCTTCCTCTTGGGGTTCCCAACGAGCTCTACATCAACCATGCACCAGCACTTTTCTGGCGTCGTGCATTGAGCCATCAAGCATTTTTCTGGCGCCGTTGCCGGGGATCGAAGAAGAAGAAAGTCCCACGTCAACGTTGCGCCATCAAAAGTACATTTTTCTGGCGCTGTTGCTAGGGAGTCAAGGACATCTTCACAAGGGGAGTCCCACACAACCAATCTTTTTAATTTGTTGTTTTTTTTGCTTAGTTTCTTTTTTCTTTGTTTGCTTGTTTTCTTTATCAAAAATACACAAAAAAAATTAGTTTTACAAGTTTGCTTTCTTATTTCAAAAACACAAAACAATTAGTTCCTATCTTGAGTTGCCATTATGTCTAGCCTTGCCCCAATCACTATGTCACCCGAGGAAATGATTTTGACTTTTAATCAAGGAATTGAGGAAAGTTTTAAAGAAGCTTGGTCTAGAATCTCTGATCTACATGAAAAAACTGAGCCTAAAATGACTCAAAGCTTGTTTCTTAGCAGTTTTTACCTTGGAATTGCTCTTTGCTATAGATATGCTTTAGATGTTGTTGTGGGAGGAGATTTCCTCAAATGTAATGAGGATGATGCTATTAATGCTATCAAGAAATTGATCCTCACTTACAACTTGCCTAGCCAAACTGATATTTCTTTCGCAAAAATATTTGCCAGATTGAACACTCTTGAGACTAGCACTACTAGCTTAAAAGATTGATATAATACGCTTAGGGAGCATCACAATTATGTTCCAATAAATTCTAAACCATCAAAGTGGCTCCCTATAGTAAAGATTGAGATAAACACTGAAACTTTTCAAGCCCGCTGTGATATCATGTCTGAATTTTGTCTTATGCCCAAGGATATTTATGAATCTCTGAATACTTGGGGGCTTACTGAAGGAGGAAAAGAAATATCTCTTGCTAATAATGCTACCATATTACCTCTTGTAATAGCTGAAGGAGTGTTTACAAAGATCCTTGGGAAAATGATTTCTACTGATTATCTTGTTATTGAATGTGCAGGAAAAGGACAAATTACACTTGGAAGATCCCTATTAGAACTTCTTGGAGCAATAATAGATGTGGGAAAGGGAACCATGCACCTTTTTTCTCCACCAAACAATCATATTTTCCCCAAGGTTAAGAATAAAATTAAGAGAGGTAAGGGCAAGAAATTTGGTTTTAATGCTTCTTCATTTGAGAACACTTGATTTTGTCTTGCTTCTTATGCCTAACTTAAAGGCTTTAAAGAAACGTACTTATTGGGAGATAACCCAAAAGTTTTAGATGAGTCTTGGAAGTTATTACCTCTGTAATAACCGCTCCTTATCCTTTTTATTTGCTTTTTGTGCCAAGAGTAACCTCTAATGAGAGAGAAATAATGATTGGCAAAGTTGATGTCCCGAAACAGATTTCTGTGCTTCACCGTAAAAATTCGTGTCAAATATCTGGACGTCTTTTTGAGGCGTGAATTTTTTTCTTCTGTCCCAGGTTGTTATCTAACTTTCGTTAGTTCAACACTTTTTGATTTGAGCAACATAAGATCTTCGAAAAAATTCGTCTTTACCTGCTGGTCTGTTTTGACAGATTTCTGCCATTTTCTACATTTGCTTCTTGTTGGTTCCTTTTTGAGTTCTTTTGGGGAATTGAGCTTTTTAAGGGAAGCGATACAGTAGCTAGTGTGATAATGAAAGTTTATTTGGTGTTAGACTTAACCTAAAGACTCATTTATCTTAAGTGCACTAATGTTGCTAATAAAGATTGTGTGAAGTTTTGTATGAAGGAAAATTTTCATGTGTATGGAAGGAATGAGTAATGAGATGAAGGATGGACTAAAGCTCAAGCTTGGGGATGCCATGCGTGTCACCCCAAGAAATATCCAAGAAGTACAAGCGTCAAAGCTTGGGGATGCCCAAGGCATCCCCTTCTTCATCAATAAAAATCCTAGGTTTCTTCCAAACGCTTCATTTTTATTGTTTCATGCACAGTTGTGTTGTTCTTGGAGCATCTTCTTTTTCGTTTTCGTTTTGGTTTTTCGTTTGCTTGGTTTGATTAGTTTTCTGAATAAATTGGTTGTACCCCCTCTTTCATACATTGGTTAGCAAATAGTTTGGTTTGGTTTGGAAAAGAGTAGGAAAGTTCATACATATGTGGTAAAAAGAGCTTGTTTTTGACTGTGGCCTATGCTTTGTCGTGCCATGCATGATATTGTTTTGGCTTTATTCTTAGTATTCTTTGCTGTAGCATGACTTTTTTTAAACAATTGAGATTGCTTAATGTGCCTTAGATGAATCATGCGTTGTTTTAGCATATTAAAGCATAGTATAGTGGTATTCTCCTTTGATGCTTTATTTGGGTTGACTTGGCGCATGCTCACACCATGTTATGACTATCTCAAGTCACCATAGCCTCTATGATCCTTTAGTTTTCAACTTGTAGTATCACTTTATGCTTTGATCAATGATGTCTTGTCGCTCTGCATGATTATGGCCATTATTGCTCTCTTAGTTTGTCGCTCCCAGTCTTTTGCTAGCCTCCACAACCAAGTATGAGTTCCACTCATGCATCCAACTCCCTAAAACAAGTTATTCCAAAGAGTCCACCATACCTACCTACTAGCTTATGCTATTCCAAGTATATTCATGCTTTTATTTATCTTCCAAATTAAACTTGTTATGAGAAAACTAGTGATTAAAGCTCTCACGAACTTGATGGCACACTTTACTTTTCTTGCCCTTAATAAACTTGAACCATTGTGTCGTCTATGTTGTATATGCTTGCACTTATTTGTTGGGAATTAGCAGAACCATGCTTTCATGGGGAACGCTTTCAACATTGCACTTGGTACCTGTACCTAGTTGATATCATGCTCTTTTGTATATGGATGTCGTCGATGTGAAATGAAAGGGGAGCTTGTAAGTCCATGGAGTTATGTATATATGTTAGAGAAATGCCTGGGTCGCTGGTCTAATCCATGCTGACATGGTGGAGACCTAAAGCGCAACCATAATGAGCTGTCTATGAAGCATTCTTCTTATATAAAAAAGAGTCCTATATTGAGAAAAAAAGATTATGAAAAGAGGAAAGAGAGAAAAAAGCACCATATTCCCATGGTAAATAAGAAGATTGCTGAGAAGCTCGTTGTCTGCTTGGCTTGTCATTTTGATATGGGGATTCTTCTGTATCATCGGGCAAGGGGTACCCCGTTGGCGGTTCTCTATGATACACATGTACTTACGATGACAAGAACTTACCGGTGACTAAACTTGAGTAGCATGAGGAGCGGCCCTCGTATACAAGGGACATGAGATTTCTAACTTATACTTCGTCAAGCATGTACACCATAGTTTGTTCACTTTAACCTTAATCACTTCAAGATGCTTATGATAGGGGCAATGAGAGCTGAAAGCTATAAGTACCATAATTTTTGGAAGCTCTTTATGAGACTTGAATCCCTACTTCCTTTTATAAAGGCCTTTCTTCCACCATTATATTGAGTCTCCACCTTCTATCTTTATGCACCTACTTTGAGAGCATAGTGGCCATTCTTAGTTCTATGTGCATTGTCCCAAGACTAGTTGATTGATGCATAACTTGATATTGCTTGTTTTAAACTATTTGTATCTAGGCACTCTTATGAACTTTGAAGGTGTCCTATGGATTTATGTTTTGCTACTCTATGAGGGACAAGCTAAATACTATTATGCTATGTTTTCTTTATGTGAAACAAACAAACGTCTTGCAAAGTATTGTTATTCATGAATCTTTTGTTTGTGCCTTTTCATGTTGCATCATAGTTTCTTTGTCTTATTGCTAGAACCTTGTCTTTCATGTTATGATTGAAGTAGTATGATCCCAGCTTTGAATGTTTTACAAATACTTTGATCAAGTCTTTGATGGTGCATGTCACCTCAAAAATTATTCTTTCTTTTTATCACTTACCTACTCGAGGACAAGCAGAAGTTAAGCTTGGGGATGTTGACACATTGCAAATGTATCTATAATTTTTGATGTTCCATGCTTGGTTTTATCCACTTTCTTGTGTTTTGTCCACACTTTGGAGTACTTTTCATATGATTTCTGAAAGAACATTTCATGTTTTCCTTTGTTTTGCGTGTTAGATAATAATACTATGGAGACTTTTCATGTGTGCTAAGTGTGCAGGAAGTTTTGAGGGGGGTGGATAATCTGCCCCTCCAAGGGCCGGATAATCCGACCTACCTCATCTCTCAAGGGAGCCAAGGCGCGTCGCTCTGTGTCCAGTCAGATTTTCTCCCGGAAAATCCGAACTGGGGCGGTTTTTCCTCCTCAGGCCGGATAATCCGGGTTTCGCAAGGGCCGGATAATCCGGCCCCCAGTTTTCAAGCAAAAGGAGCCAAGGCGCGTCGCTCGGTATCCGGTCGGATTTTCTCTCGGAAAATCCGAACTGGGGCAATTTTTCTTCCCCAGGCCGGATAATCCGGCCATCGCATAGGACCGGATAATCCAGCCCCCAGAAGTTGATCAAGGACAAGCTCGGCGCGTCTCACTGTGAGGGGGCAGATTTTCTGCCAGATATTCCGATTCTGGGGCGGTGTTTCCCCAGACCGGATAATCCGGCCCCCAAAGTGTGCAACGGCTGGTTTTTGGAAGGGGGTATAATTACCCCTTCTTACCCAACGTCCAGATCTCTTGATTCATTCAAATTCGACTAGACCCTGTGCAATAGCTCTAAATATCGATCTCCCACTTCAACCACCCGAAGGTCTTGATCTTTGGTGGAATTGAAGGAGGAGAAGTTCATCATCAACATCAAGAATCAAGCGCTTCAACTCCTCTCCATTCACTTGGAGAAATCCCTGATCTAGTATTCTCGTTAATACCTAGATCTTGTTATTGTATTTGACAAACTTTGTTCTTGTGGCAGCTTGTTGTCATTTCGGGAGCCTCCAAGTTGTTGTGGAGTTGTTGCCCCCGCTAGTTGTGTAAAGGCGCTGGTGCCCGCCTCGAAGGGTACCTATAGTGGAAGGTGGATCAGGCCTGTTGTGGTGAGATCCATCAGAGAACAGGGTGAGGCCTTTTGTGGCGTGGTGGTCTTAGTACCGCCCACCCCTCCAACGCAGACGTACTTCCTTTAACAAGGAAGGAACTGCGGTCAAACAAATCCTGTGTCTCCGCGTGCTTCACTTCGGTTCACTCGTTCCTCTTCCACTCGCTCTTTACTCGCTAGTAGATAGGTTTGCATATAGGGAAATTCCACACATTAGTTTATCTAGAGAATTTACCCTTGTGCTAAGCCTAAAATTGAAAAAGAATTAAAAATTGGTGTAGCACCTATTCACCCCCCCTCTAGGTGCCCATACGATCCATTTCAATTGGTATCAGAGCCCCGGCTCTTAATTCGTGCTTAACCGCCTAAGAGTAGTATGGGTACCAGGGATGATGGAAATGAGGTTGTGGATAAGGTCACAATGGATGATCTCAAGTCGTTGGAAACAACCTTGTTGAAATCCTTTGAGGCCAAGATGGAGGAGATGAATCAAATGATTACTCGCCTTACATCATCCATAGCCCCATCTGCATCCTCCTCTGAGGCTCCCACACCATCATCTAAAGAAAAGGGTAACACCGGATCTAAGGATGATGATGTGGAAGGTGAAAAACTAAATGGCTCCACCTCCAAAAAGGGAAGTGGTAAGGAGGAATATAGTGAGGTTCGCCACGTATATTCCCCCGACCCACCTATCCCTCATCCTCATATAAACAATAGGGGTGATCCACCCAAGCTCACTGCATCTTCTTTTAACCAATGGCAATTTCTAATGAAATCTCATGTTTGCAGCTCCTCTATTGAATTGTGGAGGATTATTGAAGAAGGTCTACATATTGGAGATCAAACCAATCTAACAAGAAGGGAAGTTGTGGATAGTCAGTTGAATGCCACTGCTCTCCACATGATACAGCTGGGTGTGGGTCCCAAGGACATGCCACACATTGAACATTTCAACACAGCCAAAGAGGCGTGGGATGCTCTTACGGACCTTTTTGTTGGAAATGAAAGCATGATAAGAAACCGGTATGATGCCCTTAGTAACGAAGCTGAGGGATTCTACATGTTGGATGGTGAAAACCATGAGGACATGTATAGAAGACTCAAGGGCATCGCAACAACATTTCGGAAGCATGGGGCCACTCACATTGATGATGCATGGATAAAAAGAAAGTATGTGAGTGCCTTAATGCCTTTCGAACCGACGGATTTGAAGAGCTTTCAAGGTAGACACAACTATCATCAAATGACATCCAATGCAGTCATGCAAGAAATGGCGTCATTCAAAGTGGCGGCAAAGAATGCTGAAGATGCCCGTCCTCGGGCTAATGGAATGCAAAAGGGTGTCAATGTGGCTCTCAAAGCCAATGTTGTTGAGCAAGAGGATGATGAAGGAGCTTTTGAGAGGGTATCCATGGACTGCCCCGATGAGGTCAAACGTGCTCATGGTGAGTACATGGCATTCTATGCAAGGAACTTTTGGAAGGACCCTGCCAAAGCCAAGCCTGAACTTGAGCGCAAGAATGGGTCAAATGGAAGAAGAGAAAGTGGCCCAAGATTGAGAACTTGCTTCAACTATGGAGATAGACTGCACTTTGTAGCCGAGTGTCCTTATCAAAATAGAGAAGACAATGGTGGCAGGCTCATTCTCAAAGAGAAGTCCAAAGCTCCTAAGAAGAAGCCGTTTGCTAAGAAGAATGTCCCTTTCAAGAAGCAACCCAAGATGGTCCTTGTAGCTCAAGAGGAATACTCCTCCGCAAGTGAAGATGAAGAGGATGATGATAGTTCCCGCGAAGTGGCTGCTATAGCCACCACATCGACTCCCTCCTCTCTCTTCAAATCGTCGAACGAGAATGCCATCAACAACAACGCCACTTGTCTAATGGCAAGAGGATCCGAGGTATCAACTTCTAACTCCTCATTTCCTAAGACTAACATAATTTTGGATATGGATGATCATGACAGTCTTGAAATGAAAGAAGAAGTTATCGCCTTGGATACTTTTTTCACTAACCTACAAGGTGAGCACAAACTCCATTTCGATACTCTTATGAGTCAACTTGCTCAAGCCGAAGATCTCCTTGAAGAAAAGGGCAGAATTGAAAGAGAAGATGCCTTGGAGATAGCCTCTTTGAAGAATGCCTTAGAAGAGGAAGAGGAAGCTCGAGTTTCTTTGGAAGAAAGACTCGAATCCCTAGAGGAGTCACAAGAAGAAGCTGTAGCTCAGCTCATTAAAGAACGTGACCATGCTCTTACCAAGGTAAAGAAATTAAAGAAAGAAAAGATTGATTTTGGGGTTGTTCATGTTAGACTTTTGGAGAAGTTTGATGATCTTGAAAGTGCTCACAAGGCATTGAAGAGTGATCATTCTACTCTAAATGAGTCTCATGACCAGCTCCAAACTCAATTGAAATGGTATGATGTGCCAAGTACCTCCTCTTCATCCTTTGGAAAAGAAGATCTTGCAAGGAGTTCTCAACACAAAGGTAACAGGGTTATTGATGAGATACTGAGCAGGCAAAGGACAAACAACAGTAAAGAAGGTCTTGGTTACATACCCAAGATAAAGAGCAAGAAAAACAACAAGAAGAAGAAGAACAAGACTGCTCAATCGAAGACTAGCAACATTACCAATGACAAGACTAATTATGATGGTTTTGCAGGGATCAACAATCCTAACTTCGAACTATATTGTGATTCTTATGGTGATATTTATGCTAGTTATGTAGGGCCTTATGATTGTTACATTCCTTGGTCTATTTGGGTTCCCAAGACCCTTGTTACTAACATGAGAGGACCCATTGAAAAATGGGTACCTAAAACCAAGAAGTAATTTTCTTGCAGGGCTATGCTTCCGGTGGTTCTAAATGGGTACTCGATAGCAGTTGTACGAGTCATATGACCAGAAGCAAGGAGATCATCAAGGAGATACGGCCAAACCTTGATCACATTACCGTCTCCTATGGTGACAAGTCAAAATCTGAGGTATTGGGTCTCGGCAAAGTTGTGGTGGCTCACGATATCTCTCTCGTGGACGTCATGCTTGTTGAGACCCTCGGGTATAACTTACTTTCAGTTCGTGCCCTTGGTAAGATGGGCTTTGCAGTTTACATTGATGCTGATTTAGTGGTACTCTTGTGGAGCAAGTCTCTAAAAGTCGCTTTCGTGGGATATGTCGAAAACGACCTGTACGTGGTGGACTTTTCAGGGAAAACCACTACAAGCCCGATGTGTCTTTTTGGAAAGGCTGACACGGGTTGGCCATGGCATCGCCGACTAGCCCACGTCAATATGAGAACTTTGCAAAGTCTCCACAAGGGTGGCCACATTCTTGGACTAAAATAAAATGTCTCTTTTGCCAAAGATCGTGTTTGTAGGGTGTGCGTTGAAGGGAAGATGCATGATTCTCCTCATCGAAGGAAAACCATTATCTCTTCAAAAAGGATTTTGGAGCTCCTTCATGTGGACCTTTTCGGACCTCCATCTCATGCAAGTCTCGGTGGGAAGAAGTATTTTTTAGTGATTGTTGATGATTACTCAAGATACACTTGGGTTTATTTCTTCAAGTTGAAGAGTGAAACTGAACAAACTGTCATCGACTTTGCCAACGAGGTCCAACGTCAACACAACGTCCCCATTCTGGCTATAAGGAGTGATAACGGCTCGGAGTTCAAGAACTACACCTTAAATGAGTTCCTAAGTGAAGAGGGGATAAGACATCAATATTCCGCTGCGTACACCCCTCAACAAAATGGTGTAGCCGAGAGGAAGAATCAAACTCTAATGGACATGGCAAGATCAATGTTGGCCGAATTCAAATCTCCATATAATTTCTGGGCTGAAGCAATCTCTACTGCTTGTCATTCATCCAACCGTTTATACCTCCGCAAGATTTTGGACAAGACTCCATATGAAATACTTACCGGTAACAAGCCAAACATCTCATACTTTCGGGTATTCGGGTGTAAGTGTTTCTTTCTTATTAAAGGAGTTCATTTATCTAAGTTTGAATCTAAGGCTCTAGAAGGTATTTTTGTTGGCTATGGTGCCGAATCCCACACTTATAGAGTCTACAATAAGCTCTCTGGAACTGTTGTAGAATCTTGTAGTGTGGTGTTCGAGGAAAATGACGGTTCCCGTGCGGAGCAAGTTGGTGTTTGTGATGCAGATGTTGAAATACCCCAAGATGCCATAAGAAGAATGGGCGTGGGATTCTTCCACCCCATTGAGGAACCCCTTGTGGCGGACCAGGAAGGACAATGCTCTACTCATATAGAGCCCTCATCTACACATACGCAACATGCTCCAACCATGGGGGAAACTTCTACACCATCTCCATCAACTGCAGAAAGTCCAGATGCTCCAGAAAGCTCCAGGCCAGATTTTCCGGTGGATACCGGATTATCCGTCCACCCCGCTCCAGCTGACCATGCAGCTCCTAGTGGTGAAGATATCAACATAAGCTCTAGGCCGGATTTTCCAGCTGACCCCAGATTATCCGGCTCTTCGCCAGTTCAAGCAAGTCCCAGGCTTCCTGATGATGCTGCAGCAAGTCCTCCTAGGCTGGATTATCCGGCCTCTTCATCGGCCGGATTATCCGGCCCTGACTCTCCAGTTCTGCAGCCTCCTGTTATGGCCACGGACTCAGCTCAAGGGCATGCATCTCCACCACCTGCTACTGTTGTTCCAGCTACTGACCAAGGCGGAGAAAATGCCTCCAATGAAGACTCAAGTGATGAATCTCCTCCACCAAGAGACAACAAACTTATTGAACTTCGTCGCAAGGCTCGGGCTGATTGTAACCTTGAGTTGAGGGGTCACACTCTCGACAAGGTTGTTGGTGATCTTCGACGAAGGGTGTCTACTAGAAGAGAATTGGCCAGTTTTGGTGAGCATCAAGCTCATATCTCCATGGTGGAACCCAAGAAGGTCTTTGAAGCTCTTGAAGACCCAGACTGGGTTGTTGCTATGCATGAAGAATTGAATAATTTCGAGCACAACAAAGTCTGGAAACTAGTGGAGAAACCCAAAGAGTGTCGCAATGTTATCGGCACCAAGTGGATTTTCAAGAACAAGCAAGATGAGAATGGCATTGTTGTGAGGAACAAGGCAAGACTTGTGGCACAAGGTTACTCCCAAGTTGAGGGCATCGACTTCGGCGATACCTATGCTCCTGTGGCTCGTCTTGAGTCCATCCGTATCCTACTTGCTTATGCTGCTCATAAAAATTTTAAGTTGCACCAAATGGACGTCAAGAGTGCCTTCCTTAACGGTCCTCTGCATGAGTCGGTATACGTAAAGCAACCCCCAGGGTTTGAGGATCCCAACTTCCCGAACCATGTCTACAAACTCGATAAGGCACTCTATGGCCTTAAACAAGCCCCACGTGCGTGGTATGAGCACCTTAAAGAGCTTTTGTTAGATCGTGGCTTCGAAGTTGGGCAAATCGACCCCACTCTTTTTACTAAGAAGGTTAAGGGGGAGCTATTCGTATGCCAACTATATGTAGACGATATCATTTTTGGTTCTACTAACAAAGCTTTTAACGATGAATTTTCAAAGCTTATGTCTGACAGGTTTGAGATGTCTATGATGGGGGAATTACGGTTCTTTCTTGGATTCGACATCAAGCAACTAAGAGAAGGAACCTTTATTAATCAAGCTAAGTACATCCAAGACATGCTCAAGAGATTCAAGATGACGGATCTAAATGGTGTCGCTACTCCGATGCAAACAAAGTGTCATCTCGAACTCAACCCTCATGGTAAAGATGTGGACCAAAAGGTAT
Source organism: Avena eriantha (assembly GCA_910589775.1). Classification (NCBI taxonomy): domain Eukaryota; kingdom Viridiplantae; phylum Streptophyta; class Magnoliopsida; order Poales; family Poaceae; genus Avena; species Avena eriantha. Next base: position 170,041,712 of record OU342742.1, on the reverse strand, counting down.
ACCAGTCCATGATCGGATCTCTTCTTTACCTCTGCGCATCTAGACCCGATATTGTGTTGAGTGTGGGAGTGTGTGCAAGGTATCAAGCAGCTCCTAAAGAAAGCCACTTAGTGGCGGTCAAGAGGATCTTTCGATATTTGGTTCATTCCCCCAACTTTGGTCTCTGTTTTGGTGGTTTGGCGATGACTTAAGCGGGTCTGACAAGGAGGCCGAAGCTACGGACGATGAAGTTGATGAGGAGGCCCAAGCTGCGGACCAAGAAGATGACGAGGAGTCTGAATATGAGGAGGAGGACGAAGATGGTGACAACGATGGAAGCACTAATGGCGACGAGGAGGCCAAAGCAAGTCATGGCGGTGTACACGTGGACGGCGATGGCGCCTCCCCGCCCGCTAGGAAGAAGAATAAGGCGGAAAGGCAGGAGCGGACGCTGCCGAAACTTGGCACCAACCGCGAAGAGTTCACCCTTGTCAAATCGAGTGGCTAACCCTTGGAGCCTGCGAAGCTTTCCGCTGAGTACGGCGTACAAATCGGGTGCATCGTGCGGGAGAGCATGAGCATCAACTAGAAGGACATAAGAAAAAACAAAGAGTTGAAAGAGCTCCTCATTGGGATGCTTCACAAACGATACAAGTTCCCAGATGAGTATGATAACCAAAAGCTCAAAGGGAATAAGGTAAACAAGTTAGCCCTCAAGAGGATGAGCACCGCCTTGAGAAGCTGGAAAAGCCAAGTGAAGAGGAGGATTAACGAGGGTAAACGTTGGGAGGAGATAAAGAAGGCCGAGCCGAGGCTCGACGAAGATGAATTCATCAAGTTCAAGGCGGACTGCACTTCACTGGAAGGTTAGGAATGGACCGAGTGGGGGAGGAGTATGCAGGAGATGAACATAGTAACCAACATTGCGGAAGCGGCGGTTACCGAGGAAAAAAGGCTGTTTGGGCAAAGGAGGATGCCGAGTATGCCCGTCTAGGGAAAGATAACCCGTGGCACAAATTCACGGACGAGCAGGTGATGCAGTTTGTCCGCGCCCGCAACTATCTCCACCCCGAACTCAAGGAATTCATTACCAATGACGACGATGTGAGGAAGTTCCAGAAAAGGCTGGTAAGGAATTTATCTCGAAGTAAATCTGTGTTTCTAATTAAGTAATGAAGCCAAATTTCTAAATGGGATCACTTTCCTTCTCTTTAGAGATCCGAAGAAAAGTCTTATGCGTCAAGTGCGAGCTCGTCCCAGGGGTTGACGGTGGACCCGCGGTGGGACATGCCCTTCAACAGGGAGACACACCTGTTCAAGGGGAGGGCCAAGTCCGCTTCGGCAACTTCATTTGGCCGCATGTCCGGCTATGGTACGTACAAAAAGGTTGGCGACTTCAGGAAAGAGGACCCAAAGGCGAAGAAAGAGAGGAAGGCCGCGGCGGCGGCAAGTGAAAAACGTGTGGTTGAAGTCCTCCGGGAGCAGATGCAACAGATGCCGAGGCTGATCAACGAGAAAGTGCAAGAGAAAATCCGCGAGATGTTTCCAATGAGCTGTGGGAGGGGATCGCTACTTGGAATGCAGCAGGTCGACGAAGGCCGCTCGTGGTGCCCAGCCTCTCCGGCAGCAACTTGATCTAGCACGTGTTTCCGAACGTGGTGACGCCCAAGTATGCCAACATCGAGATGCACCCAGTCGCTCTAGTGCCCCCTCCCGTCAGCGCCAACACCAACACGCAGCCGGAGGTCGCTCTGGTGACACCTCTCACCGGCGCCAACACAGAGCTGCAGGTCACACCGATGCCCCCTCCCGCCAAAACTAAGGCGCAACCAACGGTGCTTCGTAAGGCATCTTAGCAGGAGGATGATACCGGTGTCTCGAAATTAGCCGAGCTCAATGTCATCTCCAAGGTAATGACGCTGGACAAAACATGCATGTTGATCACATTTCATCTCCTTTGCCTTTTATGACTAGCTAGTGCCATCTCATGATGCTTGTTCTTCCGTAGGATACTCCTTGCACGCTCTTGCATTACGTGGATGGCGGTCTGAAGGATGTTGGCAAGGGCACAATTATTCAACCAAATAGCCACACAATGCACCACAAGTCGATGGAGGATGACATCTTCAAGGTCCGGCTGTCTCGGGTGTTGCCGGGGTGCGAACACATGGACCCCCAGCCAACCTCGAGGCGCCGATGATCATAAGAACCTTCAAGATTGTTGTGGCTGGGTCTTGACATGGCCAAAGACCCAGATTAGGATTGTGAAGAAACAACAAGTAACTCAGCGGCCACATGTGCCCTTGCCGTGGTGGCCACAACAACCAGTCACCACCACCACCTCTCATCACCAGCAATTGTTGGCCGCCGCTGCACCGCCGCCTCCGCATGGCAAGGCCACCGCTGCGCCACCGCCTCCACATGGCAAGGCCGCCGCTACGCCACCACCGCCCAAGGATGCACCTGGGGACAACATTAACGATGATGATGATGACAACCCAGATAAGTGGATCAACACTGGCGTCACCAACTCTTTGTTCATGCCAAACATGGACGAGCCCTACCGCGTTGGCGACGACCGAAATGCTCGTACCAGAACATGCACATGTATGGACTTCCATGGTACCCTAGAGGAGACGCCTCCGGATGCTGGTGCCGCTGGTCCTTATAAACGCACCCAGGGAATCATTTTCAGCCCCACCACACTCCATAAGGAGGCGTATGAGCAGTTTGCTGCTAATGTCGAGACAAAGAAGACCTATAAGAGAACCAAGAAGAATAAGCAGTCTTTGAGCCAGCCGGGTCCGAAGAGGCCCCGAGCTCACGATGACCCGTTAACACAGCCCCTGAGGGCACCTTTACCAGGGTTCACATAGCTGGTCAACTGATTCTGAGTGAGGAGCTGATCAAACACGCAAGTGGAGCAATGACTAACCTGAATCATGGTATTCTATATATAGAGGAGTGTCTTATTAAAGAAGCAAATCCATTGTACCCTATTTTCACAGTCAATGTTCCAACGGGTGTGGGCCTCGTCGATAATGCCCTGCGGATATCTTCTTCATATCGTATGAGGACATCTTCAAGCTTTTCCATGGCAAGCGGATGAACTATAACTTGGTCCGTCTATACTCTCTCCATCGGGCGATGAAGGTCAATAGAGAGACGACCCCTGGCGTCGCGATAGTGGACCCCTACTTCATGCGTGATAGCCAGTTGGTGGATCCAGTGACCCGGGCCAGCGCAAGGAACTACTTCCAAAATTTCATGGTGGACAACAAGAGTGGAAAAGAGCTTATTTTTCCTTTCTGTCCCAAGTAAGTGCACACACTCGCTCGTCCTCGTAACTTGTCCTTTCTTAGTTTTTGGTTGCTCTTTTTCCAACATTGTTTCGTTTCAATTGTTTTGCGTAGAGACAAATACTACACACTAATCCTCATTCACCCAAGTTATTCGCTAGCCACGTACTTGGACTCGGGGAGCGAGCAAAAGAAGAAAGACTACACCAACATAAGGAGTATTCTAGATGATGCTCTCGAGGTATACGCCGAAAATGGAGGCAAATTCAAGAAGGGGGCAGAAAATTTCAGGGATGCAGACACGTGTTCAAACACGTAATGAAGTTCGCCTGCGTCAAGTAGCCGGATAATAGTGTCAAGGAGGCCTACTACGCCCTCCATCACCTGCGGGCGATCATCCGAGATGCACTCATCATTACGTTTCCCTCTAGTCTCCGAGCATGGGCCGAAGCTGAGGCAAGAATGGACGATGATGAACTTAAGGACGAATTCTTACGCATCCAGACACAGATTGCGACCATCGTTCAAGAAGATCTCATCACAAGGGGGGCCTTATCCTGTAGAAGAGCGTTCAGTAAGCGCGAGATCGAAGCACGGCTCATGGCGTAGGGTGACCGTAGGACATGGACAACGAAAGACAGCTACAAACCATTCCCGACGCCATGTAAAACTAAGTGTTCATGATGTAGTGTTCCTAGCTAGCTAGCACTCAGCCGGTTTGTGTATCTCGTGTGTGTGTGTGTGTCATAAACTTTAACTTGCGTTAGCTCGAAACCGTTGTTGTTGGACTTCATTTACTTATTATCATATGTATGAAAGCTTGCCTTAGATCGAATCCTTCTTTTTTTGGAGATGCATGTGATGAACCTTTTAATTCTTTCTATTGCATGATATAGTACTTATATGCCTTGTGTATAGAGATGCCGTGCTATGTGGTGTTCAGAGGGATGGTCGTAGAAGTCTACGACGAGTGGGAGGATTGTCACAAGCAAGTGAACAAGTTCAGTGGCAACAGATACAAAGGTACCCGACGAGAGAGAAGGCGGAAGCTAGGTGGAGGAACCACCTCCTTAGAGAGTAGAGAGACATAAACCAGATGAAGACCTTGATGATCATGCTCCCTGTCTTGCTCATCACCGCCATTGCGGTTGTACTCTACTTGGTCCTTTAGTAGTTTAGGACTTGGCTAATGATGATGATCAACTTGTTGTAATGTGTAATGTATGAGAAGATGAGATCAACTTGTTCTAGACTTGTATAATATTCGGGCACTTGTCTCTACGTCGGGTTCTAATTGATGTGATGATGTATAATTCTATTTGTACTATTATCTCTGTTTCTATACTGCTGTGTACTTGTATAAATACCTGTATATGTACCTGTATAAATACCTGTATATGTACTTGTATAAATACCTGAGACCCCTGTATTATGTATACATGTACGAAACATCAGTGGTGCATCTTTTATTCAGCCAGTGGCTCATCTAATATCAGTGGCGCATTCGGATATATGCTCCACTAGTAAAATATCAATGGTTCATATTGAAGATGCGCCACCGGTTGTCCTACTATCAATGGCGCATATTGGATATGCGCCATTGATAACTAATTACTAATGGCGCAACACTAGTGGCGCATCCCATATGCGCCATTGGTAGCAAAAAATATGCTCCACTGATAAGCAATTCTCTACTAGTGCCATGATGAAACTGTTAAAAGGTTTAATTTCATCGGAGACGATGAAGATGCTTGCATTTGCAAGAAATTAAGTGGGAGTGCTGAGACATATTTCCAATATATTATGTAGAGTAAATGTTGTTAATTGGAAATGTTGTATCTTTTATTGACACGGGTTAAGAATTTCATTAAAATTGGATTTCTATGAAATACTTGGGCAAAACCAGAATATTTGGCATCAATGCCTATATGGATAGATTGAGGTGCTAATATGGTTGTGCCAGCCATACATATATGAGATATTGAATGAGTTCAATATGGAAACAACAAGAAAGGTTCTTGCCAATGGAAAGGGTTGAATCAAGATTCAAGTGTATTGACACTTGGTGAATGAAATTACATGAATATTTTGATCAATAATGTATACCATGATATGTACATATCCAGATATGTCCTATGCTCTAAATATTATGTGCATATACCAGGATGACTCATAAGATGATCATTGGATGATAGTAAGGATATTCTTATGATCTTTGGAAGAACTAAGAATATGTTATGTATAGGTGACAAATAGTTAAAAGTAGTTCATTGTAAAGTGTTACATTGATACTAGTTTTGTCACAAAATATAATTTAAGTTTATCTCAATTTAAACTATGGGTGGCACAATGTAATGGAAAGGAGGTTCCATGATGGATTTGGATGAGTTCCAAAGTTGAGACATTGTGATGGATACTACAATAAAAAGGGCTAAGTATACGACTTCTATAGTAGCAGCAAAGGAGGGCATTTGGTTAAGTAGTTTGTTATCAAACTAGGTGTGGTTTACAGGGGGCTAGTACTATGAAGATATTGTACGAAAATTATATCAACATGTTTTAACCCAAAGGAACTTAAGGTCTCACCAAAGGACTGGATTTATACAATGCCATATCATTTGAGAATGAGTGATGCATAGAGACGCAAAGACTTGCAAATACACATGGACCTAAAAGTATCAGATCCAGAGATTATGTTAACCACTAGCAAATGCGTATATAAAACACTAGAAAGGCATAGTGTTGAATGCACAAGTTTTTCAAGCTAGATTATTGACTCTAGTGCAAGTGGGAGACTAAAGGGAATATGCTCGAGAGGCAATAATAAAGTGTTTATTACATCTTATTCCATGTTTATGATAAATGTTTATTTTGCATGCTATAATTGTATTAATTGGAAACGTTAATACATGTGAGTTTAATAAACAACATAAAGAGTTCCTAGTTATGCCTCTCATATAAACTAGCTCATTGATGAATAGGATGATCAAGGTTTCCTGATCATGGACATTGGATGTTGTTAATAATGAGGTCACAACATTGGTGGAATGATGTGATGAACATTCATCCGAAGTATAGCAATATGATCAAAGTCATTGTGCTTAAATTGCTATAACATCACATGACGTAATTCTAGTCCTTATACCATGAGATCATGTCAATCACTAACACTTGAAGAGTAACTTGATAACATCAAACATCACACCGTAACAGGGTGACAACAAAGGTGGGTTCAGATACTTCGAAGGTGTTATCTAGAGGCTCATGGATCAAGAGTGGGATTTTTCCATCCCGATAACGGATATATATACTCTGGGCCTTCTTGGTGATATCACACTGAGATAGCTTGCAAGCAAGTGATGTGATCACTAGAATGTTATATCACGGGAATGATAAAAGAGTGCATGTTGGTAATGATATCAAACTAGGTATGGGGATACCGATGATCAAATCTCGGACATGTAATATATTGTGAGACAAATGGATTTAGATACAAATGTTAAAGGTTCACACGATCACATGAGTCATCGTTGAATGTGTGGCAGTCAGTATGAATCTCTAGGTCCCGCTACGGATTATTGATCGAAGAGGGGTCTCGATCATATCTACATTATTCGCGAATCATAGGGTGACACACTTAAGGGATATCGACACCACTTGGAGCAAATAAGATACCAGAGAAAGATTATGAAAGCGCTGGAATCATTTCGATGGAAACCGGAATTATTTCGGGTGAAATTGCAGAAACTCGTTCTGCATGTGATATTGAAATGTTGCAAGGGGGTTTTATGTGAATGTTTGTTAATTAAAGTAATTAACAAAATTCTGAATAAAATAAATAAAAGTATTTTATTTAAAGACAAAATACATTTAATTTAGTGGATATTAAATGCAAGTGAGTGGAGTTGAAATTGATGTGAGTGGGCATAGTGGAAGCTCCACCCACATGAATGAGGAAGAGGTGGGGGCACCCACCATGGCCGGCCAGCCATGGACATGGGGCTGCACCCCCATCCCCTATAAAAGGATCCCCATGGCTCCTCTCCTCTTGCAACACCTCCTCGTGAAGGATCTCTCTCTCCCTGTAGAAATTATTCCCCATGGTCTCGGATTAGCGAGATATATGTTCCTGGTGGCTTTGTCTGGAAAGGAGTTGTTGCTTCTGCTGCATCGCTAGAGCGAGGACGCAGAGGTTGTCAGGGTACCGGACGTGTGTGCGATCACGGATACACCGCTGCTTTGTGGTGCTGGACTTGCTGGTGTTGGACCTACTGCACTCACTGGACTTCATCACGATCTTGAGATCGGCAAGTGTACGACTACATCAACCACGAGTACAAACTCGTAACACTTTGTCACTCTTCAAGGGTATATTTTCTATGGATGTATATCCACCAGTTGATTGTATCTAGATAGATATATCTTGGTGCTTAGTTGTTCATGTCGTAGGAATTTTTTTGTTTTCTATGTTGCGAACCCAATAGTTTTATTTTCCAAGATTGATCTCACATCAGGCTATCATCAAATTAAGATTAAGCCTAAAGATGTTCCAAAAATTGCATTTGTCTCAAGGTATGGACATCATGAATATTTAGTCGTACCTTTTGGTTTGACTAATGCGCCAACAATTTTCATGAACTTGATGAACAAGATCATTATGCCGTACTTGGACAAGTTCATCATAGTGTTCATCGATGATATTCTGATATATTCCAATGATAAAGAGGAGCATGTTGATCATTTGAGAATAGCACTTCAAATCCTAAGGGAGCACAAGCTTTATGCTAAGTTCAGTAAATGTGAGTTTTGGTTAGATAAAGTAGAATTCCTTGGTCATGTCATTAGCAAGGATGGAATTGCTATGAATCTAACAAAAGTTCAATCAGTATTAGATTTGAGTGCACCTACCAATGTTAAACAAGTCAGAGGTTTCTTGGGGATGGCAGGGTATTATAAAAGTTTCATTGAAGGTTTCTCCAAGATAGCCGGACCAATGAATAAATTGCTAAGAAAGAATACTCCATTTGTGTGGACTGACAAGTGTGAGGAAAGTTTTCAAGAATTGAAGGCCTAGTTGACTACTATACCAGTTATAGTAGTGCCGGAGATATGAAAAGATTACAGAGTTTACTGTGATGCATCCAAGGATGGATTGGGTTGTGTGCTGATGCAAGATCACAAGGTTATTGCTTATGGGTATAGAAAACTCAAACCACATGAAGTCAATACCCAATACATGATTTGGAGTTAGAAGTAGTGGTATTTGCTTTGAAAAAATAGAGGCATTTTCTCTACGGTGCAAGGTGTGAAGTACACATAGACCACAAAAGACTCAAATATTTCTTCACTCTGAAGGAATTGAACATGAGGCAGAAATGATGGCTAGAGTTGATTCAAGCTTATGATCTTACTATCAACTATACTCTAGGGAAGGCTAATGTTGTAGAAGATGCTTTGAGCTAGAAGAGCATTGATACCCAACCAACAAATCAGGAGTTACCAAAACAATTGAGAATGGATCTAGAAATATTACAAGTTCAACTAGTGGGGACACCATTTCTTGGAGGTTTAAATACTATGAGAATTGTTGAAGAAGCATACGGTGACCTTCGCAATGAAGTATTTCGGTGACAACAGGATGATCCTTTCATCATTGAGGAAATGAAGAGAATATCAGAAGGTCAACCATCAGCATTTCATTTGGGTGATTATAGTTCTTTGTGGTTCTAGAATACAATATGTGTGCTAGACGTGCTAGAAGGCAAGGATATAATACTTCGAGAAGCCCATGAAACACCTTACTCAATTAACCCAAGCAGTACCAAGATGTACATGGACCTCAAGGAATTATTTTGGTGAAACAACATGAAAAGAGACATTGCAAAATATATTTCTGAATGCCATACTTTCCAAAGAGTGAAAGCTGAACATCAAAAATCGACATGATTAATGCAACCTTTAGAAATTCCAAAGTGGAGGGAAAGAAATTGGAATGGATTTTATCACTGGTTTACCAATGACCCAGAAATGTAAAGATATGATCTGGGTGATCGTGGATAGACCTAAAAGTGCACACATTATACCAGTGAATCAGAAGGACATCACAGAAAAGTAAGTAGATATCTATGTCAAGGAAATTGCGAGCAAGCATGGAGTGCCAAAGAATATAATAATAGATCGAGGATCTATGATCACTTTAGCATTCTAGAAGCGATTAGATGAAGCACTTGGATCTAAGTTAGACTTCATTATAGCACTTGGATCGAATTGAAAGAACTAATCAAATGTTAGAATATATGCTTCGAACATGTGCCTTGGATTTTGGAGGTTCGTAGGAAGAACATCTACCGTCGGCAGAGTTTTCCTACAACAACATCTATCAAAATAGTTTAAAGGGAGCACATTATGAAGTACTCTATGGTCAAAGATGTAGATCACCAATATGTTGGTATGAACTAGGAGGAAACAAAGAATTTGCACTGGATTATATCAAGGAGAAGGAGAATATCATAGATACCATCCGAGATCGATTGAGGATAGCTCAAAGTAGACAAAAGAGTTATGCAGATAAAAGTAGAAGATCTTGACATCATGAAGTTGGGGACATGGTTTATATTAAGGTTAGTCCGATGAAGGGAGTCAAAAGATTTGGAGTCAAAGGGAAACTAAGTCCAAGATATATTGGACCTTTCAAGATTCTGAGGCAGAATAGGAAAATAGATTATGCTCTAGAATTACCAAAAGAGATAGCTCAAGTTCACAACGTCTTCCATGTATCACAACTGTGAAAGTGTTTGAAAGCATCGAAGGATTCTATTACTCATAAGGAGTTTGAGATAAAAGCAGCCGACTTATGTCGAGAAACCATCCAAGATTCTGGAGGAGAATTGGAAGATGTTGAGAAATCGAGCTATTAAATATTACAAGGTGCAATGGAAACATCATCCGGAACGAGAAGCAACCTGGGATAAAGAGGGTGACTTACAAGAAGCCTATCTAGAACTATTCAGGTACACACCGGTGCAACTTCAGGATGAAGTTTTTTAAGGGGGGGGGAGACTGTGACATCCCAGTGTTTAGGAACTAACAAAGGGTAGATATAGGAATATGTGCATTTGCATGCATTCATCTGTAAAATTGGGGTAAATTTTTCACTAACTAAAACCCTGGGGAGATTAGAGTTTCTTTCACTATATTGAGTTAGGTTTAGCTCATCCTGGTGATCGTTATAAATTCTGACATGATCTCTAGGAATTTTGAATTGTTTTGGGATCACTAATTTAAATTAACATTTGAATTCGAATTGAATTTTGAATTTAAATCATAACCCTTAAGTATTAGAGTTTATAATGACAACATTGGTTTAGTTGAGTTTGTTATATTGATTTATCAGATAAATAAAGAGAATTCAAGTAGTTAAAATAACTCAAATGATAGTATAATTGCAAAAGGAATAATTAAAATAAAGAAATAAGAAGTGCTTTATTTAATAGTAAAAATAAATATTACATTGTTTTTACAAATGAATGAAGAGAAATTAAAAAATAATAAAAATAAAGCCTATACTAATTCTGAACTAAGTCCTAAATCTTCATCTCCTTAGAATTTTTTATATCAGTTTGTACCTACAAGCAAACAAATAAAATTAAACTAAAATAAAAGATTATGGTTAGTACAATTTAATTGCATCATTGAGCTAATATAAAAGGGGATAGTTTCACCAAAATGCAATATCTGATCTTCCATTATTAAAACTTCAGTACAACATCCTTAGACAAAAAGGGGGCAAGTTTCACCAGAGATAAAGAGAGAGGTAGAAATGTAAGGTGAAAATAGCAACAGTAGAACTACTCGAGCTCATCCCAAACAGGGAAGCTACTCACACACACATGCAAATGGTCTGTTGTCAACACAGGAGGAGCCCAGGAAAAGGGGATAAGTTCCTAGCTGTAGCAAAGAGAGAGTTCTCTCTCTAAACCTGTATCATACCAGCAACAACAACAAACACACACACACATCTCTGTATTCAATCAGATTTCCACCATCTTAACCAATAAAATACCCCAACAATCTATTAGTTCACAAGATAAAATGGCTACCTAGGGAGGGGTGGAAAAGGTGTTGGGAAAGGGCAGGCCAGGAGGAGATCAAGGAGGTGGTCCAGGAAGTGAAGACAAGATACTCATAGGAAGGAGCTTGACAAGTTCTCCAGCAACAATAGGAGCAACATCAACATCATCAACCATAGCAGGTGGGAGAATCTCAAGAAAATCCATATCTTGTACTTGATCATATCAAATTTATAGACAAGATCTATTGGATTGGAATTTAATCCTCAAAAACACACCAAGGTGGGAAGTAAGCTCATCACTGGATGTTTTAATAGCCACATGTAGCATCTATTCTTATTTTTAATTCACAAATTAGGTCTTAGCCTATGCATCATTGACTTAATCTGGATCCAACAAGTAGCGGCAAATAGAAATAGTCAAATCCATTAGTTGGTTGTTACTGGGCACTTCGCAGTTATGGGTAGCACCTCAGTAGAAACCATCCTAATAAGCATTTCTCCCACATAAAGTCATAGATACAAGCTTTCATAAGAAATATAATCAAATCTTTATCCTAAACAAGCTAGGAATCATTCTTGTTTGTTAAATATTTCCCATATAGTTTCATGACTATATGGATCAAAGCATCATCATCTAAAGAATTACATCTTGATCTGATACATAAGTAAATTCTTGCAGTATTTATTCTCTATAACCATAAGTCAATGTTTCAATATATCATCCACAAAACTCAGTATCAATAGCCAACATCATTTTCTCCTGTATAAATGAATTTCAAATATTACCAACTAGTTACTAGCAATCCAAGATAATATTAATAGAATCAACATCAAGGCATCTAAGCAACAAAAAGTTTATACTTAGACAACAACCAATTTACATAATTCTATTGTCAGTAGTTCTAATCAAGCCACATAACTGAGTTCATCATAGTATCATAGCAATAATAGTTTATTAAGCACAACTCTATCATAGTTGAGAGTAAACAGAGAGGGATAAGAACTCTAGAACAAAGAGTAACTCTAAGTAGGGTTAACAACCACAGTTCAATAAGGAATTCAGAGTAATAAAGAGAGAGGAGGGGAGAGGAAGAACTCACCTGTAGGCCTCACTCAACAAGACGAGGAAGCAGAAGGAGTTGCTGGAGGCAGAAGCACAACTACACGAGGAACACCTAGAGGTTTTGCAACTCGCCCCAGGCCATACTTGAGGCAATCATCAAGGAAGATGGTGGTGCTAGGCACCACTACACCGCCAGAGCACTTGGGTGGCGCCATAGGGTCACCGAAGCATAACACTATAGAAGGGGAATGAAACCTTAGCTCCAGTGAGGTAGAGGCGTGGTCAAGAGGAAGCTCACAGGACCAATCAATGCAGAAGAATCGAATTGGTCGGTATGCACACCGACGGTGGTCAGAGATGCTGAGGGTCGCCGAGATCGGAGGGCGACGAGGGCAGTGACTTGAATTTGCCAGAGGAAGAAGAGAGCAAGGAGAGAGGGGGCACGTGTGTGGTCTAGGTCGGTTGACCTAGAGCACCATGGTGGGTTTGGCCCAACCCACTGGGCCAGACTTGGGCTGGGTTGTCCTAAGGGCTAGGCCTAGATTTAAAAAGGAAAATGATTAAAATCATAAACTAAAATTACAAAATACCCCTATGAGTATTTTGGCCCTAGAAAAATAAACAAAAATCCTAAAAATACATATAATATATCGAAATGATCACAAAAATATAATCTATCTAAGAAAAATGTTATATTGTATTTTGATTTTATAAATTTGAAATGAATATTTGAAAATACCTATTCCTTCATGTATTTTTATAAAATTTAGATTATACTTAAAAATAAATAAAAATAAATTTTAAGATCTTGGATAAGTATATATTAGTAGGAAATTAGTAAATATAGTATTTCAAAATATTTTAAGATTTTTAAGTATTAATTCCTTTTAAATTATTTGTTGAATAAAAAGACTTTAACATTTAACAAATTGGGTAGAACACGCAAAGAAGGGTTATCATAAAATAAATTAGTGCATGACATTACTATGCATATTCATCATTTCTTCTTTAAACATTGTTCTTACCGAACAATGATGGTGTTTTGTAGAAGCAAGAGCTCAGGGTCAAGTCGAAGCATCCGACTTCACTACCTTGCAATCATGAGGCAAGTTCATCACTTGCTCATGTCCTTTTGAAGTGTTTTCCAAAGTATTTGAAACTTGTTGTGTGATCACTTGTGTTAAAAAGGAGATAGAAAAGGATATTTTCATAAGATATAAAATGTTCATTTCCATCCGACGTGGTGGTAACTTTTATAGCTAGCAATGGAATCTAGGATTCCATGTGCAATGAAGTCATTAGATAGGGCTTAATAACACCTGGCATCAGTAAATCTTGCGCCATACAATACGCGTTAACCATGAAATATGCCCTGAGAGGCAATAATAAAGCTGTTATTATATATTCCTTATACATGATAGATGTTTATTTTACATGCTAGAAATGTATTGATTCGGAAACATCAATACATGTGTGTTTAATAAACAAAAAGGGTTCCTAGTCATACCTCTCTTATAGACTAGCTTGTTGATTAACAGGATGATCAAGGTTTCCTGATCATGGACATTGGATGTTGTTAATAACAAGGTCACACCATTGGTGGAATGATGTGATGAACATTCATCCGAAGTATAGCATTACGATCAAGTCATTATGTTTATATTGCTATAACATTATACGAAGTAATCTTTATCCTTAGACCATGAGATCATGTTAATTGCTAACACCGGAAGAGTATCTTGATAACATCAAACGTCACACCGTAACAGGGTGACTATAAATATGGGTTCAGTACTATGAAGGTGTTATGTTGAGGCACATGGATCAAGAGTGGAATTTGTCAATCCAGATGACGGATAGATATACTCTGGCCCCTCTCGGTGATATCACATTAGGATAGCTTGCAAGCAAGTGATGTGATCACTAGAATGTTATATCACGGGAACGAGAAAAGAGTGCATGTCGGTAACGAGATCAAACTAGGTATGGAGATACCGATGATCGAATCTCGGACATGTAATATATCGAGAGACAAAGGGATTTAGTTACAAGCGTTAAAGGTTCTCACGATCACAGGAGTCATCATTGAATGTGTAGGAGTCAGTACGGATCTCCAGGTCCCGCTGCTGATTATTGATCAGAGAGGGGTCTCGATCATGTCTGCATTATTCGCGAACCGCAGGGTGGCACACTTAAGAGTTACCGGACACCATTTTGGAGCACATATGTTTCAGACGAAAGAATTGCAAAGCGCAGGAATTATTTCAATAGAAACCGGAAATTGTTTCGGGTGAAATTGCAGAAGGTGGTTCTGCATGTGATATTGAAATATTGCAAGAGGCTATATGTGAATGTTTGTTAGTTAAAGTAATTAACAAAATTCTGAATAAATTTAATAAAAAGAGTTTTATTAAATGAGAGAGCATTAAATTTGGAGAAATTTAATGCATTTAAAGTGGAGACTTTAAAAGGGAATGTGAAGAGGCATTTTAATGTGGAGGGGTTACCACCACATGAATGGGGGAGGTGAGGGGTCACCCTCCCATGCGCCGGCCATGGAGAGAGGGGGCACCCCCCCTCCTCCTATAAAAGGCCACCCATTCCCTCCTTCATCCACACACCTCCTTGTGAAGGATCTCTCTCCCCCTCTAGAATTATTCCCCCATGGTCTCGGATTAGCGAGATACATGTTCCCGATGGAATTTCATCTGGAAGGAGTTGCTCCTTCCGCTGGATCGCTGGAGCGAGGAGGTGGAGGTTGTCCGATGGCTTGAACGTGTGTGCGAGTGCGGATGCGCTGCTGAGTTGCGTCGCTCGGACTTCCTCACGATCTTGAGATCGGCAAGTGTACGACTACATCAACCACGAGTTCCTACTCGTTAACAAGGCTCGTTGTCTATGAGGGTAAGTTCTCGTTGGATGTATGTCCACCGTTGCTTTGTACCTAGTAGATAGATCTTGGCGTGTAGTTCACATCGTAGGAAATTTTTTGTTTTCTATGCTGCGGACCCAACAGTGGTATCAGAGCCTGATCTATGCGTAGGTACTTAGCACGGGTAGTACACATATGGTTGATATGTGGGCGATGATGATCATGTTATCGCATCTTTTATGTATTTTGGATATTGGTGGCATAGTGGGATGAAGCGGCCCAGACCAACCTTACATGTCATCGTACATGAGACCAGTTCCACGACTGACATGCAACTTGTTTTGCATAAGTGGCTGGCGGGTGTCTGTCTCTTCTACTATATTCAATATCTGATTTACAACGAGTTGCTAATAACTTAGTTATCCTCGTTGTGGTTCATGTTCGTAGGTAAGAACGGTTCTATCTCCGAAAGCCCTAAGCCACGTAAAACTTGCAATAGATAAATTAGAGGCGTCTAGTTTAGATCGTTGATGGGCTAGTGTATTGATATGGTATAGTTGTAAGTAGATGTATGGTTGATACTCTTACAACACAGTCAACGTGTAAGTTCCATAGACCTTGGCCTTACACAGAAAGGAATGATAGAGATCATACCACGATGCAAGTGATAGAGATCAAATGCATGGACCATATCATCTCACTTTACACATTAGATGTTAGCATCTTATACTGCTAGTTTGGCGCGTTTGATAGCATTATAAGATGATCCCTCTTTTAGATATCAAGATAAAATTGTGTTCTTCCTTGAGTATGCACCGTTCTATGGATCGTGTTTTCGAGACATCACGTGATGATCGGGTGTACTCGAATCTACGCTTTCATAGGAACGGGTGTAAGACAGTTTTACGCACGCGAATACTAAGGTTCTTACTTGGTGAGCCTAGCATGTACAGACATGGCCTCGGAACACGGACCGAAAGGTTAAGCATAAGTCATATGGTTGATATGATGCCCATATAGATGCTCGCCTTTGAAGTTATATCAACTCACGTGATGATCGGACTTGGTATAGTGGATTTGGTTCATGTAATCACCAAAAGGACACGAGGGATGTCGTTTTTGAGTGGGAGTTCATTAGTAATTTGGATTAGTTAAACTCAATATATCATAAACTTAGTCTAAATAAACTTTACAAATTCTGTTGTAGATGGCACCACCTGCTTTTAATTTCAATGTGTTCATGGAGAAAGAGAAACTAGCTGCAAATGGTAGCAACTTCACCAACTGGGCTATGAATTTGAGGATTCTCCTCACTGCTGCACAAAAGCAATATGTGCTAGATGCGCCGCTAGGCCCCCCCACCAGCTCCTGATGCCCCTGACGAGGAAAATAATGTCTATGTGACTCGTCAGGAGGACCACAACTTAGTTCATTGCGGCGTACTGTATGGGCTAGAGCCAGAACTTCAAAAGCGTTTCAAAAACGGCAATGCCTTTGATACCGTGGGAGAATTGAAAATGATTTTCGATACCCATGCTACCGTACAGAGTTATAATGCTACAGAAAATTTCTTTAGCTGCATGATGGAGGAAAACAGCTCCGTTAGTGAGCACGTACTCAAAATTTCTGGGTACGCCGGTAAGCTTGTGTCCTTGGGAATAACGATTCCCATTGACTTAGGCATACATCGTGTTCTCCAATCTCTGCCACCTAGCTACAAGGGCTTCGTGATGAACTATAATATGCTGGCATGAAGAAGTCTCTTCCCGAGCTTCTGTCAATGCTTAAGACTACAGAAGTGGAGATTAGGAAAGAACATCAAGTGTTGATGATCAATAGAACCACCGGTTTCAAGAAGGACAAGAAAGGCAAGCACAAGGGAAAGAAGGGTGGCAAGTCTGTTGCCATGCCTGAAAAGAAACCCCGGGCTGGCCCTAAGTCTGACACCGAGTGCTACTATTGCAAGGGGACTAGCCATTGGAAGCGCAACTGCCCCAAGTATTTGGCGGACAAGAAGTCCAGCAAGGCAAACAAAGGTATATGTGATATACATGTTATTGATGTGTACTTGACTAGTACTCGCAGTAGCACCTAGGTATTTGATACTGGATCGGTTGCTAATATATGTAACTCGGTTCAGGGGCTACAGAACAAGCGACAACTAGCAAGGGATGAGGTCAGGATGTGGGTCGGCAATGGATCAAGAGTTGATGTGATCGCCATCAGGACGCTACCTCTCCATTTTCCATCGGGATTAGTTATAAACCTAAAAAATTGTTATTTGGTGCTTGCACTGAGCATGAACATTGTATCTGGATCGTGTTTGATGCAAAGTGGTCATTCCTTTAAATCTGAGAACAATGGTTATTCGATTTATAAGAATGATATCTTTTATGGTCATGCACCTATGTTGAATGGTTTATTTCTATTAGATCTCGATAGTAATATTACGCACATTCATAATGTTAATGCTAAAAAGATTAAACTTGATGATGATATGTCTACATATATGTGGCACTGCCGTCTAGGTCATATTGGCGTTAAACGCATGAAGAAACTCCATTCTGATGGACTTTTGGAATCACTTGATTTTGAATCATTTGATACATGTGAGCCATGCCTTATGGGCAAGATGACTAGAACGCCGTTTTCCGGTTCAATGTAACGGGCGACAGATCTATTGGAGATCATACATACTGATGTGTGTGGACCAATGAGTGTGTCGGCGCGAGGTGGATATCGTTATTTTGTTACTTTCATGGATGATTTGAGTAGATATGGGTATATCTATTTGATGAAACACAAGTCTGAAACTTTTGAAAAGTTCAAGGAATTTTAGAATGAAGTGGAAAATCATCGTAATAGAAAGATCAAATTTCTACGGTCTGACCGTGGAGGAGAGTATCTAAGTTACGAGTTTAGCACACACATGAAAGAGTGTGGAATAGTTTCACAACTCACGCCTGCCAGAACACCACAACGTAATGGTGTGTCGGAACGTCGTAATCGTACCTTATTGGATATGGTTCGATCTATGATGTCTCTGACTGACTTACCTCTGTCATTTTGGAGTTATGCACTGGAAACAGCTGCATTCACTTTAAATCGGGCACCATCTAAATCCGTTGAAATGACACCGTATGAATTATGGTTTGGAAAAAAACCTAAGCTGTCATTTCTTAAGGTTTGGGGATGCGATGTTTATGTGAAGAAACTTCAACCGGATAAACTCGAACCCAAAGTGGAAAAATGCATCTTCATAGGATACCCTAAGGAAACAATTGCGTATACCTTCTATCACAAATCCGAGGGCAAGGTTTTTGTTGCCAAGAATGGATCCTTTCTTGAGAAGGAGTTTCTCGCGAAAGGTGTGAGTAGTCGGAAGGTAGAACTCGAAGAGGTTATTGAACCTTCTCTTCATGGAATGGCGAGTGGCGCAGCACCGGAAGTTGTTTCGGAGTTGACTTTACCTGATGAAGAGAGAGCTAATGATAATGATCATGAAACTCCGAAAGTGGACACTACCGAACCTCACAGGTCAAGCAGGACATGTGCAGCTCCTGAACTGTACGGCAATCCTGTTGTGAATTTCATGGTTGATGAAATGGATGACCCTGCGACGTATGAAGAAGCGATGATGAGCCCGGATTCCAACAAATGGCTAGAAGCCATGAAATCCGAGATGGAATCCATGTATGAGAACAAAGTTTGGAACTTGGTGGACTTATCTCACGACCGAAAGGCCGTTGAGAATAAATGGATTTTCCAAAAGGAAAACTGATGCTGATGGTAATGTGACCATCTATAAGGCTCGACTTGTCGCATAGGGGTTTTGACAAATTCAAGGAGTTGACTACGATGAGACATTCTCTCCCATAGCGATGCTTAAGTCGGTTAGGATTATGTTAGCAATTGTTGCATATTTCGATTAAGAAATATGGCAGATGGATGTCAAAACTGCGTTCCTCAATGGTAAGATTGAAGAAGAGTTGTATATGATACAACCTAAGGGTTTTGTCGATCCTAAGGATGCTAATAAGGTGTTCAAACTTCAACGATCCATCTATGGACTGAAGCAAGCATCATGGAGTTGGAATCTCCGCTTTGATGAGGTGATCAAAGAGTTTGGATTTGTCCAAACTTATGGGGAGGCTTGTATTTACAAGAAAGTGAGTGGGAGCAATGTGGCATTTCTGATATTATATGTGGATGACATATTATTGATTGGAAATGATATAGATCTTTTAAACAGTGTGAAAAGTTATCTAAACAGCAAATTTTCGATGAAAGACCTTGGTGAAGCGTCATATATATTAGGCATTAAAATCTATAGAGATAGATCAAGGCGCCTAATTGGGCTATCGCAGAGTAAATACCTTGATAAGATATTAAAGAAGTTTAATATGGACGAAAGTAAGAAGGGGTTCTTACCTATGTTGCAAGGCAAGACATTGAGTAAGACTCAAAGTCTAGCTACGGCAGAAGAAAGAGAGATGATGGATAAGATCCCCTATGCCTCGGCCATAGGCTCTATTATGTATGCCATGCTATGTACAAGACCGGATGTGGCACATGCTATTAGTTTGACTAGTAGGTACCAATTTGATCCAGGTTCGGAACACTGGATAGCGGTAAAGAACATCCTCAAGTACTTGAGAAGAACTAAGGATATGTTTCTTATATACGGAGGTGAAGAAGAGCTAGTCGCTAAGTGTTATGTCGATGCTAGCTTTGACACCGATCCGTATGACTCTAAGTCTCAATCCGGATACGTATTTCTCTTGAACGGAGCAGTAGTTAGTTGGAGGAGTTCCAAACAACCGGTGGTGGCTGGATCAACAACGGAGGCGGAATATGTTGCTGCTTCAGAAGCGGCACGGGAGGCGGTTTGGATGAAAGAGTTCATCACGGAACTGGGTGTGGTTCCCAGTGCGTTGACCCGATGCTGATCTATTGTGACAACAATGGAGCCATAGCCAACACAAAGGAACCAAGGTCTCACAAGAATTCCAAGAATATTAAGCGTCGGTTTCACTCCATCCGTGAGCATGTCAAGGATGGAGATATAAAGATTTGTAAAGTACACACGGACCTAAATGTAGCAGATCCGTTGACTAAAGTTCTCCCTAGGGCAAAACATGATCACCGCCAGAACTCCATGGGTGTTAGATTTATCACTATGTGAACTAGATTATTGTCTCTAGTGCAAGTGGGAGACTGAAGGAAATATGCCCTGAGAGGCAATAATAAAGTTGTTATTATATATTCCTTGTACATGATAGATGTTTATTGTACATGCTAGAAATGTATTGATTAAGAAACATCAATACATGTGTGTTTAATAAACAAAAAGGTTCCTAGTCATGCCTCTCTTATAGACTAGCTTGTTGATTAACAGGATGATCAAGGTTTCCTGACCATGGACATTGGATGTTGTTAATAACAAGGTCACACCATTGGTGGAATGATGTGAAGAACATTCATCCGAAGTATAGCATTATGATCAAGTCATTATGTTTATATTGATATAACATTATACGAAGTAATCTTTATCCTTATACCATGAGATCATGTTAATTGCTAACACCGGAAGAGTATCTTGATAACATCAAACGTCACACCGTAACAGGGTGACTATAAAGATGGGTTCAGTACTACGAAGGTGTTATGTTGAGGCTCATGGATCAAGAGTGGAATTTTTCAATCCAGATGACGGATAGATATACTCTGGGCCCTCTCTGTGATATCATATTAGGATAGCTTGCAAGCAAGTGATGTGATCACTAGAATGTTATATCACGGGAACGAGAAAAGAGTGCATGTCGGTAACGAGATCAAACTAGGTATGGAGATACCGATGATCGAATCTCGGACATGTAATATATCGAGAGACAAAGGGATTTAGTTACAAGCGTTAAAGGTTCTCACAATCACAGGAGTCATCGTTGAATGTGTAGGAGTTAGTACGGATCTCCAGGTCCTGCTGCTGATTATTGATCGGAGAGGGGTTTCGATCATGTCTGCATTATTCGCGAACCGTAGGGTGGCACACTTAAGAGTTACCGGACACCATTTTGGAGCACATATGTTTCAGACGAAACAATTGCAAAGCGCAGGAATTATTTCAATAGAAACCGGAAATTGTTTCGGGTGAAATTGCAGAAGGTGGTTCTGCATGTGATATTGAAATATTGCAAGGGGCTATATTTGAATGTTTTTTAATTAAAGTAATTAACAAAATTCTGAATAAATTTAATAAAAAGAGTTTTATTAAATGAGAGAGCATTAAATTTGGAGAAATTTAATGCATTTAAAGTGGAGACTTTAAAAGGGAATGTGAAGAGGCATGTTAATGTGGAGGGGTTACCACCACATGAATGGGGGAGGTGACGGGTCACCCCCCATGCGCCGGCCATGGAGAGAGGGGGCACCCCCCTCCTCCTATAAAAGGCCACCCATTCCCTCCTTCATCCACACACCTCCTTGTGAAGGATCTCTCTCCCCCTCTAGAATTATTCCCCCATGGTCTCGGATTAGCGAGATACATGTTCCCGGTGGCATTTCATCGGGAAGGAGTTGCTGCTTCCGCTGGATCACTGGAGCGAAGAGGTGGAGGTTGTCCGGTGGCTTGAACGTGTGTGCGAGTGCGGATGCGCTGCTGAGTTGCGTCGCTCGGACTTCCTCACGATCTTGAGATCGGCAAGTGTACGACTACATCAACCACGAGTTCCTACTCGTTAACAAGGCTCGTTGTCTACGAGGGTAAGTTCTCGTTGGATGTATGTCCACCCGTTTCTTTGTACCTAGTAGATAGATCTTGGCGTGTAGTTCACACCGTAGGAAAATTTTTGTTTTCTATGCTGCGGACCCAACATAACATTGTTACTCACTCTTTCATCTGATCCCCTACTTAATTAGACTTTGAAGACCAGGAGGATAACCCAATTTATGCTACAGAGTGTCAAGACGACATCTATGACGAAGGACTAGATCTCTCCTGTGGAGTTGAAGGGGTGGACTACGAGATACGCTACGGAGCACAAGGCCATGAGTCAGAGTAGTTCCTATAGTTGTACTTAGTTTCTAGGTTGAGTAGATCAGTGCAAACTCTATAGAATAAGCTATTGAGCTCCCGGCATGTTAATTAAGTTGGATCTTTTGTTATTTTGATAAACGTCAAGTTCACAATTTGAGAACCTCTGAATATCGTTCTTCTGATATTGTAATAATGAGTAGGTATGTAATATGGACCCACAAAGTTTCTGTTGTACTACTCTGAGAGATGTAATATTTGCGGAACGGTGTTCCGTGAGTGTTATGTCAACGACTTGCATACTACGTACACCATGCAGTGGTATGCTGGGTCACCGCATCAATCAACTTTCCCCATGGCTCCCACATCTTGCCTGATGGCACCGAATCCAGCCATCGTGGCCCTATATCGTGTGGCTTCCCCGCCTCCATATCGGAGCAGAAGTGCAAGTGCATGGGTATTCATGTTGCCCAAGGAGGCACATCCGACATGGCTCCCTCCTTCGCGACATTCTCACAGGTGTCGCGTGATGGCAACAAGTCCGTGTGGACCAACTGGATGGGAATCCAAGTGCAGAGTATTGTAGCAAACGTCTTTTCCCGACAAGAGTGACTTGATGGTTTATATTGAACTTCGAGGGAATTGGCTTAGAAACTTCTCTTGTTTTCTTATTCAAGCAACCAAAACAAAGTATTTTCCTTGTGTCCCCAACTCCACCGTGTGGTTGTCAAGCACAAGGTTTCATATTAGTAAAACTAAAATAAACTATAAATAAATAAAGTGCAATCTATAACTAGACAAGAAAGTAAAAACAATAATTTAAAGGTCTTTTTGAGTTTTTTTTGTGTTTGTTAATATTAAAAGTGTTTTTGTGTTTAAGATTTAATTGGTGCGGCAAGTTAAAAGAAATGAAATTAAATAAAGGTTGTTTTCTTATGATAAAATTTGGACCGAGGTTTCATGGGTTCACTTATCTATTCTCTCATCAAGTGCAATGGCATAAAACAATAAATAAGAAATGCCATATTGATAATAACTTAATTATGTGTATGATAAGAATTCATATGAGCATCACTTCCTATCTTAAAGATGATGCAACACATATCACTTATACTCCGCTAAAAAGGGAAGCTCCATGAAATCTTGAATTAAGAACAAACAGAGTATAGCGTTACAAACTTGACATGATGTTTGAATGAAAAATACGCTCACTTGAACAAACAAGATCATATGGTTGTCACTAGATTATAATAACACATGCATTCACTTTATCCCTAGAGAGCTAACAAAAGAAACACAAAAAACCATAGTAGATCTTGAATTTGTTGGTACTATCTAATCACCACCACCATGTTTACTCCAACTAATACACACGTCCCACCACATGCCCTCTCATACATATTGTATAAAAACAAGTAAAAAATAGGGTACATAATATACATCTACCAATACATCTCACACAAATAGAATTCAAATCTCAAATATCAACTCATAGCATAAAAATCCACCACATAGGAATTACATAGATGACCATAATCATGTTGGGCAACCCATATGGTACTAGAAAAATGATAGATCAAGTGATAAATAGATCAGGCTACTGCCAAAATCCCATAGTCCAGAGGTGGGAAACTCCCTCTTCATCATGGCGACGAAGCTGGAGAAGGTAGAGATCCCACGAATAGTGGTTCTAGTGGTGTTTCCCTTCCAATCTTCACTAGTTCTATCTTTGTATGTCTTTTTGTGTTTCTGCGCCACCTCCTTCGATATTGTCATGGGGGTGTTTTTATAGGCGTTTTTAGGTCAAGACTTTGAGGCTGAGGTGAAGACGGACAATTGTAGAGGATCAAGGAGGGAATGACCTATGGTGGCGCGCCCTAGGGTGGGGCCCACGCCACCTGGCTCATTTGGGCCTCGGGCCTCCTCTCTCGTGGTTCTTATGCTCTAGGTGCTTCTCTTCATGAAAAATACTCCTTGAAAATTCCCATGTCCATATGACTTTGTTTAGGTCCTTGAAACGTAAAAATATGCAAAACAGTGTTTTCTGTCTTGCAGAGTTATAAACCAAATAAAGGCATCATTGGTAAATCCCCATGAATCAATTTAAAGCATGAATATAACATCATATAAGTTGCAAATATGTGGGAACATGTATCAATAAACTACAAAGTTCATGTATGCATTTTACATGCATCGACATCCCCAAGCTTAACCTATGCTCTTCCTCGAGCATAAAGGTGATAAAAAAAATCGCCTTTGGAGTTTGTTTATTTTATAAATCATAAGTCATGATCTTTGCTACACAAGGTCACATGCTTCATTATTTTTAAAGAACAACACTAAGAAAATGAGCTATGAAGTGATATTTCTTATGTACTTACATCTATGCTTAACAATATGGTAATCATATAATAGAAAATGAAAGTACTATGGACCATTAAGCATATAAACAGAAGGGGTAAATCCTATGTTTGGTCTTTTATTTTTCTTTCTTTATTTTCACTACTTACCTTTCTTATTCTTCCTGGTAACAGAAAGTAAGTAGAGAATACATGAGCTAGACCTTTGATAAAAGATCATAAGATAAAGTAAAATAAAGTTTTGGGATATGTAGCTCATGTCAATAGTAATCATAAGAGTGGGGTTCTTGGCATATTTTATGGTTATGGTTAATGTGAAGACAACTATGGTTCATATGCTTGACCCGTTACAAGTTGAATGTCTCATGCCCGTTTACCACTAAGACCAAGTCCACATGTTTACTCAACTTGGTCCCTAAATAATTTTTTCATCATTATGCATATAGTTCTAAACAAGGGTGGCAACCGAGATACATCTTAACCCATTGTACAAGGAGTCCCTTTGTGAGGGGCTAACGATACTTAGATGACAAGACAAACAGACAAATGAACCCCTTGGTGTTTCTTTTTTACTTACCATTTTCATATATTTTTATTTAAAACGCTTCATTGGTGTCCATGCTATAAATTTCCACCATGATACATGGATTAGGTTGGCAGCTTAGGAAGCCCTCTGAAACATATGCAAACTCTAGAAATATTTTGGGTGGTTACCCCTTATTTTGCATCGGAGGCACCTAGAGCCAAAAGAATACATGATATCATGAAAAGGTAGTGCAATGATGAAAGCATGACCCGTGTTTGCATGATTCTACTAATGCTCAACTCATAAGTTTCAAATAAATAACATACATAATTATGGCCACAATGGTTCAAGTTTAATTATTATGCTTTATTTTCAAGCAGTTGTGCACTAGTGGTTTCACCCCACATCTTACTTTCTCATGAGCTTTCAACTACAAAACAGATTTTTTTGAAATACTCAAAGATGTATGTCATATAAAACTTGTAATAGAAAGTTCTATATAGGTAGGTATGGTGTACACTATTGAGGTAATAAGGTTTAAGGGATTTGGATACAAGTCCTCGCTTGTTTGGCAATTTTTGGGTTGGATGATAGGAAGGTAGACATCTACAAGCATGCAAAAGTGTCCATAGTACTACCCACTCTCTATTAGACAAAGTAACTCAAATCTAATCATCCATGTATGTGAAATAAAAGGTAGTATTACACAAGTCACTTGCAAATTATCATTCGTTAAAGCATATGAAACATACAACATCATGCATGACTTGTATCTCAACTTTTACTTTCCATTTCACTTATCTTTAATAGCATACAACTTAATATTTCTTTTTATTCTAGTAGCTCTTTCATACTTATTTAACATAACTTCAAGTGGTGGTCTCATTACTTAAAATATAAACATGCAAAAGAAAACATAAAACTAGATAACGACGCTCCAAGTTTATGCGTGACTATTATGTTGCTCGAAAAACAAAGTTTAGAGATTTGCAAACTGTGAGTGTAATAGGTCTAGTGGGGTACCTTGGTAATCCCCAAGCTTATGGTTTTAACCATTCTTGGATAGCTCATATTATGTTGTTCCTCCATTCCCAAAAAAATCAACACAAAACTTTTCTTCCCATATCTTTTCTGAGAGGCGACATTAGTGGCACAAAGATATATTGCAAGATGCTATAGAACTCCCAAATAAATTTTGGTTTAATATGTAAAAACATTATATTAATTTGTTAACATCAATATAAGGTCAAAATATTCATAAGAAATCATATTGAGACTCAAAACAAGGACTTAAACAATAAAAGACAGAATATGCTCAGAAAATAGCTAGTGTAGAACATGATTTTTTTCGCCTACTTATGCATAACAAGAATTTTTGCTAATTTTTTTGCATATATAGGATTAAAATTTGCAAATTTAGTTTAAATATCAGTGCAATCAAAGTTACAAAACTGCATAGGGAATTTTTTCGTAAACAACATCATGTAGGAAACTACAACTCCAAATAGTTTTATCAACTTAATATCATCCAGGTGGGTAAAATTTGGTAATTTATTAAAAACAAAAGGAGATATGCCCTAGAGGACAATAATAAAGATGTTTTTATTGACATATCTCATTAGTTCATAATAGTTTTGTATCATGTTACAACTATATTAAGTGGAAACATTAATACAGGTATAATATATAAACAAACCAGGTCCCTACTGTCCTCTAGACTAGTTCGTTGGGTAGCTGATTATCGAGGTTCCGTGCTCATGGACTTTACCACGTCAACTGACAACAACGTCACTTATGAAGTGATGGACAACCCCAACCCTAGTGTTTTGATGTGATCCAGTCACAAAATTCAACATTGCGATATCTAGCTAAGCGTAGTGATTCACTCCTTTGACCATGAAATCATATTAATCACTGTCTCCCGAGGCTGCTTTGATCACATCAACCGTCATGTCTATAACTGGGTGACCATAAAGGTGTGCGTCAGGTATTCCAGAGGAACTTTGGAGGCCTATGTATCAAGACCGGGATTTGCCCATTCGAGTGATGGATAGATACCCTGGGTCCACTCGGTAAAATTACATCTAAAAGTTTGCAAACATGTGAATAGGTCATGTGGATATAATATCACGATAATGAGTAAATGTGTTTGTCTGTAACAAGATTGAACTAGGTATAAAGTTATCGAAGATCAGATCTTGGACAAACTAGGTATCGTAGAGCAAAGGGAATGAGACTCGATGTTCAAGGTTCAAGCGATCAAGTTAACTATGGAATGCTTGGGGGCCATTATGTGTTTCCAGATACCGCTATAATGTGTCGATCATGTCGGTGTATTCCCGAGCCATAAGGTGTCACACTTAAGGGTAGAGACGCTTAGGGATTGATCCAAGATCATAGGAGAAAAAAGCAAGAGTACTCTAGAATAGTTCTGGAGTAATATCAGAATGGTTCTAGTGATATCCGATGATAATCGGAAGGGTACGAAAGGTGTTTTGGAATGATAGGTATTAAATAATATGTATTTCATATTATTTAAATTAATTAATATTAAAAATATATTTTTAATTGGGTTTATGGGGCAGCCTGCCTAATGGGCTTCACTAGAGGAGGCCCAAGAAGGGGCCATGCCCTAGGAGGGGCCAAGGCCCTAGTGGGATTCCCCCCAACTGGGGCCCATGGTGGGGGCTGGCCTATACGCCTCCTCCCACCTCCTCCCTTGATTAGGCCACCCCGGGACTTTGAGGGAGGTAGTACCTCCCTTCCATCTATATAAGAGGGGCACCCCTCTCCCCAAATCCATCCAATCAATTGGCCTTTGACTTTCTCTCTCCCTCCCTCTCCCTCATGTGTGGTTCCCAAGATTGGAATTGCATAAAGGGATAGGGGTTTCTCCACCATACGTATGCCTTCATGCTGCTGGACTTAGTCCGGATCAATCTTCTTCCGTTGCTTTGCTCGATCGGAGCCCGGGAGATGTCTCTACATCGTATGTTTGTAGGGCCATGAGGCACCGCCACTTGTTGTGGTGATTTTCTTGGAGCTTGGAGCTTAGACATCGACACGACCATGAGGTCGGATACATCGACAAGGAGCAAGGGGTGACTTGAGAGGAGCTTCATGACCTTGAGGTTGGCTACAAGTACGACTATGGCATCCATGTTCCCCTCAAAATGCTAACCACTTTCGGTCTTTAAAGGTATGAACACTGAATCCTCGCTCGTTACTTTACATCTGCATACATATATCTTGGCTAGGTATGTTCGCACCGTAGGAAATTTTTAGTTTTCTTCCTCGGATCCCCTTCAGTGGTATCAGAGCTGATCTATGCATAGATGTTTGGTACGAGTAGAACACATGCTTATTGTGTGGCATTGATTCTCTAGTTCCTACTGTCCCACGTGCACTTGTTCATATCGCAGCAATATTGGATGAAGCGGCCCTGACCAACCTTACACGTAACCTTACAAAAGACTGGTTCCACGACTGACATATGGATTGTACCATATAAGTGGCCAGCGGGTATCTGCCTCTCCGCCATTAGTTGATATGGCATTTACAAAGGATGACCCTGAAAGGGGACTTAAAGCGGCAACTAGTCAATCCATGTTGTGATTGATCTTCGTAGGTAAGCAACGGTTCTTGTGCGAATGCCCAAACAACCACGTAAAACTTTCAAAAGTTAAAGTAGAGACGTATAACTTTATTTTGCAGGGACATGTGATATGATATGTTCTAGGTAAGTATTTTCAAAATAAGCCACTAGCATGAATGCACCATGGACCTGGTGTCATGCTGGAAGGCGTTCGATGGAGATCAAGGCACGACGACCATGTCATGTCACATTTCATATGGTATTTATTTAATATGTGTCTTGTTGTGCTGGTATTAGACTTATGACGGTACCATAATGAGATGATCCCTCAAACATAATTCCAATGTTCGTGTTCTCCCATTAGTGTGCCCCACCAAGAAAGTCCATCGTTGTGGAGCAGGATGTGATGATTAGGTGCAAACACATCGACGTTTTCATATGATGGGTGTAATCCATGTATGCATTGCAATACACTATGGTTAAAATTGGCGAGCCTAGCATGTATAGACATGGCCTCGGAACACAAATGACCAAAAGGTTTAGCATGAGTCACATGGTGATGTGATCGATATGTTGATACCTACCCTAGCAGCCCCGTGCTGATCGGGGATGATATGGTGTAAAGGGATCATGTAATCACTAAACGAACGTTGGGGGATGTTGGTTTAAGTGGGAGTTCTGGTAATGAACCCATATTATGAACTAAACAATCTAAGTGAATTTGCATAGTTGTTGTAGTTGGCATCCGTTGTAGACTACCTTGGTTGTAAGTGAGATAATAGTACTATAGTATTCTAGATACTTACTTTACGGACTAGTACCGTATTGTTTGAATGTCAAATTAAAGATAAAATGTCCTAAAGAAAACTATCAAGTAAACCTCACTTAGTCCATAAGGTTTAATAAGTGTATTAATCCTAGAGTAACTGATTCTGAAGTTAGTGACTAAACAATCATGCTTGCCTCCATGATACTTGATATTAAAAAGAAAGTTTCCGGTATCAAGATTATCTGGGAGCTGAAAGATTTGTTAATACATATTCTGATATCTGAACACTATTTGATTGGAACATGATAAAGTATAATTTAGTCAAAACATATTTTCATATTGAATGAGCATTTATGAATGATGGTGACGCTAGCCATACCCATCACCCAGTAGCTTGGGAACTAAAGTTATACAAACGTTTGTCTTGATGAACTATATAGTTCATTCGTGAAAATTGTCACTATACTAAAAGAACACTAATGAATGAATCCGGAAGAACACGAATCATGTGATGATTGTGATTCACTTCAAAGTGTGAGTTTAAGGGTATTAGTGTTTGACTAACTGATGGGGATATGCCAAATGGGGTATGCCCAGCAGGACGTTTCAACCAGGCTAGGGCCTCGGTGAGTGGGCATGTAGGACGGCGAGTGGAATGTGACTGAAAAGGGCCTGGCGACTAGAAGGTGGAGGCCCAGAAGCGTAGGAGAATCCCAGTCGGATTAGGTCAAATCCTCTGAGTCCCTGACTTACTTGGTTGTATATCTATAAACCCTAGTGAGGTACCCTATATATAAACCTCCCTAGGGTACTCTCTAGACTTACGTTCCATCATATACCCCATCGAATCGTTGCCTAGGCGCTGAGCTCGCCACCATTGTACTCACTCGATAATACAATCTAGCAGGAGTAGATCTTTACCCTACGACGGGCCGAACTTGGGTAAATCCCTGTGTCTTTGCCCTCATCTCGCTTCGTGGATGGCTGCCCGCTCTCTCCCCAAATCTTTCCAATCGCTACCCCTGGTAGCGACTGCCATCGTCATTCCCACGATAGTGGCGCCCACCATGGGGCATGGCCGGTCTGGCCTGAGTTCTGCGACGAGACCCTACTCGCCAATCGATTGGCTGATCGCCACCGGCCGGATGATTGCCACTTGTGGGATCCTTCAGATCCTGCCCAACAGCTACATCCCGGTGTTGCGCCCGATCACCCACATCGTGGTGAGCCAGTCGGCACCATCAACCTGTTCGTCGGCTTCACGAATCCCGTCAACCTGATAGCAATGGCGATCATCGGCGGATCGCCTCCATACCGCGACCTAATCTCGGAGGGCCAGATCTGCTCCATTAGCCGCCTTGCCTCTGAGTACGATTCGGCCGCCGGCAACGCGGCGAGAACTAACACAGCCATAGACGACGTGTCCCTCCATGATGACACCGATTCGGCGACCCCTACCTCGGTCGCTGGATTCATCACAACCACATCACGCGAGTCTCCAACCCTGAGGATTTTGAGGACCCCTCCATCCCCGGGATCTTTAACTTTGACTCCAGGTCGGAGTCCCCCGAGGACTTCCACGCTAGATCCAATCGCTTCAACGCGATCTACATGGCAGGCAGCGCGACCGCCCCGCTAGATCCATTCTCTACGTTGATCCCGCCGACCGCAACGGCAACGGAGGTGGAGGAAACCCGCCTGCACCTGGAAGAGGCGGCACGCAAGGAGCAGGCCGAGCACGAGTAGTTCTGCCTCCAGTAGCAAACAGTGCAGGAGGTATTGCTCTACCACCAACGCCGCATCAGGACCCGCCTGAACTCTAGCATCCAGGGCTGCGTCCTGAACTTCAATGACGAGAATCACCCCGCCCATGTAGCCGAGCGTGAGTTATGAAAAAATGCGCCACCCGGCGGCAGCAACCACCCGCCACCTTGGGCACCTATGATTGGAGCTCCACCGCCACCTTTAGGTCGCATGCCTCTGCTGGAACAGCCGTAGATCATCATCTCGCCACAAGACCGCGAAGCCAACGAGCTCCCGCTATACTCCACCCCCATGGACAATGTCATCACGGGACAAGCCGCAGTCGCCAACCTCAACATCTAGGGAGAGGGCGCACTGCAGATCTAGTACGCCCAGGCCCTACTCGCCAAGGCCGTCGAGCAGCAAGCCGTGGGAGTTGACCCGCAGGGAAGGATGTACTCCCGCTCATCGGGGAGCAGGGTGGCCTCAAGCGGCCGTCCAACAGTCGCCAACACCCTCAACTTCCCACCGTTCGAGCCCCTGCAACTCCAACCACGGGCCGCAAACGCTACGCTCTCCGCCAACAAGCCATGACCTGCGAACAACACGGTCGCCGCCAACGGCCAACCATCAATGTGCAGACACACATCATCAACAACCAGGCTTGGCGAGCCCACCAGCCGCACGATCTGCGGCACACCCTCACCAACTGCAGCGAGCCAGGGCCAGGGGGCTCACTCAGCCGAGTTGGCCCGCAGTGCTTCAAACCAATGATCCGAGGCAAAAAGTACCCGGCAAACTTCAAGGCTCCCAAGGAGATTGAAAAATACGATCCAATGTACGACCCAGTGGTGTGGCTCGACACATACCTCATGGCGCGGGGATCACTGGCCACACCGACCTACTCACCGCCTGCTTCCTCACCCTGATGATGGAAGGAGCGACCCGGCAATGGATTAACACCCTCCTTGCAGACAGTATCGATTTGTGGGAGGACATGCAAGAGGCCTTCATCAAGAACTTCAAGGGTACCTACACCCGCGCCACCACCATCAAGGACCTAGAGCGATGCATCCAGGGACAGCGCGAGTCTACTTGCCACTGGGTCCAGCGGTGGCAGGACCTGTGGATCAATGCTTATAGCATCCACCCAGACATGGTGATCCACTACTTCAAAAATGCATGCCGGTACGAACCCCTGGTCACCAAGATCAAGAGGGTCTATCAGACGCTCGACAATATCCCCGACCTCCTAGAGATCGCCAAGCGCTACATGGAGGAGGACCCAAACCAGGACTCCGATGACGAGTCAGGGGGAAGACGTCGCACTAGAGATAACGACAACGGGCGACGGCGCGACATGTGCTACAGCAACACTCGCCTCACCGGCAAGCGCCGCGGTTGTGGGCGAGTCGACTTCATCGCCAACGCTAGCTATGAGCATCGTGACCCGAAGAACTTCCACCAAGACGAAGGAAACTATCACAAAAGTGGAAATTACCGCACCAACAACGTGGCGAGGCCGAAATTCGACCCTGCCGCCCTACTCAACCAGCCCTGTGTCTACCATAGCAAGGAGGGGAAGCCTGCCACTCACACCACCACAGACTGCCATTCTCTGAAGGAGATTGAGAAGGCAAGGCGAGCAAGAGAGGACCCCAACAACAACTCACCAAGGGACAACGACAATGTCGCCGGATTCGGCAATGCCGTCGGCATCAAACACAAGAAGAAGGTGCTCACTCGCGTGATCCCCATTAATGCGGTGATCCAGGTCGACGTTCCCCACTTCCTCAACGGGTCTAAGAAAAGCATTACCTGGAGTCTCCAAGGTCACGCACCCAGGATCGAATATCCAGGGCGAGTCGTCCTAGTGGTTAGGCCCAAATTGGCCGACTACTGGCTACCCAAGACGCTGATGGACGGTGGAAGCTCCATCAATATCATGTACCCGGATACATTCAAGAGGCTACACCTCCCGGAGTCGATGATCAAGTCGACCCTCACCACCTTCCATGGCATCGTCCTCGGTCAGAAGGCATTCCTGATTGGCAAGGTGATGCTACCAGTCACCTTCGGCACACCAGCAAACTTCTGCACCAGCGGATCGTATTCGAGCTGGTGAACTTCTGCAGCCCCTATCACTACGTCCTGGGGCGCCAGGCGTTCGCCAAATTCATGGTGGCCCCACACTACGCCTACAACATGATGAAGATCCCTGGGCCAAGCGGCATCTTCACCATCCACGGCGACCCCGATATGGCCGTGGAGTGTGAGGAAAAAGGCACCGAGCTTGCCGACACCGTCATCACCGTGGAAACCAACCACGCGGTTGATCTTGCAAAATACACAAGCAATGTCGACAAGGATGAACCCACCATTCTAAAGAAGCCTACCTCGGAGAACTCCGGGGGAATAGCTTTCAAGGCGGACACGCACACTCACATTGTTGAGCTCATCCCGGGTGACTCCAGCTAGACGGTCACCATCAGGACGAACATGAGTCCCACATAGAAAGCGCGATCATCGGGTTCTTGTGTGAGAATCGTGACATCTTTGCATGGAAACCATCTGACATGCCTAGTGTCCCAAGGGAACTCACTGAGCACAAATTCAACACTGAACCCAAAGTGCGACCAGTGAAGTAGTCGATGCGGCCCTTCAGTGAAGAACGCCACCGAGCAATCACCGAAGAAGTGCAGCGTTTACTCTCCATAGGCTTCATCCGGCCAATCAAGTACTCCAAGTGGCTGGCAAACCCAGTCCTAGTTCTGAAGAAGAAGAACACTTGGAGAATGTGTATCGACTACACCAACCTGAATAGCACCTGCCCGAAGGAGGAGTTCGTCGTCCCACGCATCGACCAGATCATCGACTCGACTGTGGGCTCAGAGTCATTGTGCTTCCTCAACAAGTACTCTGGGTACAACTAGATCAAGATGGCGGTCAAGTACGAAGAGAAAACGATGTTCATCACGCCATTCAGCGCCTTTTGCTACACCGCTATGACTTTTGGCCTCAAGAACGCCGGCGCAACCTACCAGAGGTGCATTCAGGAGTGCCTTGCGAGTCAAATAGGCCACAACATCCATGTCTACATCGATAACGTTGTGGTAAAGTCCACCCGCCAGAGCGACCTGGCCGAAACCTTCACAAATCTATGGAGGTACAAGATCAAGCTTAACCTAGGGAAGTGCATGTTCGGCATGCCCACCGGATAGCTCCTGGGGTACGTTATCTCCAAGCGAGGCATTGAGGCAAACCCCACCAAGATCGACACCATCACGCGGCTTGGGAAATCCGAGTGCCTGGCGACATTCAGAAGCTGGCCAGGCGAGTCGCGGCTCTTAGTCGCTTCATCCCCCGGCTTGGTGAGAAGGCAATGCCCTCTACCACCTGATATGCAAGAACCCCATGTTCCAATGGGATGAAGAAGCGGACAACACACTCAAAGCGCTCAAGGAAGTGCTGCTCGCAGCACCACTACTCGCTGCCCCAGTCGACAAAGAGCCAATGCTGGTCTACGTCGCGGCCTCCACTCGAGTCGTTAGCACCGTGATGGTCGTCGAGCAACCAAAAGAGGGCAAGGAGCGCCCCGTACAACGCCTGGTCTACTACATCAGCGAGGTCCTAATAGACTCAAGGCAGCGCTACCTGCAATACCAGAAACTGGTGTACGCGGTCTTCAGATCCCAGCGATGGCTCTCGCACTACTTCCAGGAGCACCCCATCACGGTGTACTCTGTTCTGCTGCAGGACATCATCCGCAATCGCGAGGCGACTGGGAGATTCACCAAGTGGGCCGTCGAAATCGGCGTCCACAACATCAAGTACGAGCCACGCAAGACGATCAAGTCGCAAGCCTTGGCTGATTTCCTTGCCGACTGGGAAGAAGCACAAAAGCGGGAGAATCTTCCTTATCTCCACTACTAGTCACTCCACTTCAATGGGTCCAAGAACACGGACAGCGTAGGGGCTGGCATCATACTCACCTTCCCCAAAGACGACAAGCTCCGCTACGTGCTACACCTCGACTTCACGCCTTGGACCAACAACATGGCCAAGTATGAAGCCCTCATTCACGGCATGCGGGCCGCCAAGGAGATGAACGTCAATCACCTAAGGTTCTACAGCGACTCCGACCTCGTCGCCGCAGAAGTCGCTGGTACTTGTGACGCCGTTTCCCCCACCATTATAGCGTACCGCCAAGCAGTGGACCAGCTGGGGGGGCACTTCCCTAGCTATTCCGTCGAGTGGATCGACAGGCGGAAAAATGAGGAGGCTAACACACTCTCCCGTATCAGGTTGGCCCATCAAACACCACCTGCGGGCGTCTTCCTCGACATCATCAACAAGCCCTCGATCTCCCTGCTGAAGTAGATCGACATCGAGATACCCCTGTAGCCCGAACCCGCCCTGGTCTCCATGATCATGGAGCCCAGCAACTGGACCGCACCATATGTCGCCTTCCTCGAGCACAAGGTCCTTCCCACTGACAAGACAGAGGCAAGAATGATTGTATTCCACTGCAAATCCTTCTTCATCATCAACGACGAGCTCCACAAAAGCAACATGACTGGCATATTCCAGCGCTGCGTATAGCCAGAAGAAGGGCACAAGATCCTCTAGGACATCCACGCCGGCGACTGCAGCCACCACGCTGGGGCCCGATCGCTAGTTGACAAAGCCATGCGGCATGGCTTCTACTGGCTCACCGCACACGCCGACGCCACCGACATCGTTCGTGCACCGGGTGCCAAAAGTATGCCAACCAGACGCATATACCTGGTTCGGCCCTCAACACCATCCCCATCACCTGGCCATTTGCCGTATGGGGCATCGACATGGTGGGACCATTCAAAAAGGCCCCATCTGGCTTCACCCACCTCCTGGTCACAGTCGACAAGTTCACCAAGTGGGTGGAGGCCAAGCCAATCAAGAAGTGCAATGGTAAGACCGCCACCAAATTCCTCCGTGAGCTCATCTATTAATACGGCTACCATCACAGCATCATCATGGACAACGGTACCAACTTTGCGAAAGGCGCCATGGCCAATTTCTGCAAAGAGCACGACATATGACTCGACCTCGCCTTAGTCGCCCACCAAGAGTCAAACGGTCAAGCAGAGCGAGCCAACCAAAGCATCCTCCCTGGCCTCAAGCCGCGACTACAGGTCCTCCTCGAGCGAACCCCCGGATGCTAGGTCGAAGAACTACCCTCCATGATATGGGGCATCCGCACCTTCGTCAATCGCTCAATAGGGTTCACGCCCTTCTTCATGGTGTACGACGCTGAGGCCGTCATGCCAAACAACCTGGAACACGACTCTCCTCGGGTCATCAACTACGTGGAGGCGGATAACGAGGTCGCCCACCAAGACGGGGTCGACCAGCTCGACAAAGCACGTGACCTAGCTTGCTCTCGCACCGCCATCTACCAGCAAGGACTCCATCGCTACCACAGCCTTCGAGTCCGGACTCGTACCTTCTAGGAGGGCGACCTAGTCCTGCAACTGGTCTAGGACAAGAAGGGCATGCACAAGCTTTCTCCCCCATGGGAGAGGCCATTCGCCATAGGAGAGTCCTTGGCAATGACGCATATTACCTCATCGACATACGAGGCGACGGCCAGCTCGAAGTCGGGTGGCCATGGAATGTAAACCTCCTCCGAAAGTTCTATACATAGAACTAAAAATGTACTCAGCTGCTAGATGATGAAATAAAATCGGATCACACAAATTGTGTCTACTCGCCATCTCCTTGTGCAAATTGCACTCGTCCATTTAGCAATACGCTACCTCTCGAAGTCAACCCTTGGTCGAGCGACCAGAACGGCTAAGTAATGCGGCTCAAGGGCATCAAAAATATTCGAGCCTTGCGTCATCCACGAAAACGCCACCCCGGAGCCACCATCGGAGTCGCCTCGCTCGACTGGCCTACCGAGCCAAGACAACCGAACACGCTTCTTACAGTGAACCCTTCCTTCCCACCCTTGCGCACGGTGACTCGAAAGGTCAAGTACCACGAGCGGGGACTAGCCACAAATGTCCTTCACGCGGCTCTGGGACGTACTAAGTATGAGAGCCAGCCTTGGGCTCACCACGCGACTGCTTTTCCAAGGCAGGGGCGACACGTTACAAACAACATACAAACTTCCTCACCTACCTTGGGCATGCGACTAACATGGCCAAGGACCACGCTCGAGGACTCGCCTAACCGACCCCAATCGCGTTAGGGAAAACGGCCAAGTATAGAGCACCCATTGGGGTTGCCAAGCGACTTTGACTATGGTTAACCTAACAGCCTAACACAAACAAACATACATACAGGCAAGGTTAACCCCACCAAAGGGCAGACGCGCTCGGGGACTCGCTCAACCAAAAATATGAAACAAGCAACAATAACACAGCAATGCGAGTCGATTGACCTTTTTCCTTCAAACAACAAAATATATTGTTCACCATCAAGGTACATTACACAAAGGGCTAATCGCCACGACTAACACAAGTGCCCTAGGGAAATTCCTTCACTTCGCAGGATCCGAAGAAGAAGCGTCGCCATCACCCTTGGCCCGGACAAATGGCTCCCAAGGGTTCGACGGGTACGTCGTCAGCCGCTTCGCCAATGATGACCGGAAGGGTTGCTCCGACTTCAGGTCACAGTGCTCTGGCTCGGAATCGCCCGGCGCCACCACCGTCTCCTGGTACGGTAGCAGACCCCCCATCGCCAACACCCGCTCCACGAACGAAGCAGCCTTGGCGGTCACCCTGAGCACCTCCGCGATCTCCACCGAGACAGTCACTGAGGGATACCCACTGGTGATGTCGTCAAGGTTGAAGTCGTCAGGGAAGTGCGCGAGCCCGAGACTGAGCACCATTGTTGCCCTATGCCAGAACGCCGATCCTGCCATCCACTCGACCACTGCGGACGCCTCCTCGAGATAGTGCCACACTTCCATAAGCCCACCGAGAATCACCTCGGTGGGAGAGATCCCTTGGAGGACAGCCTGAACGCACAGCACCGAAGCGGTGGCCGCATTCGCCACCACTGTCACGTGTTGCGAGGTATCAAGGCTCTACACCATTGGGTCACTTTGACCTATCACGGCTGCAATGTCAGAAAATCAATAGCACTTTGACCCAGTGGACTCACCCGCTCAGGGACTCGCCATATACTAGAAAAGAAGGAGAAGAAGAAAAGATACTCACCAAGGAGTTTGCGACAGCTCTCCGTCACATGCTTCTCAAGCATCTCAAGGTTGTCCTGCAACCCAAAGATGACCGAGTTGGAGGCCTTCCGCTCCTCCTCTGCTACGACAACCACAGCCTTGGCCCTCTCCTTAGAAGAGATCATTGAGGCCTCTGCCGCCTCCAGCTCCTTCTTCAACAAGATGATTCGCTCCTCCGCCGTGGCCAAAGTGGCCTTCACGGCCTCCAGCTCGGCGATCGAAACATAACCCTCCCGGGCCTTGGTGATTGCAGCGAAAGAATCAACTGAAGGAAAGAAGAAGATATCTTAGTATCCCCACAAACAACAAGAACCAAATTCACCAAAGGCAATACAACTTACTAGCAGACGCCTGGAGTCGCTGATTGGCTTCCTGCGTCTCCTGTAGATCGCGATCCAAGCACTCCTTTGCGGCCTGCCGACCGGACGATTCCCTTTGCAGGCCCTGCAAAAGAAAACAATAAAGGACTAGACGACTCAAGTTCTAAGTGCCTAGCCACTAAAATTCGGCGACTAGACCCTCGGGGACTGGACGACTAATGTTCTAAGTGTCTAGCCGCTGAAATTCAGCGACTAGACCCTTGGGGACTGGACATACCTGTATAGCGGCACCTAACATGTCGTGCAGCTTGATAGCATCTGCCGAGGAAATCATGAACGATGTACATCCGCGATGTTGCCCGACATCACCATCAATGACCTACGGAACTTGCGGTGACGGCGTTGTAGTTGCCACGGCAGAGGCCCTCGCCACAAAGCGATGGAACGACGCGGTCGTTGCCGCCGAGGCGCTGGCCGAAGGCATCGATACCTCTACTAGCTCGGTCGGTTTGCTCAGCTCCGAGCTAGAAGGCACTTCACCTTTGGAAGGAACGGCGAAATCGCCTTTCCCCACCTCCTCCTCCGCCACGACGGTGGAGTCACCTTTATTCTTCTTTTTCGTGCCTTCGCTTGGTGCCTCCACCGTGATGGCCTTCCTCTTCTTGGAAGGGTAGACTCTCCCTTCGGTGTCGACTGACGGAACCTTGGCGACCAAAGGGCGACCAATCTTCTTGGCACCAGACCTACGAAATCGCCATTGTCAGAAAGCTGAGGATACAAGAAAAACATCAAACATGAGAGAGAAAACATCAAACTTACTAGGCGACGGGGAGAGTGCACAAGCCGATGCTAATGTGGGCAGGCTTCTCCAGCTCCAGTCCCAACTTGCGCGAGAGCCCCTTCTCAAACACATCCGTGGCCCACGAAACCAGGAGCTTCCCCGACTTCGAGCTTGCGGCTATAGGAACCTCCGCCCTGGGTGACACGGGCGCCTTCTCCGAAGGCGGGGAGTTCGACCCCGTGTTCTCAGTAGCCCCTGGATCCGAGGCCACCGAGACTATTAGCGCGATCACGGTGAGCTGAACCGCCAGTTCTACCACCGTGTTCGCTGCCCTGTTTCCATCATCATAGCGGGGTCCTCCAGAATCTTGGTTTTAGCCTCACCCTCCTCATTGGTAGACTCCTCCTTTGACGATTCAAACGCCACCACTGACGGAGGCGGTGACATCTGTTTCATTGTTCGCTTCTCCGTGGGCGACTTCGCCTTCGGCACGGACTTCACTGCCATTGCCATGCTCCATGAGCTGTGCTCCTGCACCATACCCTCATCATTGTCGCGCTCTTCGAGGCAGCGAATTGCTTTGATCTTGCATTTCTTCTTCCTGTGGGTCTTACAAGCCGCGGGCACAGGCACGGCAACCTCCGCTACCTCGTCCTCGCTGTCGGAGGACTCCATCGCTCCTTCTTAAAGCTCGGAAGCAGCCTCTTCGTCAAGAGGAGGGAGCCAATTTTCCAGCACCTGAAACAGCTGACGAAGATAGAAAGGTGATCAAAACAAGCACAAAAACCGTGACTGCAAAACTGTGACTACGAAATTGCGACTACAAAATTAAGGATAAGAAAGAAGGCTTACTGTGGGGGCCTGACGCTTCTTGGTCACGGTATATGGAGCAAGCCCGGCCTTGGGGTCGGTGTACTCCGCATCCGTGATCTTCTTCGGTGCGGCAATATAATCGTTGGCCGCCCAGACCTCCTTGCTTGCCTTTGTGGCGTCATCCTTATCGGTGTATTCATACATCCAGTGGGCTCGGTTGAACCAGCCGCCGCCTGAGCCAGCTATTGTACAAATTAATGGTCTCTAGGCCCTCCTTCTTCAGCTCCTTGATCTGCGTCAACATTTCGCCAATGGCCATCCTTTGGTCTTCAGGGAGCACAGTCACCGACAGCCGGCACGGCTCGCCCCTCTCGGCGGTGTACCTCGGGACCACCACCTCGCCATCGGGGATAGACTCCTTCACATAAAACCAGCTCTTCTTCCATTCGCTGGCGGCTTTCTTCGGCAGCAGAAGCTTCATGAAGGTGGCCTTGGGCTTCAGCTAAAACGTGACTCCGTTCGCCGCTAGGATGGGGCCGCCGACTCCTTCGCGGCCAACGCGGCCATGGAATAGCTCCAGCCACAAGGGAAAGTAGGGGCAACACCCAAGGTAACTTTCGTAGAAGGCGACGAAGATCGCGAGCTGCTCCACGCTATGCGGCCCTAGATCTGATGGCTTGATCGCGTAATACGCGCAAAATCGCCAAAAGAAGAGGGATATTGGGACGCCTAGCCCTCTTTCTAAGTGGCTATGAAAGTAGATGAATTTTCCAGGGCGAGGCTTCGGCTCCGTCTCGCCAGGCGCGGGGATTCGCCAATTCCCATTGCAGAGTATGCCCGCGTCCTGGAAGGACTTCAAGGCGGTCGTGGTGCATTTGGATTTGCCCCATAGATCCTTTGGAGGCTCCATCAGGAGGAATGGATTCGCTCTCTCCGGAACTTTTGGATCGGGGAAGGCGGAGAGACTGAGGATGTGCGGGGG
This sequence comes from Avena eriantha, assembly GCA_910589775.1. Lineage (NCBI taxonomy): Eukaryota > Viridiplantae > Streptophyta > Magnoliopsida > Poales > Poaceae > Avena > Avena eriantha. The sequence goes on along the minus strand of OU342742.1, from coordinate 170,000,278 downwards.
CAGAGAAATGCGGGAAGATGCACAACTCCCCCTGTCACTCCCATGATAAAGGGATGTTACTTACCAATTTCGGAGTAGTCGTTACCCTGCGGTAATTGCGCCGAAGTTACCGTTGGTTTACCCAATGGTAGTTTGACTAAATTGACGGTCTAACTTCACTCACTCGACTCTCCGGTACCCATCCCTTCCGCTCAACTAGGTGTGGCGACTCGGATCTAATTCTATTCGCCAAAGCTGCGACTAAAGACATACTGAAGAAGCTTCGTCCTTCATTGATGGAGTCCATCGCCGATTCTATTGGGCGTCCAAATTGTACTCGCCTACTCCGACTGGCAAATGAACAGCTGCGCCGAACCAACGTTGGCCTCGGGGACTACTGATGGGGATATGCCAAATGGAGTATGCCCAGCATGACGTTTCAACCAGGCTAGGGCCTCTACGAGTGGGCCTGCAGGAAAGCGACTGGAATGCGACTGAGAAGGAGCCAGACGACTAGAAGTTGGAGGCCCAGAAGCATAGGATAAGCCCAGTCGGATTAGGTCAAATCCTCCGAGTCCCTAACTGACTCGGTTGTATATTTGTAAACCCTAGCGCGGTACCCCATATATAAACCTCCCTAGGGTACTCTCTGGACTTACGTTCCATCATATACCCCATCAACTTATTGCCTAGCCACCGAGCTCGCCACCATTGTACTCACTCGATAATACAATCTAGCAGGAGTAGGTCTTTACCCTACGGGGCCCGAACCTGGGTAAATCCCTGTGTCTTTGCCCTCATCTCGCTCCGCAGATGGCTGCCCGCTCTTGCCCCAAATCCTTCCAATCGCTACCCCTAGTAGCGACTACCGTGGTCATTCCCACGACACTAACACACTTGAACCAAGTACCATGTAATTGGTGCCACTCTTGATGTTTGTTGAATCTTCCGAAAGAGAGGAAAAGTTAGAAAGAGAATCCATAAATATAATTGGCAAAAGTTAAAGGACTGGATTTTCCAGCTCAGGTATCTACAAGATATTCATGTTATGAATGTATATTATTTTCTTGTTAAACCTATGTAATTCTTTGGTATTAGATACTGGATTGGTTGGTATAAAATGTCATACAACAACTCAATATAAAAAATACAATGGTTCAAATAACTAGCAAAATAATATGGTAATGATGTTCATCGACAAACAAATACAATGTTATTATGTTTGTCATCTACATCAAAAACTAAACCATTAAGATTTATTCTGATAATTATTATCTAGTTCTAGTATTGTGAGAAGAAACTATTGTGCAAATAATTACTGTATTCCATAGTTGATAGATGAACCATTATAAATCTTCTTGGTGAAATAAACATTCATAAAACTAAATTCTAAAGTGTCGCAAGACAAAAATGATTGAAATTTCACTTAAATGTGACACCACCATTTAAGTTATATTGGAAAGAAAGACATGAAGAACTCCAACTTGATAGAATTTTGGAGACAAGTTGTTTTTGAATGAATTAACACTTGTTAGACTTTCTTATATATAACTAAAACTATGTTCATGGACCAAAGTTGAATGGACTGCTAACTTAGTGGAAGTAATACATATTGATGTATGAGGTCCAATATGTAAAACCATGTGTGGTGGATTATTCTACTTCATATACTTATACCGAGGACTTGAATAGATATATGAGTATATCTATTTAACGAGTAAAAATATAAGACATTTGAAACATGTTCAAAGGTTTTAGCGTGTAGAAGAAATCATCCAGATCTACGGAAACAACACCATAAGAGTTATGGGACGTTAAATTTTCTAGAGACTTTGGTAAAGTCGTTGCGAATAAAAAATCATCGTAATAAGAAAATCAAGAGTTTATGATTGCATCATAAAATGAGATTTTGAGTTACAAGTTTAGAAAACATATGAAAGTTGAGAAATTGTTTCTTAAACTTGAGTTTCCTGAAACACCATAGTAATATGGAATGTTTTGAGAATATAATCAAACCTAGTTTTGTTGGGTCCGCAGCATAGAAAACAAAAAATTTCCTACGATGGGAACTATACGCCAAGATCTATCTACTAGATACAGAGCAACAGGTGGACATACATCCATGGAGAACTTACCCTCGAAGACAATGAGTTATTTTAACGAGTAGGAACTCGTGGTTGATGTAGTCGTACGCTTGCCAATCTCAAGATCGTGTGGAAGTCCGAGCGCCGCAAATCAGTAGCGCATCCGTCCCCGCACACACGTTCAAGCCACTAGACAACCTCCACCTCCTCGCTCCAGCGAATCAGCGGAAGCAGCAACTCCTTCCAGATGCAAGGCCACCGGGAACATTTATCTCGCTAATCCGAGACCATGGGGAAATATCTAGAGGGGGAGAGAGATCCTTCACGAGGAGGTGTGTTTTGCGAGGGAGGAGAGGGGGCCTTTTATAGGAGAGGGGGGACTCCTCCCCTACCATGGCCGGCGGCCAAGGAGGGAGACCCCTCCTCTTCCTCATTCATGTGGTGGAAGCTCCACTCACATCAATTCAAGCTCCACCCAAAGTTACACTCACATGCATTAAATTTCCACCAAATTTAATGCCACTCTCAATTAATAAATTTTTTTTATTTTTTTTATTCAGATTTTTTTAATTACTTTAATTAACAAACATTCAAATAAAGCCCCTTGCAACATTTCAATATCACATGCAGAAACACTTTCTCCAATTTCACCCGAAACAATTCCGGTTTCTATCGAAACAATTCCTGTTTCTATCGAAACATTTCCTGCGCTTTGCAAACCTTTTATCTGAAACATATGTTCTCCTAAATGGTGTATGGCAACCCTTAAGTGTGTCACCCTACAGTTCGCCAATAATGCAGACATGATTGAGACTCCTCTCGGACCAATAATCAGAAGCGGGACCTGGAGATCCATACTGACTCCTGCACATTCAACGATGACTTCTATGATCGTGAGAAACTTTGACGCTAGTAATTTAATCCCTTTGTCTCCTGATATAATACATGTCCGAGATTCGATCATCGGTATCCAAATACCTAGTTTGATCTCGTTACCGACATGTACTCTTTTCTCGTTCCCATGATATAACATTCTAGTGATCACATCACTTGCTTGCAAGCTATCTTAATGTGATATCATCGAGAGGGCCCAGAGTATATCTATCCGTCATCGGGATTGACAAATTCCACACTTGATCCATGAGCCTCAACATAACACCTTCGTAGCACTAAACCCACCTTTATAGTCACCCTGTTACGGTGTGATGTTTGATGTTATCAAGATACTCTTCCGGTGTTAGCAGTTAACATGATCTCATGGTCTAAGGACTAAGATTACTTCGTATGATGTTATAGCAATGTAAACATAATGACTTGATCGTAATGCTATACTTCAGATGAATGTTCATCACATCATTTCACAAATGTTGTGACCTCGTTATTAACAACATCTAATGTCCATGATCAGGAAACCTTGATCATCTTGTTAATCAACGAGCTAGTCCATAAGAGAGGCATAACTAGGAACCCTTTTTGTTTATTAAACACACATGTATTTACGTTTCCTATCAATACAATTATAGCATGCAAAATAAACATCTATCATATACAAGGAATACATAATAACAACTTTATTATTGCCTCTCAGGGCATATTTCCTTCAGTCTCCCACTTGCACTAGAGACAATAATCTAGTTTACATAGTGATAAATCTAACACCCATGGAGTTCTGGTGTTAATCATGTTTTTCCCTAGGGAGAAATTTAGTCAACGGATCTGCTACATTCAGGTCCATGTGCACTTTACAAATCTTTATATCTCCATCCTTGACATGCTCGTGGATGGAGTGAAACTGGCGCTTAATATGCTTGGAATTCTTGTGAGACTTTGGTTACTTGGTGTTGTCTATGGCTCCATTGTTGTCACAATAGATCACCATTGGGTCCAATGCACTAGGAACCACACCTAGTTCCGTTATGAACTCCTTCATCCAAACCACTTCCTGTGCCGCTTCTGAAGCAGCAACATATTCCGCCTCCGTCGTTGATCCAGCCACCACAGGTTGTTTGGAACTCCTCCAACTAACTGTTGCTCCGTTCAAGAGAAATACGTATCCGGATTGAGACTTAGAGTCATCTGGATCGGTGTCAAAGCTAGCATCGACATAACACTTAGCGACTAGCTCTTCTTCACCTCCGTATACAAGAAACATATCCTTAGTGCTTCGCAAGTACTTAAGGATATTCTTGACCGCTATCCAGTGTTCCAAACCTGGATCAGATTGGTACCTACTAGTCAAACTAATAGCATGTGCCACATCCGGTCTTGTACATAGCATGGAGGCATAGGGGATCTTATCCATTATCTCTCTTTCTTCCGCCGTAGCCAGACTTTGAGTCTTACTCAATGTCTTACCTTGCAACATAGGTAAGAACCCCTTCTTACTTCCGTCCATATTAAACTTCTTTAATATCTTATCAAGGTATGTACTCTGCGATATCCCAATTAGGCGTCTTGATCTATCTCTATAGATTTTAATGCCTAATATATATGAAGCTTCACCAAGGTCTTTCATCGAAAATTTGCTCTTTAGATAACTTTTAACACTGTTTAAAAGATCTATATCATTTCCAATCAATAATATGTCATCCACATATAATATCAGAAATGACACATTGCTCCTACTCACTTTCTTGTAAATACAAGCCTCTCCATAAGTTTGGACAAATCCAAACTCTTTGATCACCTCATCAAAGCGGAGATTCCAACTCCGGGATGCTTGCTTCAGTCCATAGATGGATCGCTGAAGTTTGCATACCTTATTAGCATCCTTAGGATCGACAAAACCCTTAGGTTGTATCATATACAACTCTTCTTCAATATTACCATTGAGGAACACAGTTTTGACATCCATCTGCCATATTTCATAATTGAAATATGCAGCAATTACTAACATAATCCTAACCGACTTTAGCATCGCTACGGGAGAGAATGTCTCATCGTAGTCAACTCCTTGAATTTGTCAAAACCCCTTTGCGACAAGTCGAGCCTTATGGATGGTCACATTACCATCAACATTAGTTTTTCTTTTGAAACTCCATTTATTCTCAACGGCCTTTCGATCGTGAGGTAAGTCCACCAAGGTCCAAACCTGGTTTTCGTACATGGATTCCATCTCGGATTTCATGGCTTCTAGCCATTTGTTGTAATCCAGGCTCATCATCGCTTCTTCATACGTCGCAGGGTCATCTATTTCATCAATCATGAAATTCATAACAGCATTGCCGTATAGCTCAGGAGCTGCACGTGTCCTGCTTGACCTGTGAGGTTAGGTAGTGTCCTCTTTCGGAGTTTCATGATAAATATCATTAGCTCTCTCTTCATTAGGTGAAGTAAACTCCGAAACAACTTCCGGTGCTGCGCTACTCGCCATTTCATGAAGAGAAGGTTAAATAACCTCTTCGAGTTCTACCTTCCGACTACTCACACCTTTCGTGAGAAACTCCTTCTCAAGAAAGGATCCATTCTTGGCAACAAAAACCTTGCCCTCGGATCTGTGATAGAAGGTATACCCAATCGTTTCCTTAGGGTATCCTATGAAGACACATTTTTCTGCTTTGGGTTCGAGTTTATCTGGCTGAAGTTTCTTCACATAAACATTGCATCCCCAAACTTTAAGAAATGACAGCTTAGGTTTGTCTCCAAACCATAATTCATACGGTGTCGTTTCAACGGATTTAGATGGTGCCAGATTTAAAGTGAATGCAGTGGTTTCCAGTGCATAACCCCAAAATGACAGTGGCAAGTCAGTCAGAGACATCATAGATCGAACCATATCCAATAAAATACGATTACAACGTTCCGACACACCATTACGTTGTGCTGTTCTGGTAGGCGTGAGTTGTGAAACTATTCCACAATATTTCATATGTGAGATAAACTCGTAACTAAGATACTCTCCTCCATGGCCGGACCGCAAAAATTTGATCTTTCTGTTACGATGATTTTCCACTTCATTCTGAAATTCCTTGAACTTTTCAAAAGTTTCAGACTTATGTTTCATCAAATAGATATACCCGTATCTACTCAAATCATCTACGAAAGTAACAAAATAAGGATATCCACCTTGCGCCGACACACTCATTAGTCCACACACATCAGTATGTATGATTTCCAATAAATCCATCGCCCGTTCCATTGAACCGGAAAACGCCGTTCTAGTCATCTTGCCCATAAGGTATGGCTCACATGTATCAAATGATTCAAAATCAAGTGATTCCAAAAGTCTATCAGAATGGAGTTTCTTCATGCGTTTAACGCCAATATGACCTAGACGGCAGTGCCACATATATGTAGATATATCATCATCAAGTTTAACCCTTTTAGCATCAACACAATGAATATGCATAATACTACTATCGAGATCCAATAGAAATAAACCATTCAACACAGGTGCATGACCATAAAAGATATTATCCATATAAATCGAACAACCATTATTTTCATATTTAAAGGAATAACCACTTCGCATCAAACATGATCCGGATACAATGTTGATGCTCAGTGCAGGCACAAAATAACAATTATTTAGATTTATCACTAATCCCGACGGCATATGGAGAGGCAGCGTTCCAACGGCGATCACATCAACTCTTGATCCATTACCGACCCGCATTGTGACCTCATCCCTTGCTAGTTGTCGCTTGTTCCGTAGCCCCTGAATCGAGTTACATATATTAGCAACCGATCCCGTATCAAATACCCAGGTGCTACTACGAGTACTAGTCAAGTACACATCAATAACATGTATATCACATATACCTTTGTTTGCCTTGCCGTCCTTCTTGTCCGCCAAATACTTGGGGCAGTTGCGCTTCCGATGGCCAGTCCCCTTGCAATAGTAGCACTCGGTATCAGAATTAGGGCGAGCTCGGGGTTTCTTTTCAGGTGCGGCAACAGATTTGCCGCCCTTCTTTCCCTTCTGCTTGCCTTTCTTGTCCTTCTTGAAACCGGTGGTCTTATTGATCATCAACACTTGATAATCTTTCCTAATCTCCACTTCTACAGTCTTAAGCATTGACAGAAGCTCGGGAAGAAACTTCTTCATGCCCTGCATGTTATAGTTCATCACAAAGATCTTGTAGCTAGGTGGCAGAGATTGGAGAACACGATGTATACCTAAGTCAATGGGAATCGTTATTCCCAAGGACACAAGCTTATCGGCGTACCCAGACATTTTGAGTATGTGCTCACTAACAGAGCTGTTCTCCTCCATCATGCAGCTAAAGAACTTTTCAGACGCATTATAACTCTCTACGGCAGCATGGGTATGGAAAATCATTTTCAATTCTCCCATGGTATCAAAGGCATTGCCATTTTCGAACGCTTTTGAAGTTCTGGCTCTAGCCCATACAGTATGCTGCAATGAACTAAGTTGTGGTCCTCCTGACGAGTTATATAGACATTCTTTTCCTCGTCAGGGGCATCAGGAGCTGGTGGGGGGCCTAGCGGCGCCTCTAGCACATATTGATTTTGTGCAATAGTGAGGAGAATCCTCAAATTCATAGCCCAGTTGGTGAAGTTGCTACCATTCGCAGCAAGCTTCTCTTTCTCCATGAACACATTGAAAGTAAAAGCAGGTGGTGCCATCTACAACAGAAGTTGTAAAGTTTATTTAGACTAAGTTTATGATAGATTGAGTTCAACTAATCCAAATTACTAATGAACTCCCACTCAAAATCGACATCCCTCGTGCCTTTTTGGTGATTACATGAACCAAATCCACTACACCAAGTCCGATCATCACGTGAGTCGGTGTAGCCTCAAAGGCGAGCATCAATATGGGCATCATATCAACTATATGACTCATGCTTAACCTTTCGGTCCGTGTTCCGAGGCCATGTCTGTAGATGCTAGGCTCGTCAAGTAAGAACCTTAGTATTCCGCGTGTGTAAAACTATCTTACACCCGTTGTATGAAAGCGCGGAGTCGAGTACACCCGATCATCACGTGATGTCTCGAAACACTATCCATAGAACGGTGCATACTGAAGGAAGAACACATTTTATCTTGATATCTAAATGAGGGATCATCTTATAATGCTACCAAAAGCGCCAAACTAGAAGTATAAGATGCTAACATCTAATGTGTAAAGTGAGATGATATGGTCCATGCATTTGATCTCTATCATTTGCATCGTGGTATGATCTCTATCATTCCTTTGTGTGTAAGGCCAAGGTCTATGGAACTTACATGTTAAGTGTGTTGTAAGAGTATCTATCATACATCTACTTACAACAATACCATATCAAGACACTACCCCAACAACGATCTAAATTAGATGCCTCTAATTTATCAATTGCAAGTTTTACGTGGCTTAGGGCTTTCAGAGATAGAACCGGTCTTACCTAAGAACATGAACCACAACGAGGATAACCAAGTTATTAGCAACTCACTGTAAATCAAATATTGACTATAGTAGGAGAGACAGACACCCGCTAGCCACTTATGCAAAACTAGTTGCATGTCAGTCGTGGAACCGGTCTCATGTACGATGACATGTAAGGTTGGTCTAGGCCGCTTCATCCTACTATGCCACCAATATCCAAAATACATAGAAGATGCAATAACATGATCATCATCACCCACATATAAACATATGTGTACTACCCATGCAAAGCACCTACGCATAGACCTAGCTCTGATACCACTGTTGGGTCCGCAGCATAGAAAACAAAAAAATTCCTACGATGGGAACTATACGCCAAGATCTATCTACTAGATACAGAGCAACGGGTGGATATACATCCATGGAGAACTTACCCTCGAAGACAACGAGTTTTGTTAAGGAGTAGGAACTCGTGGTTGATGTAGTCGTATGCTTGCTGATCTCAAGATCGCTTGGAAGTCCGAGCGCCGCAAATCAGCAGCGCATCCATCCCCGCACACATGTTCAAGCCACCGGACAACCTCCACCTCCTCGCTCCAACGAATAAGCAGAAGCAGCAACTCCTTCCAGACGCAAGGTCATCGGGAACATGTATCTCGCTAATCCGAGACCATGGTGAAATATCTAGAGGGGGAGAGAGATCCTTCACGTGGAGGTGTGTTTTTTGAGGGAGGAGAGGGGGACTCCTCCCCTACCATGGCCAGCGGCCAAGAAGGGAGGCCCCTCCTCCTCCTCATTCATGTGGTGGAATCTCCACTCACATGAATTCAAGCTCCACCCAAAGTTCCACTCACATGCATTAAATTTCCACCAAATTTAATGCCACTCTTAATTAATAAAACTCTTTTATTTATTTTATTCAGAATTTTGTTAATTACTATAATTAACAAACATTCACATAAAACCCCTTGCAAAATTTTAATATCACATGCAGAAACACTTTCTGCAATTTCACCCGAAACAATTCCAGTTTCTATCGAAACATTTCTGTGCTTTGCAAACCTTTTGTTTGAAACATATGTGCTCCTAAATGGTGTCCGACAACCCTTAAGTGTGTCACCCTAAGGTTCGTGAATAATGCAGACATGATTGAGACTCCTCTCAGATCAATAATCAGAAGCGGGACCTAGAGATCCATATTGACTCCTGAACATTCAACGATGACTTCCATGATCGTGAGAACCTTTAATGCTAGTAATTTAATCCCTTTGTCTCATGATATAATACATGTCTGAGATTTGATCATCGGTATCCAAATACCTAGTTTGATCTCGTTACCGACATGTACTCTTTTCTCGTTCCCGTGATATAACATTCTAGTGATCACATCACTTGCTTGCAAGCTATCTTAATGTGATATCATCGAGAGGGCCCAGAGTATATCTATCCATCATCAGGATTGACAAATTCCACTCTTGATCCATGAGCCTCAACATAACACCTTCATAGCACTAAACCCACCTTTATAGTCACCCTATTACGGTGTGACGTTGATGTTATCAAGATACTCTTCTGGTGTTAGCAATTAACATGAGCTCATGGTCCAAGGACTAAGATTACTTTGTATGATGTTATAGCAATGTAAACATAATGACTTGATCGTAATGCTCACTACTAGGAAAAATGCTATCAGTGGCGCACCAAAACCACTTTCTGTGGCGCATCTAGCAGTCGCCACTAAATTGTCGCCACTAAAATTATATTTCTATGGCGCATAAATTGTCACCACTAAAATTATATTTCTGTGGCACATCTAGCAATTAACATGATCCAAATTCTGTGGAGAATTCTATGCGCCACAGAATTCGATGGTACATTCTGTGGCGCATATAGCCATATGCTCCACATAATCCTTTTTTCAGAATTTTGAAATTTTCAGAATCTGGTACAAATACAGGTATATAACAGGTATATTACAGGAAATACACAAAAATTAATAGAAATTCACAGAAAAGCTGCACACAGCAGTACAAATGGTCCAGTTCACATATAATACATCAACAAGCACGAATGTTCACAAGTGTTCATAAATCACATCACTTAGAACCGAATAAGTGTACAAGTATATTTCACAAGTGTTCATCTCACTCACATAACTTACAACTGCGTGATGTTGTCACCACCTATACCTTAGGACAGAATGTAGTACATCGTAACCGCGATGCCGGTGAGGAGGAGCGGCACCAAGATCTTCGTCCGGTTCTTCTTCCACACGTGTCTCCTCCACTTGGCCACCGCCTCCTCTCTAGTCGCGTATCCCTTGTAGTTGTTGTCGCTGAACTTGTTCACTTGTTGGTGGCAGTCCACCCACTCCTCGTAGACACCTGGAACCCGACCCTTGTACACAACATACGTCGGCATCTCTATTGACAAGGCATATTAGTACATCATGCAAATATATATGTTGACAAATATTAGAGCAAGGCATTCATAAACTTAAAACAATGCATCGATGACAATGAAAGAAACATGACAACATGTCCGACACAATAACAATGACGGTTTCAAGCTAGGCAAGTTAAGTTTTTCGACACACACACTACATGTCCACCGATACACATGCTCTCTCGGTCAAGTAGCCTTCTCCTCGCAGGGCGCCGGGAACGGCTTGTACATGTCTTTCGTCGTCCACGTCCTGAAGTCACCCTGCACCTTGAGGCGGGCTTTGATCTCCCTCTTGGTGAACGACCTGGGTTGGTGTAAGAGCCCACCATGTGTGTTGACCTGTTCCATGATGATATGTGACAACTTCACCTACGTATCATGGAAGTCTTCCCTGAGATCGGCGTTACTGATCCCATGCAACTTTTGGGCCCATCCTTGGAGAGAAGATGGCAGCATTAGCATCTCGCAATCTCGGACAAACCCTTTGAGGTGATGGAAAATGTAGAAGGCCTCCTTCACACTGTCAGACGGCTGCTTGACGCAGGGGAACTCAAACACATGCTTGAACTTGTGTCAGCCATCGTCCCTGTAAGCCTCCCCCTTATAGTTGAAAGGGCCTCCCTGATTGGCATAGCCCTCGATAGCATCATCCAGAACGTTCCTTACTCTGGCGTAGTTCTTCCTCCTCGTACTCCCCGAGTCGAAGTAGGTGGAAAGCGAATACCTCGTGGAGAGGACGATGAGTGTGTAGTACTTGTCTCTGCGCAACACACAATGTGGAACAGGATGTTGGAAAAGAGCAATGGAAAGAAATACTTATGTGTTACGACGGTGGTAGGAGGATGTGTACACTTACTCGGGAAAGAAAGGCACAATGATGTTGTCCTTCCTCTTGTTGTCCATCAATAGCTTCTGAAGGTAGGACTTTGCCCGGGCCTGGGTCCTTGTTCCTTCTTCCAGCTGGTTATCCCGCATGTAGTAGGGATCTGCTATCGCGACGAACAGTGTCTCCTCTCTCTTGACCTTCATCGCCAGATTGAGCGCGAATAGGCGGACCAAGTTATAGTCCAGCCGTCTCGAGTGGAACAACTTGAATATGTCCTCGTAGGCTATGAAGAACACATCCGCGGGGGCATCGGTGATGAAGCCCACGTCCTCCGGCACATTGGCGGTGAACACCTTCAGTGTCAGGACACCTTCATGCAAACTCATCATAGCTCCCGAAGCCAGGCGGCGCAGTTACGGAGGCAGTATGGGCTGACCAGCTTCGTGCACTCTGGTCAAGCCATCCTCACGGGGTAGTACAACGTCGTCCCGGTAACGGATCGAAGCGGGCTGGCTCGCAGCCTTGTCCTTGTTCCTGTTCGGCCTCTTCCTCACCCTCTTCCTCTTCGCATTAGCAGCCTCCACTAGCGATGCTAACCCATCACCGGCCGTCTTGCAGAGTGTGTTAGGGTTGAAAATGATTCCGGCCGATGGAGGTTGTGTCTCGGCGGCCGGAGGCGTCTCCTGAGAAAACCCACAGAAGACCAGGCACTTCTTGGGATGGCTAGCTTGATCGCGGAATTATGGTTCTTCAACGAGAGGAGGCATGAACGGTCGTTTTCTGGCGCCGGTGTTGACGAAGGCATTGACGTCGACCGGTGCATCATCATCATCCACCTCGATGTTGGCATCGAAGGCCGCCATGTCCATGTCATCTTGGGGTGGTGGTGATGGCTGTTGTGGTGCCACGGCCTTGCCTTTAGGCGGGGGCGATGGTGGTCGAGGAGCAACCACGCCCTTGGCTGCTTGTGGCGCCGGTGCAGACGCTCCCAAGAGTCTCTGGTGACGACTTGTGGTGGCGGCGACAATGACCGGTGCAGGAGGAGGCTTCGTCCTTGGTGGCTGGACGACCGAGGTGGCACCGGTGGAGCGAGACCCAATACGAATCTGGGTCTTTGGCCAAATCATGGGATAGCCATGGCAACCTTCCAGGGTCAGGTGCTCGTCGGCTCCCGGAGGTTACATGGGAGGGTCCATGTCTTCGCACCCCCCCAACACCCGACCCAACTTGGCGCGCATCACAGCATCGTCCATGGGCTTGCAGTGCATTGTGCGGTTCGCTAGTTGTATTAACTTGCCCGTGGCAACATCCTTCAACTCGCCGCTGGGCACCTTGTGAAGGAGCACGCACGGAGTATCCTGAGGCATACAGATATGCATCATGAGATGGCAGCCAATCAAAGGCATTAAGTAGAGCACGCTGACTAACTACTTATTTTACCTTGGTGAGGGCGCCGAGCTCGGCTAATGTCGAGACACGCCCGGCCGGTGGCTGATCCTTCTTCTTCTCCATCTGGAGTGCATTAGGAAGCACGGCCGCCGCCGGCTGCTGCGCCTTGGTAGTCTCGGTAGGAGGGGGCAGCTCTGGCGCATCCAACTCCATCGGCTGTGCCGCGGGGATGGGGGCGGTGGGGTAACCATGTCTGGCGACACTTGGTGGCTCGAGGTGCTGCCACCGGCGCTGGGCACTTGTATCGGCCCCACCTGACCATCCGCATTCCATTTTGATATCCCCTCCAGCAGCCGAGGGGGTAGCATCTCGAGGATCTTCTCCTGCACTATCGTGTTCACCTCGTCCTGGTCCACCTTACTGGCCTCTAGATGCGCGATCTTCCGCTTCAGCTCTTCCTTCTCGGCTTGATCCTGAGCCGTCGACTAGGTCCGCCTCTCCTTTCTCTTCTTGGCTTCCTCGCTATAGTACTCGTGGAACTTTGTGCTCGTACCAAAGCCAGAGATACGGCCAAATGACATGGGCGGCTCAGACTGTGGCCTCCCCTTTAAGGCGTTGGTCGCCCTATTGAAAATCATGTCCCACGGCTCCATCGAGCCCTGGGACAACGAGTCTAGCGCCTCGCGTGTAGCCTTGATTTCAGCGTCCCGCAGATAAGGAAAGGTGAACCCATTTAGGAACTTGCCTTCATTATTCAAAATGAAATCAAATGGACCGCGGGTAAATTCCTTACCAGCTTACTCTCAAACTTCCTCACATCGTCATCATCGGTGACGAATTCCTTGGAATCCTTGTCCAGATAGTAGCGGGTCCAGACAAAGTTCCGGGTCTGCTCGTCCGTGATTTTTAAAAACGGGTTTTCTTTCCCGAGATGCTCAACCTCGGCGTCCTCCCTTGCCCATATGGCCTTCTTTCCCCTGTAACCGCCGCTTCCACATCGGTGGTTACCTATGTTCTGATCCCGCATTTCCTTACCCCACTCCGTCCATGCCTTCGCTTTGTCAGTCTCCATCTCCGCCTTAAATATCTTGAACTCGTCTTCGTCGATCATGGGCTCACCCTTCTTGATCTTCTCCCAGCTGTCCTTTTTCACGATCTTGTTCTTCACCCGGGTTCTCTAGCTGCTCAAGGCATTGGCCATCTTTGTGATGGCTAACCTGTTCACCTTATTGGATTTTTCCAGTTTGTCAGTGTACGGTGCTGGGAACTTGTACTGTCGGTGAAGCTTCTTAAGGCAGTTTGCCACCAACCTCTCATTCTCTTCACTTCTCAGGTGCTTTGTGTTGATCGACATGCTTTCCTGGATGATGCACCCGAGTTGCATGCCGTACCCGGCGGCAACATCCGGAGGTTCCAATGGAACGCCAGTTTCCGAGACCGGAGTGATCTCGTCGGTGGTGTCGGCGAGCTTTTGCGGCTTCCGATCCTTCCTCGTCTTCTTATTCTTCTTAACGGACGGGTTGCTACTACCGCCATCCGTGCGGTCCCCGCCATCAGTCATGCGGCCTCCGCCATCGGTCGTGTGGCCTCCACCATCGGAGGTGGTCGCATCCTCCTCCTCGGCTTCATCTATCCGGTAGTCCTCGTCCCCCTCTTGCTCATCATCCCCATCGTGGCCCGCAGTAGATGCCACATCCTCATGCTGAGACTCCGCCGCCTCGGGTTGCGCCGCCGCCTCCCAGAAAGTGAGGTTCGCCGCTCTGGCTTGGTCTTCGACGCTCATGGCGGCCTTAGAAGTGCCGGCCCCATCGGCGGCCGACATGTTTGCACACTTCTAAACAAATTAAAATAAGGAAGTTAGTATTAATTATTCTTGAAATTATTTAAAATGAGCTGTCCATTTCTCCTGAAGTGTCAATTCACTTCCACTTCGGCCGAGAAATGGGGCTCATATGTCAAAAAATTACTAAGTGTCGATCGAAAAATTCGGCATGACCTTCGCTAATTTTTTGACATATGAGCCCCATTTCTCGACCGAAATGGATCGAAATCAACATTCCAGGAGAAATGGGCAGCTCGGGTGATTTTCCCTGCAAACATTTCACATACAAAAATGCACAAATTGTGCTCCACAGCCACATATGGTGCTCCAACACCATATAATCCAACAGGGTACAGAGATTTCTGTCATCGTATATATACACACTGTAATTTTTTTGGTTTTCATTTTTTCAGGGTTTTCTTCTTCCCTTCGCATCTACCAATTGAAAAGAGACTAAAATGACATTATGTGCAGCAGCAACATGGGAATGAAAGTGATTTATCTGCTTGTCTGCTCTGCGTTTACAGGTTCATGTGATACAAAATCACAATCACAAGAAAATACTTCGGAGAACTAACCTAGTGTCATCAGTTTCATGTCTGATATTGGTGAAGAAATTCTCTGTATAAAGCTAGATCACAGTAAGTTTGAGAAGAAAAGGAGATTTAATAGCTAGATCACAGTAAAAATAGCTTGGCACAATATGAATTCTCATGCAAAAAATAGCTAGATCATAGTAAGTTTCATCATCTATGCACGCAATCAGAGGGGGTCACCTGCGGGGTGGTGGTGCCGGTGGTCCTGGACGCCGGAGCGGGGCCTCCTCCTCCTGGTGTTCTGCGGGGTGGTGGTGGCGGTGGTCCTGGACGCCGGAGCGGGCCTCCTCCTCCTGGTGCTCTGTGGGGTGGTGGTGGCGATGGTCCTGGACGCTGGAGCGGGCCTCCTCCTCCTGGTGCTCTGCGGGGTGGTGGTGGCGGTGGTCCTAGACGCCGGAGCAGGCCTCCTCCTCCTTGGTGCTCTGCGGGGTGGTGGTGGCGGTGGTCCTGGACGCTGGAGCGGGCCTCCTCCTCCTGGTGCTCTGCGAGGCCACGGCGAGGCAAGGCGGGTGCGGCGCGGCGGGGCGGGCGAGAGCGGGGGAAAAAGGGGCGGGCGCGGCGGAGAGAGCGGAGGTGTGCTAGCTAGGGTTCTGTGGGATTGACTCGATTTGGGGCAGTGAGATTGAAAACACTAAGTCAAAGAATTTTGTGGCGCATCTGTACAGATATGCGCCAGAGAATTGTTGGAGATGGTACAAAAGGCGCGTTGCGCTGTTGTTTGACAGAAACACTTGCTTATCACACTGGTTCAGCGCTTGCTCCTTTGTTCTGAACCTGGGGTGGCCAGGTTCGATTGCTGGCAGCCACATCTTTTTTTTGACTTTTAAAAAAATATTTTTAGGATGGTAATAATATATTAAAAGCAAGAACTAATATATTTGCCAATTAAAAACAAGAAGTAATCTATTTGCCTCGATATTATATTATATATATGCTTGTGTCACACCCACATCAATATTCGCATACATTAGTTTGTCAAAGTAATACACATATATGCAGGCGCGCGAGCACACATGTGCATTAATTAGTACAAAAAAAGGCGTCAAAAAACGCTAAGTCGGCTCTGAGGTAGCTAGTGTATTTTCACAACAACTTTCTTGCCCTTCTTCTTCGCGGTAGAATACTTTAGGCCGGCCACCTTGAGATTTCTTCTCGTGTACGAGCAACCTTTAGCCGGTAGGGTAGTCTTCCTTCTTACTTTAGCATAAGTAGTTGGCTTGTCGAAGTACTTGTCAAATTCCTCTTCGATCTTGGGATCGCCGTTCTTGTCGATGTCTTGCTTGTTGGCGGGTCCTTCCATTCCGATGATGCTCCTCTTGCCCCTCCTCACGACAACACGGCTTGGCTTTGTCGGGTCGGTAATGAAGAAGCATTGGTCAACTTGGCTAGCGAGCACCCATGGCTCATTTTTCGTGGAGGCGTTCTTCGATTTGGCATTGGGTATAACCATGGTGGTGAAAAACCGGCCATCTTTTTCGACACTCTTGGCCCATCTGACACGAAACATCGGCACCGTCACTCCGCAGTAGTCGAGTTCCCATATCTCCTCGATCCTTCCGTAGAATCTTTCCTTGACATCAGTCTCGTCATCTGCGAATGATAGCATAGTTACTCCTGAGTTTTGGTATTCGCTATTCTTGTCCTTCTCCTCGGTGTAGAATCTGTAGCCGTTGATGTCGTACGTCTGATAGGTCCTAACGTTGCACCCGGTGCCCTGTGAGAGTGAGAATATGAGTTTCTGATCTTCAGTATAAGGCGTCGGCATGGGACTTTCCAGTAGCCTTTTCTTGAACCACCCCGTGAAGCTGGCGTTGTGCTCTCTAGTTACGTCTCCCTTCTTCCTCGGCTTGCCCATGTTGGCGAGCTTTTGCTCGATTAAGGTTTTGTGCTCATCCACCCAGGGGCCGACCAACTGTATGTGTTGTAGCGCGACTCGGTTTGCCCTATCAAAGTCGGCGTGTTCGAGTTCGATGCCGACGTGGAGTGCACGGTAGCCCTCACGGTGACCAAATCCAGCGAGCCTCCCGAGGTGCTTCCTGGTGGGTAGACCGACATCCTGGTTCTCGGTGCTTAGGTAGTTCTGGTAGAAGGAGATGCACTCGTAGGTCAGAAAGCCCTTGGTTATGCTTCCATCTGGACGGGACCTGTTGCAAATGAATCCTTTGATGACACCGTTTAGCCTTTTGAATGGCATCACGTTGTGCAGGAACGCCGGCCCGAGATGGATGATGTCATCCACGCCATGGACAAGCAGATGCACCATGATGTCGAAGAACGCGGGAGGGAAGTAAATCTTGAGCTCGCATAGTATCTCGACGATCTCTTCCTGTATCTTGCCGAGCTGCTTCACGCCGATAGACTTCCTAGATATGACATTGAAGAAGTTGCAGAGGCCAAATAGCGTCTCACGGACGTGCTCGTCCATTATCCCTCGGATCGCAACACGGAGTATCTGCGTCATCAGCACGTGACAGTCGTGAGACTTCATCCCACTGAACCTCTTCTTTGCTATGTCCAGATATCTGCTTATCTTCCCAGAGTATCCGTGCAGAACCTTGACTCCTAGGAGGCAACGGAAAAACTTCTCGAGCTCCTCCTCGCTTAGAGTGAAGGATGCAGCTTTAAGCACTACCTAATTCTTCTTAGCCCTTTTGCGGCGACCCTGGGTCCCTTCCGAATGTTCATCGTCATCGTCGGCATCGTCACTATCGGGGTACTGAAGTTCCTTCTTAATGCCAAGCAATTTTAGGTCGCTTCTTGCTTTCGGCCCATCCTTGGTCCTATCTGACATGTTCATCAGAGTGCCGAGCAGGCTCTCAGTAACGTTCTTCGTGATGTGCATCATATCGAGGCTATGGGGCGTGTGGAGGACCTTCCAGTAAGGAAGGTCCCAGAAAACGGACCTCGCCTTCCATACTCCATGCAACGGTGATGGCTGTTCCCTCGGCTGCTTCTTTCCTAGCGCAGGGCATTCTTCCCAATTGTCCAGAAGCTCCTTGATTTCTTCGCCGCTCAACGGTTGACGTGGGGCATTTTCGAGCTCGTCTTTGCCATTGAACAGGTATCCGCGTTTTCTCCACGGGTGATCCTTGCGGAGCCACATTCGAGTCCTTTGGAACACGGTTTTCGAAGACCCAGGATCCCTCGGCAGCTGCAGATGCGGGGTCTTATCCATGCACCTGACACATGCATAGAATCCATGGTTCACCTGACACGCTACATATCCGTAACCAGGATAGTCCTGCAGCTTCGTGAGCAACGCAGCTCTCAAGTCGAAATAATCTCCAGTGTAGGCATCCCATGTATGTGCCGGCGTCTCCCACAACGTCGCTAACTCCTCTTTTAGGAGCCTGGATAAGGATACTCATGTGTTCGTACCGCTGCTTCGTGCACAACCAGGGTGGGAGGTTGTATGTCCATACAAAAACGGGCCAGGTGCTGTGCGTGCTACTTTGGTTGCCAAAGGGATTGAGTCCGTCGGTGCTCATGCCCAGCCTAACGTTCCTTGGATCGAGCCCGAACTCATCTTGGAATTCGATGTCCAGCGCATTCCACTGGCTAGCGTCCGCGGGGTGTGTCAGGATCTTGCCCTTCTCCGGATCATCTTCCGGCTTCTCCCTCTTCGCGTGCCATTGCATAAGCTCTGCTTCCTTAAGGTCTACGAAATACTGCTGCAGACAGGAAGTGATAGGAAAGTACCACACCACTTTTCGAGGAACTTTCTTGTTCCCTCTCTTGTACCATGCATGGCCGCACACCGGGCATGTGGTTCTATCCTTGTACTCGTTTCGGTAAAGTGCGCAGTCGTTGATGCATGCGTGGTACTTCACCTACGGTAGGTCTAGTGGGCAAACTACTTTCATCGTCTCCTCGATACTTGTTGGCAATGTGTTGTCCTTGGGAAGACGAGCGTGCCAGAATTTCATGTGAGCGTTAAAGCTAGTGTCCGTCCATTTGTGCTCCGCCTTCATCTCCAGAGCCTTCAACGTTACACTCAAGCGTGTATCATCGGGCCAGCACCCAGGATACAATGGAGTCCTCCTGTCTACCTCCATCTGTGTCAGCTTGGCTTTCTCTCTAGCTGCAGCTCTCGTGTTGGCCGTCTGCTTGAGGAGTATTTCTTGAAGATGAGGGTCCCGCAAGGCCGAAGTTAGCGGCATGTCAGTGCTCCTGTCTTCTCCACCGCCACCACCACCATCTGCTCCAGCATCGTCTCCTTCATGATGATCGTGTCTGACGGCATCTCCTTCTTCATGATGATCATGTTCGTCGGCATCTCCTTCGTCATGATGACCATGTCCAGGAGACCCTTCGTCTTCTCCCCCGCCCTTGGCCTCTTCTTCATCATGGCCACCGCCATCTACCGGCGGCTCCTCATTCACTAAGAAGCCAGGCATGAAACCGCCCGTCAACAGGTGAGACTCCAGTTGTCCGGAATCAGGGTTGATCCACTTCTGGTGTTTGCACGTTCGGCACGGACATCTTATCTTGGTCATGTTGTTCCGAACCATGTCGGCTACCACGTCAGCCTTGTATCTAACCACCCAGCGTTCGCTCATATGGATGACCATGGTCGCCTACGCGCGAACATAGACCAAATTAAAGAGAGTATGTTAGAACCATGCACACACACGACGCGCACACATACATGCATGCATGATCGCCGGGAAATTTTGGCATGACCTATCCTAAAAATAGGACGTATGGCTAGTGCAGAAATTTGCCGAAATGGACGTGAATCGACATTTCGGCAAACCTCCATGCACCCGGCGGCGGCAACATGCATTCAAGCACAACACAACCTCCCTCCACAAGCAACATGTATTCAAGCACAACACAAAGCGAAGAAACATCATCTCTCGCCATCGCACACCGTCTGCGGGACCATCTTCACCTACAAAACATCCATACACCGAGTCGAAGCCCGCCGGCCACACAAAACATGCATCACACAAGTACCAATGCACACATGCCTCACAAATCTACAAACCCCATATGCATAGTGTAGCAAGAAGGGGTGTTGGGATGTGTGGAGGAGGAAAGTATGAGTGGTTTACTACCTTTACAAGTAGGAGTAGCTTCCCCTCACAAGTACATGAACCAAAGTAGGTCTAGCTATCAACAATGGAGGTGAGTATGAGCAAAATGGAGTGGGAGGGAGGAGGGGGCGAGCTAGCTAGTTGGAGGTGGTGGGAACAAGGGAAAGGGGGGCTGCCACCTTTTGTAGATCTGTTTCGCACATTCTGTGGCGCATATGGAAAATGCTCCACAGAATGTCAAAATTCTGTGGCGCATATAGCTACATGCGCCATAGAAAGAGAGAATTCTGTGGCGCATATGCTATATGCGCCACAGAATTTTGACATTCTGTGGCGCATATATCCATATGCGCCACAGAATTCTGACCTACCCATGTGCTGGGGTCAGGCCCACATGGGCCCATAGGAATTCTGTGGCGCATGTAGCTATATGAGCCACAGAATTCACACTTTCCGTGGCGCATATATCCATATGCGCCACAGAATTGCAGGAATTCTGTGGCGCATTTGCTACATGCGCCACATAATTAATTTTAGTGGAGCATTTGTTGCATATGCGCGACAGAATTAAAATCTACCTATAATCGTTTTCCTAGTAGTGGCTATACTTTGGATGAATGTTCATCACATCATTTCACAAATGCTGTGACCTCGTTATTAACAACATCCAATGTCCATGATCAGGAAAACTTGATCATCTTGTTAATCAACGAGCTAGTCTATAAGAGAGGCATAACTAGGAACCATTTTTGTTTATTAAACACACATGTATTGACGTTTCCTATCAGTACAATTGTAGCATGCAAAATAAACATCTATCATATACAAAGAATACATAATAACAACTTTATTATTGCCTCTCAAGGCATATTTCCTCCAAGTTTGACTCGGTGAGATCAAATATAAAACTAGCATTATGATTTAAAAGATTATGCTATAGTGACATGCCACTTTTTCATAGAAAAGAGCAACATCATGATCCGATGAAATGGCAAGGGGTAAAACCCAGTTTGACTTTTCTTAAAATTTTGTATGTGATAACCCCCAAGTGCAGGGGATCACCATAGTACAATTTGATAAGTATTTGAGTGTCAAAACCATGTGGAGCTGAAGGTAAACTATCTATTCTCTAAAGCCCTATAACCCTCGTATATGGCCTTATATGCAAAGCTAGGATCGAGGTGTGTGTTTTGTTTTGGTACTAGGTACAAAATAAATAAGGTTTGTGTTAGTGAAAACTATATGTAAACTAATGCAAGTCAAATAGATCTAATGAAGTGGAGTGGAGTAGTAGCAAGTTCCTCTAAGGGAGTAGATGTTTAGGTAATTGTTATTTCATTCGTTCGTTGGTTGTTTATTGTTTCTTCTAGGAAGGAGCATTAATTAGGTGTAGCCAACTAAATGAACTAAACACCCCTTATGATGGATCCTAAGGCCATGTTAATGTGAAAACATAGAAATTATTAGGACATAATTGTCCTACCATAGCTATAAACTCTAGGGTACCCTATATATATCCCCCATTAGTTAACCATGAATTAACATAACATGCATATTTAAGACTTGGGACACGGTTTCCGTCTGACTCCGGCCATCCCTCCTCCAATCATCATGCAACGGTGACAACCTTGTGCATTCCCCAACATATGCATGCACTCATATATTGTACATCAAGACAATCATCAAAGATAACAACACTGAATGCAACCAATTAACAAACTATTTCACTTTTGCCATAATAATTCACTACTCAAACAAAGACATGGAGACACAATAGATCAAGGGAAGATAATATATTGCTTCACACATCATGTTTGCCAAGAGATTATAGTAGGGGGATGGAGAGGATCTTGCTTTAGGTGTTGATGATGAACATGACCGAGGGGGTGGAGCCCTCCAGAAGCGATTCCGGTGGTGTTTCCCCCCTCTGATCTTCTCTGGTGGCAGCCTCCTAACTCTCTATTTCTATGTTTTCGATATACGCCTCCGTATCTGTCGAGGATCACTGAAAGGGGGAATATATAGTTGATTTTAGGTCAAGACAAGTCGTTTGGCGGAAGAATCGACAACATCGGAGACTCGAGGGATGAAAAAGCATACTAGACGTGACTAGGGGGTGGGCCGCGGCTGCTGTGCCCGTTCTCTCCTCGGTATTCTTTTCTCGTGGATCGTTGTCCCATTGTTCATCATTTTGATAAATGCCAAGTCCCGTGAAGTTTTAGGTCAATTGGACGTCGTTTGGGTACCTGAAAGTCAAAAACATTAAAATAGGGGTTTTCTGCCTCGGGAGGGTTAAGCCAAAGCAATATGGGAAGTGTGAATTATTCCCAACAATCATTATAAAACATGAATATAACCAATATATGACGCAAATATGTTGTAATATCAAGTAATAAAGTGCAAAGTTCATGTATGCATTTTACATGCATCAACACCTAAGACAAGAAAATCTCGAGTATGAAGGTGATAAAACTAACATGGACTTTGTACTTTAATACTATTTTGGATATCAAAACTGATTACTATTTCTACTATAACATCCCAATTTCAGCAACCCTGATTTGTTATCCAGGATGCAAAAATCAGGGGGAACAAAAACTTTTCTTGTTCATTGGTGCAGTGTTTGCCTGTTGTTTGTTTGTGTTTGCGCATATGAGAGTGTATCTTATGATACTCCTTACCTCACTCTCAGTTGACAAAAGCTATTTACCAAAAACTATCCTGGCTCATCTTACATATTCTCAAACGTTCTGGCATTTCAAAACCTAAGCCAAGATGTTTATGTAACCAAAACTATTTTGGTAGCTTATATTGACAAAACTATGGGAGAGATACAATATAATCTCCTTATGTTTTCAAGACAGAACCCTCAACTAACCTTATCTCTAGTTTTCCCAAAACCTCTTCCCAAAGCATTTGAATTCCACTCTTGTTAGAGGTACCAAGGATTCTCATCTTATTCAAAACCAAACCTCTTCAAAATTCCCCAACCTTACCTCAAGCTAAGCTTGATGGTAACTCCAGTAGTAGTTGAATAGTTTATAAGATGAGTTGCCTTGATCTGCTATCTGATGAGTTGCCTTGATCTGCTGATTGACTTGTTTGCTTAGGAAGTAGTATGAGCCACTCTAGGAACTCATCACTAGGAACACGAGTTTTCCTAATCACCCCATCCTAGGAAAGATATCAAAGCAAGATCAAAATCACTAGATACTAGGTACTCATCCAAAACCCTTAGCCGGATCAATTCTGCAGTGATCCCTTCTAGAAGCTTCCAAGTCAAGAAAGACCAAGATCAAGCATGGATCCCTGATACTCAATCTACACTTCAATGTCATCCACTTGTTAATGCTCTGATACCTTGCAACCCCTCCAAGAACATTCCCTCTCATACTCTAGTCAAAATCCTCAAAACTGCCAAGTTTGACCAAGTCTGGGAACAGTTTCAACATCACATTTTTGAATGCCTCCTTTTCTCAAACCATGTGCATTTGTGGAAATGCACCTGAACCATCTTGTTAACCATCCTAAGTACTACCAAGGCCCACAATTTTACATGGTTAGATCCTCCTCCAATCTACTTGTTCTTGATAGTTTTGCAGACAAGAAAATAACATTTCCTGCAAATCTAGTCCTCATACCTAATTGGGTAGAAGCTCACACCCTCATACAACCTTCTATGGACCAACTATCTGCATGGTTGTGATATAAACATTGAGGTCTATCAAAACCTACTTCACTTGGTCCAAGTGGATCTCTGTGCTGCTTAAACCCACTTGGTTTATAAGGCATCATGACTCATTTTGCATGGCAGCCTTAATTTCAACAAAGTTTGCCATCACTTCTAGATCACCTCAAATGCATTTAATCCAAACTTCTTCTGCCATGATCATCTATATGACTGGGTCTACCGACCCATCTATCCCTTGCACCAAGGTGATCTCTGAGCTCCAAGATGCAAGCATGTTCTGGTGGTATAAAAATAACATCACCCTAGATCCTCAATACCTTGTTCCTCCATCTAATTCAAGTTGGAATTCCATTCCACAAGGTTTAAAATGCTTGCTACACCTTGTCTACATCATCTACCTTGATCATCAAGATTTCTCAAACATTATCCATAATTATTATGGCCCCAAACCTAGTGATTTTCCTTATTAGACAAAAACCTCCAAAACCCCTTCCATAAAGGAAAGTTTGGTTTTTGCCAAAACACTTCTCCAACCTTGTGATCAAGTAAGTTCCTTATACCATACCCTATCTTCCCATCCCAAAAATAAATATTTTTGAGAAGCTTTATTATTTCTTTTTGCCCATTTTCTTAAATGGACGAATTGGAATAATAATTGTTTTAAATAATTTTAATCCCCAATAAATCTTGGGAAAATTCCCCTAAGTGTGTACTCACATTTGGGACCCTCTCAAACTAGAAACCAACTTTTCCCAACGTAAAAATATCAAATGATCTTCTAGAAACTACTTCTGCCCTTTTTGAATAAATGGACTTATGAGGACTAAAACCCCATATAAAAATCTCAATTAAATCCTAGGAGTCTAACTTGACCTCATCTATCTACAGTACAATTTTCTCCTATGGTCCAATGCAAGTTTTTGGACTTCCTTCATAACCATCAATTGGATCAATATTGCCAACTAAGCAAAACCATTTCTCCAACCACTTTCAAATCTCATCAAAACTTGCTCAATGCTTCCCCTCAACACCAGGACACACCCCAGGTCTACACCACTGTAGCTCTACCCTAGCATTGCCCATTATACCCTTGTACTAATATGGAGAGAGAGAGAGACAACCACCAAATCTTACAAGGATCTACCTTAATTAATTACCACAGCTGCCACCCCCCCTCCCTCTCTAATCCAGCATGACCAAAACCCCTTCCTACCCCTCTCCACCGACCCGTGGACCAATCCCTGGCCATCATCCCCTCTCCACCATGTCCAAATTGGTCATTTACATCATCTACCCCTCCTCCCTAGTATATATGGCCAGAGGCCTCCCCCAGTAGGATTAAATCCTTTTGAAAATGTAAATCAAGTCCAAATACCAAGATTCAAATTTCTGGTTGTTCCCTAATGTTTTCTCAAACATGCAGAGGCAACCCCAAGTTCAAACTAGTTTCCATTAATTGCTGGAATTTATTCTCCTTCCAAGTATACTTTGCACTAAATAAATTCCTTAGAAAGTTTTATATCCCCATTTAAGATGAAACAAATCCCTATTGTAAGATATTTGAAATACCTATCATCCAGCATAGGTCCTATGCCAAGGTGAATAGTAGTGTAACACTAGCAAAAATCACAAGAATAGCCTTTATCTGCCTTGGATAAATTCTCTAGGTCAAACCAAATGAGATATTGACCTGATTCCACCTCCCATTACCTCATACTATCAACATCTATCAAACCCCGGTAGCTCAGAATCTATTGAGCTCTGGTTAGATTCTAGTGATTTAAATACTTCTGTAAGTGGTATTTCACTAGATAAATCACTCCAGGAGTTTGGCAACCCCAAAAAGAGTGAATCAAATTTCTACAGAAAGGTATTATAAATGCCTACCTCATGCCCTTGGAATGAACTCAAGACCTTCTGTAGAATTAATCTGGTGAAAAAGAGAAAAACTTTATAGAACTGCCTTTGGGAATTTCCTGAGGACATTTTGGTAATTGTTTAGACTTGTTTCCAACTCTAAGTGGTTCATTACATCAAACACTACCTAACCATCCAAGGGAATAATTTTTGGATCTCCAGATAAATTCTGGTGAATTATTCCCTCAAACTAGAATTATTACCACTATAGAAATCATAATTAGATCTAGGAATTTGATATTCAAGTGGAACCACTTGTCATGACTTTGTCTTGTCAAGACCTATATGAGGATATGATGGTTACCCTTTGGTAGCCTACTGACCTCAGAACCCCACTCCAAGTCCAAAGTATTTACCCTAGACAAACATCTCCCATGAGAAAATCACTACAATGGCAACCTTGTAATTCCACTCCTAGTATCCCAATCCTCCCAAAACCTACCAAGTTCAGTAGTACTCCTTATGTTTGTTTGATGTATGGTTTGATGCATGAATGTCTTGTATTGATTGTGGATTTGCCTGCTTGCATGTATAGCCGATAACGACGATAGTGTGAGTGTCTGACGACAAGAAGGAAGGGACTCCTCATTATTGTTTATTGGGTATTCTTGGTTATCTAAAGAAGTCCGGGGACTTATTGTTGACCACAGGCAAGCCACCACTCCTAAACCCTGATATATGTCCTACTCTCTTTTACCCGTTTTGTATCCTCTTTATAAATTGCATTGTCTACCTGCATGTCTTGTTTTACAAATACAGCGATAGTAACTTGGTTCCTCCAAGTTATCACTTTGTGTCCTTCGAGGCACCACCCTGATGTACCTACCATTTTATCCCTTTAGATTGAGAGTATGATGATTAGCATCCTACCTCGTTGGAAACCCCCGGTTTTGAGAAAATAAACTGTTTGGGGGATTTACCCCACTACAAAGGTTTTAAACTGCTTTGTAAAACCCTTTGGAAGAGGCATCGTTCCAAGCGGATATTTTTAGCGAAAGAAATCGTGATGATGAGCAATGAGAATGTGATGGGATGTTCTACGCCTTTACCGGAACAACTTTTATCAGTGTAACCACATTACCCCAGGTGCTGGGAGTTAACTCGTAGTTTGTCTGCATTAGCCGAGGCAGCTTGTACATTGCTTACAGGGAGAGATCCCTTGAATTCCGGGCAGGCGCTACCAGATCATGGATCTGAAGCCTGTTGCTTGCTTCGGTAAGAGTGAGCCTGTTCTGGCAGGAGGCAGGTGCAACAATTGGGTCTCCCGCGGACGGTATGACTTGGAGTACGAAAGGAAGTGGAGGCACCAGATTTAAGGTATACTCCAAGTTGTGGCTTGGGTATGCATGTGTACGGAAGGCAGGACTATGGTTGGGAGCCACATACTCGTTGCCGGGGAGAACAAACCCAAGAGGAAAAGCATGCCTTTGCTAGAGTCGACAAGCAAAAGGTTAGGTTGATTACCCGGACCCCCATCTATAGTTGGTAGTGGGCCGTGGTTGTATCCCGACAGATGTATTGATTATTGTGGGGAAAGTGCGCAAACTCTGCAGAGTATAAGCTATTCGAATAGTCGTGTCCACGGTCAAGGACAGTTGTAAAGGTGTTGGCTAGGAGTACCCAAACTGTGCTTGTTTGGGAAACAAGGATGAAGAGGATGAAGGTTCCGGGGGAACCCGAGTGCGAAAGCTTTGTTTGGAGCCGAGGTGGTCGCAGAGCTTTAAAAAGGGGTTTTACTCCAAAACTGTTTCCCAAAACTCTTTTTCAGCAAAGATATGGAGATGTCTTGACTTATAATACAAAGCCATGTTTTCAAAACTCTTTTTTTTCAACAAAGATATGGAGATGCTATAACTTCAAGAGTTAGCCTAGCCTTTTCGAAAACAACCCGAGATAGAGCTATCTCGCCACAGGTAGACTTGCATTTCCTTTTGTCATTATTCTGGTGGTTTGCGAGTACATTCAAAATTACTCACGGTTGTGTCCCTGGCTATTTACTTGACCAGACTTTCAGAGGTTCGACATCGGATGATTAAGGTGACGTCCATTGAGCTAGGCCGTCTTCCCAGTCATCTGCCTGTAGGTTGAGGCACGATTGGGCTCTACGCGTGATGAATTTTCGCTGCTAAGGATGATGTAGCCAGAATGGCATTTATGTAAGTCTTGTAATTCGTTATGTTTCAGATGTTGTAATGATGCCTGTCGGTTATGCTCCACGGCTCACTGATCATGGGAACATGGATGTATGCATAACAGGGATTTCTCGGATGAATAATCTGGGGAGCCCACATCTACACAAAGTAAAATGATTCATTCTTCAAAGGACTAGCAATATACACGATAAATAATGAAGTGATATCCCATATACAATCAAAGGATGATCAATAGTAATTTACAAAGTGTAACATAGAAGAAAACGCTATGGACCAAATGAATGCAAAATGCAAAAGAAAAAATAAAGAAAAAATATCCTATAGTGGTCATAGAGTTTTCTTCTAAATTCTCAATATAAAAGTGGACACTTTGTAAAGATATAAATAAACAAAGATTAATGCTGAATAAGTTTCATATAGCTTCCAAACGCTTCCTCTTGCGATTATGTTTGAACTATGGTATCCATTAGCTTTGAGCCCTCATTGCCCCTATCATTAGCATCTTGAGTTGTTAAGGTTAATGTGATGGCCAATATGAGTCATATGCTTGCCAAAGTATAAGTTGAATGCCTCATGCCCCTTGAATACGAGTACCAACACCACATGCTACTCAACTTAGGATCCTAAGCAAGTTATTATCATGTAAGTTTATATATCATTGAGAACACCAATGGGGTACCTCTTGCCCCATGGCATGGAAGGTTTGCCATACCAAAATGACAAGACAAACAGACAATGAGCATCTCAGCAATTCTTTTTATTTACTATTGGCATAGCTTTTTATTCAAGATGCTTCATAGAATGCTCACTATGGGATGTTGTAAATTTCTACCATGAATGATGCATGGCTTGGGTTAGCGGCCCAGGCATTTCTCTAGCACATATATAAACTCCATGATCTTACAAAGGTTGTAATTTATTTCACAATGATAGGTGATGTCTACGCAGTTCTATTCTTGTAGACAGATGTTGGGCCTCCAAGTGCACATGTTTGTAGAACAACAGCAAGTTTCCCTTAAGTGGATTACCCAAGGTTTATTGAACTCAGGGAGAAAGTGGTCAAAGGTATTCCCTCTCAAGCAATCCTGCAATCAAGATACAAGAAGTCTCTTGTGTCCCCAACACACCCAATACACTTGTCAGGTGTATAGGTGCACTAGTTCGGCGAAGAGATAGTAAAATACAAGTGGTATGGATATAAGACAATGGTGCTAGAAAATAGCTTGATGGCGTGGAAGAGACTAAAGGCAAACTGAAATAAAGATGGAAGCAAGCAAACATGTAACAGATCTAGTTGCAAACGGTATTTCAGTGCTTAGAAAAAAGGCCTAGGGATCATACTTTCACTAGTGAACACTCTCATGTAGATATCTTCTCTTTATGATACTACTCTGAACTACTCTCCGGTTGGACACTCTAATCCATGGTAGGGCTATAACAGCACACCTCAAATTAAGCCTTTCCCATCTAGATAACCCCACACTGTCACCTTGAGCACTAGATGGTTCCAACAAACACCACAATTTCATAGACATCCAACTCCAAATATAACTCATAACAAGTATTTGTAATCTCTAGCCTAAGTGCCACCATGGTGTGCACACTGTCAACTTCACACACATAGGGAGAGCAGAGATCTATTAAAGCACTTGAGTAGCAAGGTAGATCTACTTGATTACAAAGCTCATGATCACAATATGATCATGCATAGAGAGAGAGAGATGAACACATAGCTACCGGTAGAACCCTTAGCCTCGAGGAAGAACTACTCCCTCATCATCATGGGAATCAGCAACGGCGATGAAGATGGTGGTGGAGATCGACGGAGATGGCTCTGGGGGCACTTCCCCGTCCCGGCAGGGTGCCAGAATAGAGACTTTCTGTCCCTGAATCTCCCATTCAGTGGCGGCGGCGCTGCGGAACTTTTCTTGGCTGGAGTCTGGACTTTTTAGGGTTTTTGCATCGGGAGGCATCTTATAGGCGAAGAGGCAAGATCGGTGGGTGGCCAGGGGGCCCACACCACCTGGTGGCGCCGCCAGGGCTAGCCCGTGCCACCACATGGTGTGGCCGCCCTGTGGCCCCTCTCCGTCTCGTCTTCTAGCTCCATGAGTCTTTCGGTAAAATATCAACTTTGGCTTTTGTCCCGTCCAATTTCGAGAATATTCATTTTCTGACTTTCCTGGAACCAAAAACAGCAGAAAACAGGTAGATGGCACTGTGGCATCTTGTTAATAGGTTAGTTCTAGAAAATGTGTAAAAGTACTCCAAAGTGTGGACAAAACATAAGAAAGTAGATAAAAACAAGCATGGAACATAAAAAATTATAGATACGTTAGCAACGTATCAACATCCCCAAGCTTAACTCCTGCTCGTCCTCGAGTAGGTAAGTGATAAAAAGAAAGAATAATTTTTTAGGTGACATGCACCATCATAAACTTGATCAAAGTATTTGTAAAACATTGATAGCTGGGATCATAGTACTTCAACATAGTATGAAAGATAAAGTTCTAACAATAAGACATAGCAACTATGTTGTAACATGAAAAGGTACAAACAAAAGATTCATGAATAACAATTCTTTGCAAGACGTTTATTTGTTTCACATAAAGAAAACATAGCATATTGGCATTCAGCTTGTCCCTCATAGAGTAGCAAATATAAATGCATAGGACACCTTCAAAGTTCATAAGAGTGACTAGATACAAGTAGTTTATGAACAAGCAATATCAAGTTATGCATCAATCAACAAGTCTTGGGACAATGCACATAGAACTAAGAATGGCCACTATGCTCTCAAAGTGGGTGCATAAAGGTAGAAGTTGGAGACTCAACATAAAAGTAAAAGAAAGGCCTTCATAGAAGGAGGCGGGGATTCAAGTTTCATAAAGAGCTTCCAAAAATTATGGTACTTCTTAGCTTTCAGCTCTCATTGCCCTATCATAAGCATCTTTAAGGTGATTAAGGTTAAAGTGAACAAACTATCAAGTATATGCTTGACAAAGTATAAGTTGGAAATCTCATGTCCCTTGAATACGAGGGTCGCTCCTCATGCTACTCAAGTTTAGTCACCGGTAAGTTCTTGTCATCGTAAGTACATGTGTATCATAAAGAACCGCCAACGGGGTACCCCTTGCCCGATGATACGGAAGAATCCCCATATCAAAATGACAAGGCAAGCAGACAACGAGCATCTCAGCAATATTCTTATTTACCATTGGAAAATGGTGCTTTTTTCTCTCTTTCCTATTTTCTCATATCTCTTTTTTTCTTTTTCTCTTTTTCTCAATCTCTGTCTCTTTTTTATAAGAAGAATGCTTCATAGACATCTCGTTATGGTTACACTGTAGGTTTCCACCATGACAGCATGGATTAGACCGGTGGCCCAAGCGTTTCTCTAACACACATACATAACTCCATGGACTTATAAGCTCCCCTTTCATTTCACACCGACGACATCCATACACAAAGGAGCATGATATCAACTAGGTACAAAGTACAAGTGCAATGTTGAAAGCATTCCCCATGACAGCATGGTTCTGCTAATCCCCAGCATATAATTGCAAGCATATACAACATAGATGACACAATGGTTCAAGTTTATTAAGGGCAAGAAAAGTAAAGTGTGCCATCAAGTTCGTGAGAGCTTTAATCACTAGTTTTCTCATAACAAGTTTAATTCGAAAGGTAGATAAAAACATGAATATACTTGGAATAGCAAATGCTAATAGGTAGGTATGGTGGACTCTTTAGAATAACTTGGTTTTAGGAGTTGGATGCATGAGTGGAACTCATACTTGGTTATGGAGGCTAGCAAAAAACTGGGAGCGACCAACTAAGAGAGCAATAATGGCCATAATCATGCAAAGCGACAAAACATCATTAATTAAAGCATAAAGTGATATTACAAGTCGAAAACTAAAGGATCATAAAGGCTATGGTGACTTGGGATAGTCATAACATGGTGTGAGCATGCGCCAAATCAACCCAAATAAAGCATCAAAGGAGAATACACAATACTATGCTTTAATATGCTAAAACAATGCATGATTCTTCCAAGGCACATTAAGCATTCTCAATTGTTTATAACATGTCAAGATACAGCAAAAATCACTAAGCATAAAGACAAACCAATATCAAGCATGACATGACAAAGCATAGGCCACAGTAAAAACAAGCTCCTTTTTACCACTTCAGCATGAACTTTTCCTACTCTTTTCCAACCCAAACCAACTTATTTGAAAAATAATGTATGAAAGAGGGGGTCCAACCAATTTATTCAGAAAACTAAGAAAACCAAGCAAACAAAAAACCAAAACTAAAATGAAAAAGAAGACACTCCAAAAACAACACAAATGTGCATGAAACAATAAAAATAAAGTGTTTGGAAGAAACCTGAGATTTTTATTAATGAAGAAGGGGATGCCTTGGGAATCCCCAAGCTTTGACGCTTGTACTTCTTGGATATTTCTTGGGGTGACATGCGTGGCATCCCCAAGCTTGAGCTTTAGTATATTCTTCATCTCATTACATCATTCTCTCCATACACCTGAAATTTTTCCTTCATACAAAACTTCACACAATTTTTATTAGCAACATCAGTGCACTCAAGATAATAAGTCTTTTTGGTTCAGTTCCAACACAAGTAAACTTGCATTAAAACAAAAGATACTGTAGTACTTCTTTTAAAAAGTTCAAATGATCAAAGAGAACTCAAATAGAAAGAGATTAAGAAGCAAATGCAAATAATGGCAGAAATCTGTCAAAACAGACCAGCAGGTAAAAACCAATTTTTTCGAAGACCTTCTATTGCTCAAATCGAAAAGTGCTGAACTAACGAAAGTTAGATAACAACCTGGGGAAGAAGCACAAAAACTTACATCTCCAACTGACGTACATAGATTGTTCACGAATTTTTACAGTGAAGCACAAAAATCTGTTTCAGGACAGCAACTTTCCCAAATCTTTCTTCTCTCTCATTAGAGGTTAATCTTGGCACAAAAGCAAATAAAAAGGATAAGGAGCGGTTATTACAGAGGTAATAACTTCCAAGACTTATCTAAAACTTTTGGGTTATCTCCCAATAAGTACTTTTCTTTAACGCCTTTAAGTTTGGCATGATAGTTTGAGAAGATGCTCACATAAGAAATATAAATTGAAGTAAAAGAGAGCATCAAGAAGCAAATATAAAACACATTTAAGTCTAACCCACTTCCTATGCATAGGAATATTGAAAAGAAACAAGTCATGAAAGCACAACGCAACAAGCATAGTAAATCAACACAAGTGCAACTTCGAGACTTTCAACATAAAGAGGGGAAACTTAATATTATTAAGATGCATAAAACCATGTTTCCCTCTCTCATAATAACTTTTAGTAGCATCATGAATAAAATTAACAATATAACAATCACATGAAACATTCTTATAATGAGCCACATTCATAAAACAATTATTACTCTCCCTATAAGAATAGTCATTCTTATTAATCATAGTGGGAGCAAATTCAACAAAATAGCTATCATTATTATTCCTATCATCTTAATCATCAAATATAGGAGGAATATTGTAATAATAATTAATTTTATCCTCAATAGTAGGTGGACTGAAAATATCATATTCATCATTGTATTTATCATATATTGGA
Source organism: Avena eriantha (assembly GCA_910589775.1). Taxonomy (NCBI): domain Eukaryota; kingdom Viridiplantae; phylum Streptophyta; class Magnoliopsida; order Poales; family Poaceae; genus Avena; species Avena eriantha. The sequence continues at coordinate 169,966,365 of OU342742.1, read as the reverse complement.
GGTATAGTATCATCAAAGTAAATTTTCTCCTCTGAAGATGGGGGACTAAAATTTTCATTTTCATCAAAACTACCTTCCCCAAGCTTAGAATTTTCCATAGCATTAGCAATAATGGTGTTCAAAGAATTCATACTAATAACATTGCTATATGCATGCAAATAAAGTTCCATAGGTTTTTTAATTTTCTCTTCAAACACTTCATGTCCTAACTCAAGATAAATACTATGAAGCTCTCAAATTTTGTTGTTGTTTTCCATTAAGCCTAACTAGTGAAAACAAGAAACAAAAAGACAAAATTGCAGAATCTAAAGGAAATAACTTCGAGCACTCACACCGGAGGATGTGAGTACCTTTTACCTTACCTCCCGGCAACGGCGCCAGAAAATAGCTTGATGTCTACGCACTTCTATTCTTGTAGACAGTTGTTGGGTCTCCAAGTGCAGAGGTTTGTAGAACAGCAGCAAGTTTCCCTTAAATGGATTACCCAAGGTTTATAGAACTCAGAGAGGAAGTGGTCAAAGGTATTCCCTCTCAAGCAATCCTGCAATCAAGATACAAGAAGTCTCTTGTGTCCCCAACACACCCAATACACTTGTCAGGTGTATAGGTGCACTAGTTCGGCGAAGAGATAGTAAAATACAAGTGGTATGGATATAAGACAACGGTGCTAGAAAATAGCTTGATGGCGTGAAAGAAACTAAAGGCAAACTGAAATAAATATGGAAGCAAGCAAACATGTAACAGATCTAGTTGCAAACGGTGTTTCAATGCTTAGAAAAAGGCCTAGGGATCATACTTTCACTAGTGAACACTCTCATGTAGATATCTTCTCTTTATGATACTACTCTGAACTACTCTCCGGTTGGACACTCTAATCCATGGTAGGGCTATAACAACACACCTCAAAGTAAGACTTTCCCATCTAGATAACCCTACACTGTCACCTTGAGCACTAGATGGTTCCAACAAACACCACAATTTCATAGAGACATCCAACTCCAAATATAACTCATAAAAAGTATTTGTAATCTCTAGCCTAAGTGCCACCATGGTGTGCACACTGTCAACTTCACACACATGGGGAGAGCAGAGATCTATGAAAGAACTTGAGTAGCAAGGTAGATCTACTTGATGACAAAGCTCATGATCACAATATGATCATGCATAGATAGAGAGATGAACACATAGCTACCAGTAGAACCCTTAGCCTCGAGGAAGAACTACTCCCTCATCATCATGGGAATCAGCAATGGCGATTGAGATGGTGGTGGAGATCAATGGAGATGGCTCCGAGGGCACTTCCCCGTCCTGGCAGGGTGCCGGAATAGAGACTTTCTATCCCCCCGAATCTCCCCTTCGGTGGCGGCGGTGCTATGGAACTTTTCGTGGCTGGAGGCTGGACTTTTTAGGTTTTTTGCATCGGGAGGCATCTTATAGGCGAAGAGGCAAGGTCGATGGGTGGCCAGGGGGCCCACACCACCTGGTGGCGCGGCTAGGGCTAGCCCGTGCCACTACATGGTGTGGCCGCCCTGTGGCCCCTCTCCGTCTCGTCTTCTGGCTCCGTGAGTCTTTCGGTAAAATAGCAACTTTGGCTTTTGTGCTGTCCAATTCTGAGAATATTCATTTTCTAACTTTCATGGAACCAAAAACAGCAGAAAACAGCCAGCTGGCACTGTGGCATCATGTTAATATGTTAGTTCCAAAAAATGTGTAAAAGTACTCCAAAGTGTGGAAAAAAACATAAGAAAGTAGATAAAAACAAGCATGGAACATCAAAAATTATAGATACGTTAGCAACGTATCAATAGGCATCTATAACAAAATAACATGATATCAACTAGATATGAATAAGTGCAATGTTGAAAACGTGCCCCATGAAAGCATGGCTATGATAACTCCTAACTCATAATTTGTCAAGCACACAACTTCATAAATTAGTCACAATGGTTCAAGTTTATTATCTGCAAGAAATAAAAGTGTGCCATCAAGTTTGTGAGAGATTTACTAACCAATTTTCTCATAGCAAACACAATTATAAGCATTTTAATTTTGAAGCGATGGTGAGCCCTGACTCCGTTAGATGGCTAGAGGCCATGAGAATTCTTGGTAGTATCCATATAGGAAAATCAAGTTATGAACTTGATAGACCCTTAGGAAGCGTGAAGCTTTTCAAAGCGTAAATGGATCTATAAACAAACAAACACAAGATATTTATATCTATGAAATGTTTGACTTGTCAAAAAGTAGTTTATGACAAAGTTCAAAAGTTAACAGCAACAAGATTGGATCTTCCATAGTGATATTAGTCTGAATGGATTATTGTAGCAACCACTACATATAGAGATATGGTAGTTGAATAAACAAAACAATGTTCTTCCAATAGTATGGTTACCTAGGATGTGTACATGACACATTCCAAAGGGATTTGTTAATTCTAATGGTGCTAAAATATATGCAAATTTCAATGGTTTAAATAAGCATTAAGGAGTTGGAATCTTCACCATGATGAAACTTTAAAGAGTTTAAATTCATCAGAATGATGAAGATGCTTGTGTTTATAGGAAACTAAGTGGGAGTGTTAAGACATATTTCCAAGATATTATGTTGATTGGAAATGATGTATCTTTAATTTTACGCGAATTAAGAATTTCATTCAAATTGGATTTGATGAAAGACTTAGGCAAAACCAGAATATTAGACATCAAAGTCTATACAAATAGATTGAAATGCTAATATGGTTATGCTGAAGTACATATATGAAATATTGAATTATTTCAATATGGTGGCATATTTGAGTGGGAGTTGTGTGAGTTTCCTAAGTCAATATTAGACAAGAAAAGTTCTTGCCACATGGTAGAAAGATCAATTGTGTTGACAATTGATAAGTGAAACCTTGTGAATGATTGATTAAATCATGAATGCCATGATATGTACATATCTAGAAAATGATATGTACATATCTAGATGAGTCTTATCCTCTGAGTGTTAGGATCATATATCAGAATGATTCATAAGATGATCATTGGACAATAGTGATGATATTCTTATGTACTTTGGAAGAACCAAGAATATGCAATGTATGCATAAGTGATGAAATAGTTCAATGTAATGTGTTACATTGATGCAAGTTTTTGTTACATATAAAAATGAAGTTTATATCCATTAGGATATATATTAAGAAATAAGGTGGCACCGTGAAATGGAAGAAAGTTCCATGATGAATTTGGACTAACTCCAAAGGTGAAACACTATGACGGGTACTACAACAAACGACTGAGTATATGAATGCTTTAGCAGTAGCATGAAGAGGGATTTTGTGTCAAATAGTTTGTTATCAAACTAGGTGCAGTTCCAAGTAGTCTATACTATGAAGATCTGTTGTATGACAATAGTGTCAACATAGTTTTGGATAAGGAATTGAGGTCTCACCACAAGAACAAATTTATACAAAGCCATCTCATCGGAGAATGACTTGATGCATAGTGACGCATAGACATGCAAATACACACAAAGATGAAAGAGTCGGTTATGGAGATTGGCTTTACCACAAGCAACACATGTGGATAACACTGGAATGCCATAGGTGTTGGCATGTGTGAAGCAATAACTATATTATTAACTCTAGTGCAAGTGGGAGACCGAAGGAGATACGCCCTAGATTCCAATAATAAAGATGTTTTTATTGACATATCTCATTAGTTCGTAATAGTTTTATATCATGCTAGAACTGTATTTAGTGCAAACATTAATATAGGTGTGGTATATAAACAAACCAGGTCCCTAGTGTCCTCTAGACTAGTTCGTTGGGTAGCTGATTATCGAGGTTTCCTGATCATGGACTTTACCATGTCAATTGACAACAAGGTCACTTATGAAGTGATGGACAACACCCAATCCTAGTATTGCAATGTGATCCAGTCACAAAGTTCAACATTGTGATATCTAGCAAAGCATAGTGATCCAGTCCTTCGACCGTGACATCGTATTAACCACTGTCTCTCGAGGCTGCTCTGATCACATCAACTGGCATGTCCATAACTGGGTGACCATAAAGGTGTGAGTCAGGTATTCCAGAGGAACTTTTGAGGCCTATGTATCAAGACTGATATTTGCCCATCCGAGTGATGGATAGATACCCTAGGCCCACTCAGTGAGATTACATCTACAAGTTTGCAAACATGTGACTAGGTCACAGGGATGTATTATCACGGGAATTAGTAAATGTGTTTGTCGGTAACAAGATCGAATTAGGTATATAGATACCGCAGATTAGATCTTGGAAAAACTAGGTATCATAGAACAAAGGGAATGAGACTCGATGTTCAAGGTTCAAACGATCAAGTTAATCGTGGAATGCATGGGGGCCATTATGTGTTTCCAGATATTGATATTGGTCATAGATCAGAAAGTGTGTCGATCATGTCGGTGTATTCCCAAGCCGTAGGGTGTCACACTTAACGGTAGAGATGCTTAGGGATTGATCCAAGATCATAGGAGAAAAAGAGAGAACTCTAGAAAAGTTCCATAGTAATACCAGAATAGTTCCGATGATGATCAGAGGGGTTCGAAAGGCGTTTCGAAATGATAGTATTAAACAATGTGTATTTAATATTAATTACATGAATTATTATTGAAAATATATTTTTAACTGGATTTATTAGGCAACCCACCTAATGGGCCTCACCGAAGGAGGCCCAAGAGGGGCCACACCCTAGGAGGGGATAAGGGGGTCGGGTGCCCTAGTGCCCCCCATGTGGGGCCCATGGTAGGGGCTGGTCAGCATGCCTCCTCCCACCTCCTTGATTAGTCCCACCCCAGGACTTTGAGGGAGGTAGTACCTCCCTTGCACCTATATAAAGAGGGGCACCCCTGTCCCCAAATCCATCTCATCAATTGGCCTTTGCCTCTCTCTCTCCCTCATGTGTGGTTACCAAGATTGGAATTGCATATGGGGATAGGGGTTTCTCTAGCATACGCACATCGTCGGGCTGTTGGACTCGGTCCAGATCATTCTTCTTCCACTGCTTTGCTAGACCGAAGCCCGAGAGACATCTCTACACCGTGTGTATGTAAGGCCACGAGGCACCGCCACTTGTGGTGCTTTGCTTGGAGCTTGGATATCGACACGACCATGAGGTCGGATATGTCATACAAGGAGCAAGGGGTGACTTGCGAGGAGCTTCAAGACCTTGAGGTCGGCTACGAGTACGACTATGTCATCGACGTTCCCCTCAAAATGTTAAGAACTTTCGGTCTTCAAAGGTATGAATACCGAATCCCCACTCGTTAGTTTACATCTGCATAGATAGATCTTAGCTAGGTGTGGTTGGACCATAGTAAAAACTTTTTTTTCTACCACAAACCCCTTCAAAAACTACTGTAGATAAACTAAAATAAAACTATTTTGCTATATCTAGAGTGAAAAAAGAAAATCTAAAACTAAAACAAACAGGTTGCCTCCCGAAAAGCGCTTTCTTTATATCCATATAGCTAGGCTTTACTTACTTGATTTAAGATGAGTGGAGATCATGTGGTAGCTTGTACCTTGATGTATCCTTCTTTCCTTGGAAAGTGTTCCATGCACTTCTTATGGGGAAACTAAAATTTTATATACCCCTTCCTATGAATCAATAAAAAACCCTATGGTTCTCAAAAAAGGTCTTCCCAAGATTATAGGACTAAAGGTTTTACTCACCATGTACATAAAAATAAAATCAAAATGAACATAAGTCATATGTAATTAACCATAACATTATTAACTCTACCTAAAAAATTCTTGGTAGAATCATCAACAAGTAAAAGATCAATAGCATATTTTCCCATACTTTCAAGTTAAGCAGGTCATACAATTCTTTTAAAAAAACTAAAACATTAGATCTTAGATCTAATATAGCATGGTGGGTTTCTTTTCCAATTGTGATTAATATCTTGGGGATCCAAGCTTCCCAAGATTTGGTGGTATCATAGCTTCATTATTGTATATTTCTATCTTTTCTTTTATTACATAGTTTGCTATATATGATCCAAATCCTATTTGATGAACATTAATAGAAGGATCATTAGATTTTCCTATAATATATTAATGAGTTCATGCAAGCTACATATATCAATATCTAGTAGATGTTTGTTTACTTTATTAAGCATTTTAACTTCCTCTACTTGCTTATCATTGTTTTTGTACTATCCATATTGCATTTTCTTCCTTTTCTTTCTCTTTAGGAATCTTCAGAATGGCGTTTAGTATATGCTTTAGGCATATATTTGAAAGAACCAAATCCTTTAAGCAAATTACCAAGAAGGAATATCCTATTTTCAGCCCATGTAGGTTTCTTATCATCCTTTTTTAATTACTCCACACAAATATTTAGTTTTTGCACAATAAAGGTCATCTTGTCTTCTAGTCTGGTATGATTTCGTTTGAGAAGAGTTCTAATTGATCAATATTTCTATTGTCAGGTAGATTTTTTAGACACTCTTCAATTTAGGGTAGCCTATTTTCCATTTCCTTTATTTTTCTAGTATAAGTTCCAAAGATTTTTTGATTACTAACTAGGGACCTATTGGTGATGATAAAATAAAACTCCCTCCTGTGGCTAGATCTAAAGCATTTTTTACTAGGGTTCTAATCCATAGTAAAAATTGAGATGCATCAGTTCTTCTCCACAGGGGTTAGGATCTTTGCTATGTATTTTATTTATCCTTACCCAAGCATCTTTTAATGTTTCACAAGAATTTTTCTTAAAAGATGAAAGGACATGTATGTCCTTAGTGTGGTTTTGGTAATTGATGACAATCTCTATGGACTAATGTGTAAATTGAGTTTCTCTTATAGATTTGTCCATTGGCATCACTTGGACAATGTGTTGGTTTCAAGGTTGAAAAGAAGAAGCATTATCCAAGGGCTTTGTGTCTATTGGAATCATGTAGAACAAGAAGAACAAGATCAATAATGTCTTGAAGAAGAAGAGGAGTTCCTTATGGCTATCTTCAAGATATCATTAAGAAATTAAGTGCAAGCTCAAGATGCACCATCTCTAGAAGATCTCATGCTTGAATCTTTCCACATCGGTGATCATAAAGTGATGAAGATAAGTTCAAAGAAGAGGTTTCCCCATGGAGTATGGGGGGGCAATTCACAAGTCTTCATCAAGCAAAGCGCGAGCAAGAGAAATCAGAAAGGTGTTCCATCTTGAGAAGGACAAGGCGGTCTACATCAATCTCAAGTGGAATACTCAAGGCAAAGGTATGATCTTGATAGTTTTTCTATTTTACCGGTCTCTTGTAGTGTTGGGAGACCAGGTTTAGGATAAATAGTCGTACTATCGAGAGGAGCTCTCGAGTGGGTGACTCGATTGCATCTTTTGAAGAGAGCTCAAACCTTTGCAGTCTTGCATCATCTTTTCTTAGTTGTTTTTTGGATCTTGTCCATGTGAGGATCTAGAGCTTGTTTGTTATCTTCATAACAAGCTCTAGTTCATCAAAAATGGATTTTCCTGATATGTCTTATTGCATTTTTTATCTTGCGGTTTTTATGGATCCACACCTTGGGATATATCTCGCATATATATTCATGGTATATTGTGTTTTAGTTGGATTCTACATGTCATTGTCTATCCAACAAAATTGGTTTCATCTCATTTGGAGTTTTGGATGTAAAAGTTATGACAGTTTTGGTTCGGGATGTTTTCACTGACTAGTAGTTTCGGCTGGCCACCGGTAGTACCACTAGGGCATTTTTCCGCTGGTAGCACCGGGGACACTTCCGCTCATCCTAGGTGCGGTTCAGTAGCCTCTCTGTTTGGTGAGTCCTATTTGACGGAACTTTGATCGGAACTTTGGGCAGTAGTATTGTCCCAGGCGGAAGTATCATTGATCCGCCGAAAGTACTGCTCAGGCACTTTGCCACCAGTAGTACCGGGTGATGTCACTACAAGAAAAGTTTCCTTTCGCAATGACTTGGCCCGACGGTCGTCATAGGAGGCGCGTCTTCCGTGACGAAATTCTCGGCTCGGCAGCGGCTGATGGAAAACTTTTTATTTCCCGTTTCGTGGCCCTCTACTACGACGGATCTGCTAAAAACATGGAGGAAGCTCGGCCAGCGCGTGGCAAAAGCAAGATTTTCGTTTCCTCGCGCGATGTTGACTCGCCGAAGCCTTTTGAGGCATGTGGGTCCCAGATGTCAGTGTCTTTAGCGAACCATACTTTTCGGTCGTGCCTCCCTGATTTGAACTCGATAACGTTGCTCGAGGCATCTGTCGTTTAGTCAGGCTGCTAGGTCCCACATGTCAGCCTCTCATTGGAAGGATCGTGTGTATGATGGAATTTTTTTCCTTCGCTCGCGCTACCCAGTTCCGAAGTTGATAGTGCCGGTTGATTCATCACCGTCTAATCAACCTCCTGGGACCCACATGTCATCCTCTCATTAGAAGAAACATGTGTATAATGGAATTTTTTCCCTTGAATATTGCCTCCCTGATTTCAACTCGATAACATTGCTTGATCTATCTGTCGTCTAGTCATGCTGCTGGGTCCTCCATATCAGCCTCACATTATAAAAATCGTGTGTATGATGGAATTTGTTTCTTTGCTCACGCTACCCTGTTCTGAACTTGATAGCGATGCTCGATGCATCTACCGTTTAATCAAACACCTGGACCCCACATCTCATCCTCTCATTAGAAGAAACGTGTGTATGGTAGAACTTTTTCCCTCGGTCACACCTCCATGTTCCAAACTTGATAGCGTTCCTCACTTCATCTACCATTTAATCATGATGCAGGGTCCTACATGTCATCCACTCATTAGAAGAAACATGTGTATGATGGAATTTTTGCTGTTTTTCCAGGCTGCTGGGTCCCCCATGTGAGCCTCTCATTAGAAGAAACGTGTGCATGCTGGACTTTTTTTTCGCTCGCGCCTCCCTGTTTCGAACTTGGCAACATCGCTCGAGGCAGAACCTATATAAGGCCGCTCTACTGGGTGCTACATGCCGGTCTCTCTGTAAATCAAACCTACGTATCATGGACTTTTTTTGCCGCACGTCCGCTGTTTTGACCTTGGCAGCGTTGCTTGATGTGGCAGCCGTGTATGGTCTTGCTGCTGAGGCCCCCATATCAGCCTCTCTGGTATGTTCTGGCTTCTGGGTCCCAGATGCAGCCTCGTATGTTCTGGCAGGTGGGTTCCTGATGCCAGCCTCTCTGTACAAATATTTAAATTTTTTTCCAAACCCGACCATTAAACTCGAGGGATGCTGAAGGCTGGTGGGTCCATGATGTCAGCCTCTCCATAAAGCAATATTGCTAGAAGAAAAAATGTATGATTTTTTGTTAAGCACAGAGAATTGAACTCAAGACTTCAAAACACATATAAACCATGTGCATTGCCACAACGACAAACAACATAGATGAACATTCTCACTAAAAATCTTTATAGTACCTATAAGTTATATACTAGCCTTCTTAAAAGATTTTATGTGTCTATGTTATCTCTCTTATTAAAATAAAAGGGAAGCGATCCTGGCATCTCAATTTATTAAATGCCAGATAATGGAGTAGTTTCTTAAAAACATGGGTAGGCGGGTTTTTTGTTTTTGTTTTAAAGGGCAATTCCAAAAACACCGAATTAAACATTTTGGGTTATTCTACATCTACTATACTCAATGGGCTATACTCCATGCGCTATTCTCCATGGGCTCCTTGATAAATATTTAAGTGGGTTGTCGTCAGCAAGTCCGGTGACCCCTACAAGGCCGAATTAAATTGTTCTGGGCTAAAGAGGGGCCGAATGGGCTAGATTTTACCTCCTCTTTAGTAAAATTTGCATTATGCTGTGGCTCGGCCAGATTCGGAACATAGACCTCACTACCGGAGGGAAAAAGAAACGATAATTCTTTTGACATATATTCGTGTAAAAATATCTAAAGAACAAGGGACACATACCGCGTGCGCAAAAACTGGACTAGTATCCAATGACTTCACTTCATACCCTCTCATTTTTGTCTAAAACACATCCAATGGTTCCGATGACACACAGGCGAAAGCTCTAGTGCAAGCATCCTAGCAGCAACGATAGAAATTTTTTACAAATTCAGTAGCATTTGAAAGATCCAGTAGTACAGAATAAGACAGAAAAAATATTGACAGATTCCTAGTTCATATTCAGCAGCACTTGACCGATTCTGCAGCATTCTAAAGTGACTATTTCAGCTATACGGACACTGAAACTCAATAGCAGTACAGAGAGAACCCGTTCATGTATTAGATCTAAAACCCTTGTTGCACGATCAGTTTGCCCTTTTCTCCAAACACACTTGATCATTGGAGCAAGCATAACTGACGATCAAGTATGCTTTTGTGTGCATACCTCCTCTTCACATTAATACCTGTGTGACCCCCATATATATGCATCCCAAAATGCCCAAGCCTCATCTAGATTGTGACAAAGCCAAGTTTAAAAAGGAAAGCAAGACCATCTACTGCACTTGATCTAAACAAGTACCAGTACATCAGTATTAGTTCTAGAAAATACCTTAGTAATAGTAACGACATAACACTTGACAGATTGAGTAGCATTTGAATCTTGAGCAGTACATAATAAGACAGAAAAAATATCTACAGATTCCCAGTTCATATTCAGCACCACTTGATAGATTCAGCAGCATTTCAAAGTGACCGATTCAGCAGTATAGACAATGGCCAAAAGAAATGACAGATTCAGCAATGCGGACATTGAAATTCAATAGTTGTAGCAAGGCCATGACTCAAAAGGAAAGAGAGTCCATATTCAACACTCGATCAGTCGATCTGAACAAGTACCAGTACATATGTATACTACAAAATAGATTAGCAGTAGCAAGTTAAGACCTCCATACAAAATACTCGACATATCGCAATAGCATGTCAAGTGCTGGCCGGGTAGCACTTTCTTTCCTGCTTGTTACCATTTTCTTGTCACACTGTCACCTATGGGCCCACTATGTCAACAGCGTACATTGGAAATAGGTATACATTGCCGCAAACTTGTTCCACCTCTCCCCATACAAATTGAATCTGTCACCAACATAAAGTAGTAATTAATTAGTACGACGTTACATATCTTAGAATTGGGATCATCACAAAGAATATTTAGATATTTTATCTCACTTTTGAAACTTGTTGATGCAATACTCCTAATCCACAAGGAATTCCAACGAAAGGTTCAGAAGCTTCCAGGTAACACCGCGGCTGCGATAGGTATGACCTAAGCCCTTCCAGGGTGACTTCGGCTGACGATGGCCTGCTCGTCATCTCAGATGTCGCCACCATTTCGACCGCATGGAGCTCATGCCACGGAGACAACGACCAAAGCTTCACCTTGTACCGCGGCGATTTGCACGCCCCTGAACTGACGAACCTGGGGGATATGACGATGTCTATGGTGTGGCCATCAATTTGGGTGACAAACACGGTGCCCTCTTTCCTGATGCCGATGATATCTGCTCTCCGCGAGCCCCCTGTGGGCACCGGCTTAGACAGCTCCCAGTGTTTGTGGCTATAGGGCATTATAGACACAGTCCTCGAGTGGGAAACTCTGAGGTGACGGACGAGCTCTACCATAGGTGTTAGCTCTACCGACGAGGTGATGAACTCGCATACAGGCTCCATGCAGACTTGCTGGCCATGAAAGCACCAGATTATGTGGTCGTAGACGTCATTGTAGGGGACGAATGTCCCGTAGTGGTCGTTGGGGCATCTGCTACCTTTTCTGCCTGAGACTTGGCGGTATAGCTCCTTGGATCATGCGGCCAGCCAGGTGGTGCTGGTAGTGTCCAGACGCATAGAGATTTCATTGAAAACATCATCGTCGACCGTGCTCCAGATGCTGTGTAGTGGGTTGTGCATCGATTGCGACATCCGGATGGATTGGGGGGAAGAGGTCAGTCTAGAGTATGACTATCGGGGGACTTTTGGAGAGGGGTGGCGTGTGGCCTGCAAGATCCGATGCAGCGGGCGAGATGGTGAGGAAAATGTGTGAAGCATGCACTGGGGATGATCCCAAATGCGGGGCCAGGCGGCGTTGGCGAGTGGGGATATAAACAGCCAAGATGGGGAAGATGGGATGGCTCTTTGAGCGAGTTTTTTTGCAAGGCCTCTAGAGCTGCATCCAGGATGCTGATTAGCTTGGCTTGCACGCTGTAGTGCACTAAATTAACCATCTGAAATACTGGCGCATTTTATAGCTAGGCTGGCACACTGCCGTGCGCTAAATTAACCATGTCACAACCTGGGCCATTACAGCTAGGCCGGCACACTGCCGTGTATGCCGACTAGAGTTACTACTCTGTCATGTTTGACCATATGATGTTTGTTTAGTTTGCTAAAAAGGATTATACTATGTAGAGATGGCCTATCGAACATCTCGACTCGTTAAGGCTCATGCTCATTAAGGCTCAAATCATTAAACTCGTTAAGGATAATGAGTAAAAAGTAAAGCTTAGCTCGGTTCATTAGATGTTAACAAGTGCTCATGAGCTTCTCGTTATGAAAATGTATCAGCCTCAAACAGAGGCATACCGATAATTAAAAACGATAGTCGGCAGAGTTCGGTCAGTGTCGCGGTCAGCAGATCCAGATCGAGAAGATGGATGTGGGGTATGCAGTGGGAGATGACGAGTTGACGAGACACATGAGAAATATTCTGAATCGATCGGGAGAGTCTAGGGTAAGGTTTTTGGTCGGTCACTCTCACTCCTGGATTGATTAGTCTTACTCAATGGGCTAGATGTTTGCCTTAGATGGGCTGCTAGATTAGCCATGTAGCAACATAAGTGGGCCTTCCCTTGGTTGTTACCGAGCTTAACGAGTAGCTCACGAACATCGGTAACTCGATCGTTTAGCTCATTAAGGATATCAAGCAAAAACTGCAGCTCAACTCAGATCGTTAAGAAAACGAGTCGATTTTGAATGAGCTGAGCAAATGAGTGCTCATTAAACTCGTCGAGTTTCGAGTTTTATGTCTAGCCCTAATACTTTGGAATAGGAGGTAGTACAATACTAGCAGTACTACATTAGATGTTTGTTTTGCAGTTTTGCTGCAATATAGTATAATAAATACCTCCACATTGGAGCCTAGCGCAATTAAGTACCACGGTGTTCCAACATGATGCATGATAATGGAAGGTGTTCAAGCACCTCTTTACAGAATAGTTATAATTAGAAGAGAACAGTCACTACATTAATACACCTACGATATGGTAAATTGTCCATCAAATGATGTGTGATAACCTGCACATCTGATCACCTTCTCGCGGCTATCATGATCAAATACTATCACCTTAAAGGAAGTGGTGGCAAGCTTCTTGAATACCAGAAAGTATCCTACCTTCCAGTCATGTGCTTTGACAAAATCTAGCCATCCTTCATCAAGGATTACCTTGCCATCTTGCTTCTTCAGCTCGATGTCCCAGCTGCAGGCTTTGCATATCTTCAGCTTGATGGCCTCTGGAAACTCACCACAAAACATTGGCAAAAAGGAGTTGGGTATGCTCCACACGTCTACCAGCTGTCAATAATTGTGAAATAGTACAGTATTAGCTGATAGAGTACAATACAAGATCAGCTAAGAAAGTAAAGTGGAGCAATTTTCTTATCGAAGTACACAAATTAAAGTCTTAACTCTAGCTAGCATGAACGCCGGTTATATTAGTACTACTTCTAAGGTCTAGGCATCACATTAGTGTAGTTGTTTATCGAGTAGTACAGATATCGAACACCCAGGAATAGACGAACGGACGAACATGATGAGCTCTATCTGATGTTTGATGCTAGATATTTTGGCAAAAATCAGGGCAGGGCAGCAGCCGCCCTAACTTGCCCAAATTAAAATGACCTCTGCCCCTGAGACAAATCTAAAGCAAAACATACCGAGTGGCCTCCCAAATCATCATGAACCGTGGATCAGTCAATACAAAATTTAAACTTATTATTACAGTTCACCATAGATCTAGCCCCAGAATTAGCTTGCATGTGTAAAACTAAATTGTAGTATACAAACGGGTTAAATGCACTAGATGAGAACTATACTCAACACCAACCCAATGTTAACCAAGTGCTAATAAAAGCTTGACCGCATCTCATCATCAAGATCAAGGGTTCTAGGGATTATGTACATACCACACTGCCACCGTGATGTCTGAGGGATGTGATGCCTCTATAGATGAGGTTGTAGGGCCTGCCGCCCACAGCTGACCCGCCTAAGACGAGTAAGTTGCGGTGGTGGTGGTCGTCAATGGAGGGAAGCGCAATGGCGATTAAGGAGTGTTGTGTGAGAGAGGGCTGGGGCTGGGGCGGGGGCTGGTGTGGGAATAAATGCGGCAAGGTTACATGAATGTTGTGGACAAATAAAATCTTGCCATCAATACAGTACTACTAATTGTCATGCAAAAAATTAATTGCCTAGAAAATTGGGCACGACAACTTAAGTGCTTGAATAGGGAAACATCAAACACATACTATGAAACTATATTATTACGTACATGGTGCCTAGTACAAGAAATAGTGGAAATGATGTTGCAAGTACTGATACTATAATACAGTATGAAAGTACTACGTACATAGTACTGTACGTTACATGGTGACAAGTACTAGCTACAGAAATGATGTTGCGAGTGCTCATAATCAGCTTTTTAGTATTTTGGTCAAACTTCACATAGTTCTAACGAGGTAGGATTGGCACGAACCACATTGGAACCTCAAACATTTTCTCTCTATGTTCCACTCCAGTGTAGTTAAGTGATGAACCTATGGCAGCTCCCCCATTGACATGCATGCGAATCCAATCTGGAACTGGTTGTGGGCGATGTTGGCAGCGCACGTGTGTAGACAACACACAGTCTCCTCTGAACACTAACAGAGCTTCGTCAACATCGGCAGCACCAGGTTTGGAGTTTGTAGTGGGCTCGAGGATGAATGGATGGTTGATTCCCACAAACACTGGCCTCCCTTCAAGATTATCCCTTCTGATCTAGTTCGGTGCTATAGGGTCATCATAATTAAGGGCCCTCTAGAAAATGTGGCAGCGGAGCGAGGGATAAGAGAGCAGTTCTCTACCCATGTATGATACTGGATTACCATGGTTGTTGGTTCGTGCACCCCTGGTGTGAATCCACGGGATATTCCAACCAAGCTCTGCCAAGTACTAGCTGCGTAATGCAATATCTTCAGCCTCGGTATCGTCACCAGCTTGGACGTTTGCCGGCTCTTCAATTACTGGAGCCTGTATGATATGCGGGCCTGCAAGTATACCTGTGTGTGCATTTCAGTTAACGAAAGTATCACGAACAATGCAGTTGTAAGTAATTTATAAATTTTACTTTTAAATAACGGGACTCACTCCACTTGTTTGGTTCCTAGACAAGAATATGTCCTCGCGGTTCTGTCACCGCGTATATGCGACCAATAGAACCACTGATTAGACACTTGGCAATGGCATCGACATACATTGTTGGTGCAAGATAGTCGTTTCGAAGGATAATCTAGTCCCTGTCACAAGGAAAATCTATGGTAGCAATGAATTTGTCAAACACCGCCATTGCGCTGTAGTGCCATTGGTTATCAAATCTGTACGGTTTCTTTGCTATTTGTATCTTCAGCAGCTCGATATACGTGTGCTTGTAGAGGTAAGTGCATGGGGGGCCGGGGAAACAATGCTTACCCGATGGATAAATATCAACATGATGCACACGTGGCAGCTCGATACATGCCATACTATAGACGTTTTGGAGGGTACCAGCGCCCGGGTGCTTTGCAATCGCAATCATTCTCCGTTGGCACCAACCCAATGACCCTTGTTTTCAAATCCTTCATCATCCCATGTTTCGGGTATGTCATCATCAACTGGTACAAATTCTTCTACTGTTTGATTGTCTAGTGGCATCAGCAAACCTTGAATGCCCTACAATAGATTATCTTCATATCTAGGGGCATGCAAGGTGTTTGACAAAGGGGGTAGTGCTAGATAGCTTTGCGGAAAAACTACTATCTGAAAGATGCAGAATCGCGTTGAATAAATCATGAATGCATGTAGACAAACACACCAAGGAATAATGTCGTGTTTACATTAAAGAAAAAGTGTAGGTATAGTTAAGTTTCCTATGTTGGCACTGTTCAGAGGAATGGACCAGAGGAAAAAATGCAGGCAATTTTTCTATGATTGATTAACAAGATTAGGGGCCTCTTTCGTTCAATGGTTTAAAAAAAACGTAGGAATAGGAAAAACACAGGATTGACATGGTAGGTACAGTAAATTCATATTAGGAATTAAAAACGCAGGATTTTTGTAACAGATGTCCTTGGATGGTGAATAGGAAATAAACACAAGAGTTTTGCAGGAATATAGTGTAAGCGCATTGGACTTCTCAAAGGAGAAATAGAATGAGGTTGGAGCTCGTGTTTAGATTCTTATGGAATGGAGGGCATAGGAACTAAGAAGTGACTCCATAGGAATTTGATATCTTCCAAAATCCTATGGGTTAGAATCCTCCAAAACTCATATGCGATTCTTCATATCCAACTTGGACCTCATTTTCAAATTCCTATGCGCGCAAAGAACAAGAATGAGGTCCCAAGACACATGATAACATCATAAATATAATCTCTCGTGAGGTTTGACTTTGATTTTACCATGTTTTAAAGTAATCCTATGTTTTTGTATTCATGTAAACCAAAGAGCCAACTTTTTACAAAAATCTTGTGTTTGTAAAACACATGAACCTTAAAATATAACGCCAGCCTTGATTGGACAATACACCTTTCGTTACAGGTATCAACAATCCTAGTCATGAAGGAGTTATGCCCTAGAGGCGAATAATAAATTGTATTATTTGATATATCTCCTATATGGTTATAATACGTTTCATACTGTGCTATAACTGTGTTAATACGAAATGTTAATACATGTGTGGTATGTAAACAAATTGTGTCTCTAGTTACCTCTAGCGAACTAGTTCATTGGTCATGAGGATGATCTGGGTTTCAAGATCATGGGCATTTATGCCAATTGACAATGAGGTCACGTCATTGATTGAATGACGTGATAGACAAACATCTGATAGTTGTATCTCAATGAGATCTAGTTACAAAGTTCACCATTGATGGTAAAACGCATGAAACCTCACAACCTGATCCTTAGACTGTGAGATAATGCAAATCACTGTTTTGGAGGGAGGTTAGATGGTTATCAAGTATCATACCGTGACTGGGTGATCGAAAAGGTGCCACTTAGGTTTCCTGGAGGAGCGCGTAGAGGAGTACATATCAAGACCAGGATTTGCCAGTCCATGTAACGGATAGATACATATGTGGCCATCTCGGTGACGTTGCATTAACGGAGCTTGCAAGCATGTGACTGGGTCACGGAATGCAATGACATGGGAACGAGTAAACAAGTTCATCGGTAATGAGATCGAACTAAGGTATGGAGATACCAAAGATCAAGTCTCGGATGAACTAGGTATCAAGTGGCAAAGGGAACGGGAAACAACTATTCACGGTTCAAGCGATAAGATTTGTGGAATGCACGGGGGGTCATCATGGGCATCCAGGTCCCGCTGATGATCATTGATATGAGAAGATTCTCAATCATGTCCAGAGTGTTCCTGAACCGAAGGATGTCACGCTTAAGGGTGGGGCGCTTAGGGATAGATGAGGTACCGTAGGAGAAATAGAGAGAGAGAAACTAGAATAGTTCCGGGTAACATCCGATGGTGATCGGAAAGGGTTTCAGAAGGAGTTCCGGAGTAAAGGAATATGATAATATATGTATTTGAATGTTAATTGTAGAATTAATATTAAATATATTTTTTATTTTATTATTAAAGGCTTCTTAATGCTAATGGGCCTCACCCAAAGGGAGGCCCAATAGGGCAAGGCGCCTAGGGAGAAGGGCCGGCCAGCCTTGGCTTGGTGGGCTGCCCAAGTGGGGCCCACCTAGGGCCGGCGGCAGCCCCTAGGTGCCGGCGGGTGTGGGGTTTAGTCCCACACCACCTAGCCCCTAGGTGGTGCACCCCCCTCCTACTATATATAGGGGTCTCCCCACCCCTTTGTAGGCATCCAAATCTCTCATTCTCTCTCTCTCATTTTCCTTTGAGGACTTCTCCGTAATATTGGGGAGGACCTCGAGGGATTTGAGTTCTCCACCTTAACACTACCATGTGTGATCTTCGGTACGGCATCTTCTTTTTCACTGCTCAGCTAGATCGGAGCCCGGGAGACGCCGCCTACAACGGACGTGTGTAGTACTTCGGAGGAACCACACTTGGGGTGCTTGGAGCTGCTCGGCTTCATCAATATATGCCTTCCTGCGTAAGGCGTGGCTCGGTCTTCAAAGGTATGAATACAGTATTCCGCTTCCGTTACTTATGTCTACATAGTATAGATCTTGGTATTAGTGTTCGAGTAGATAGAATTTTTTTGTTTTCTGCTATGGAACTCTTCAGTGGTATCAGAGCGGGTCTATGGGAAGACATGTCGTACAGATAGAACACATAGCTATATGTGGGCATTGATTCTCTAGTTGCTACCCTCTTTTATGTTCTTGTTCATATCGCGGCACTGTTTGATGAAGCGTCCCCCAACCAACCTCACGTGGTGATTCAAGAGACTGGTCTACATATCAAAGTGGCTTAGGGGGTGTCTGTCTCTCTACGTTAGTTGATATGGCATCGACAGTGGAGGGCCCTGAAAAGGGAAGTAAACCGGCAATCATTGAATCCATGTTGTGGCTCTACGTTTGTAGGTGGGAAGGGGTTCTACCGCGAAAGCCCTAAAGCTGCGTAAAACATGCAATAGATAATATAGAGGAGTCTATCTTTGATTTGCATAGGGGCTAGTGTTGTGACATGGCAATGACAAGTTTATGAAACTTCCATTGAAGCTCTCGATGGTGATCAAGAAGTTGCAACCACGTCATGACACTTTACTTTATGGAGTATCTTTGTGTGCATCTTGTTATGCTATTATGATAATATATACGACGGTAGCATAATAGGATAATCCCTCACAGAATTCCAGTCTTCGTATTCCCCTTGTGTGTGCACCACCAAGAAACTTCTCTGTTATGAGGCAGGCCATGACGATCGGGTGTCAGACATATCTACGTTCGCATACGGTGGGTGTAAGCCATGTTGCACTGCGAATACACACATGTTAGAACTAGCAAGCCTAGAATGTGTAGACATGGCCTCGGAATACAAGAGACCGAAAGGTCGAGCATGAATCACATGGTTGATGTGATCGACATTAGGGAATGTCCACCTTTGAAACTGCACTGATGGGCATGATGATCGGGGGAGGTGGAGCAGATTGGGATCATGTGATCACTGAAATGAATAGAGGGGTGTTCATTTGAGTGGGATTTCTTTTGTTTTAATTTAGGAACATGAATTAAAACTTGAACTCATTATTATGAACATGGTCTAAACACTTTGCAAATCCATTGTAGATGTCTTGCCCACCCACCTTCAACCCTAGCCCTTTTCTCAAGTAGGACAAGCTGAAAACTGATGGAACCAACTTCACCGCATGGTTCCGCAATCTTAGGATCCTCCTAGTCCCCTACAAGTTACTTATGTCATCGAGGCTGAGCTTCCAGCTAAGCCTGCAGATTCTGCCTCCAAGGACGAAAAGAATGTCTAGTAGTCCAAGGCAGATGATTTCTCCCTCATCCAATGTGGAATGCTCTATGCCATGGAGCTGGAGCTTCAAAATTGTTTTGAGAAGATGAATGCTTTTGAGATCATTGAAGATCTCAAGGTTGTTTTTGCTCCAAAGGCTCGTGCAGAGAGGTATGATGTTTCCAAACTCTTCTTCTCTGCCAAGATGGAATAGCACATCAGTATTAGTGAGCACGTAGTCAAAATGTCTGGCTATGTTAAGCGCTTGAATGCTCTGGATTGCAAAATCTCGGAAGAGCTTGCGATTGATAGGGTTTTGCACTCACTACCCCTAGCTACAAGAGCTTTGTGATGAACTACAACATGCAAGGGATGACTAAGACCCTTGCTGAAGTGTTCGCCATGCTCAAAACTGCTGAGGTAGAAATCAATAAAGAGCACACGGTGTTAATGGTCAATACGACCATTAAATTTAAAATATTAGGGACAAAGGGCAAGGGCAACAAGCCAAAGAAGGATGGTAAAGTAGTTGCCAACACCTCTAAGGCTACTAGGCCCGTCCCTAGGTCCGGAACCACGTGCTATTACTGCAAAGGGGATGGGCACTAGAAACGCAATTGCCCCAAGTACATTGAGGACAAGAAAGCCGGCAAGATAGCCGCCAAAGACAAAGGTATATGTGATATACATGTTATAGATGTGTTCCTTACCAACGCCAGGAGTAACACATGGGTATTTGATACCGGTTCTGTTGCTCACATATGTAACTCCCAGCAGGAGCTGCGGAGTAAGAGGCGGCTTGGGAAGGACGAGGTAACGATGCGCATCGGCAATGGCACGAAAGTCGATGTGGTGGTCGTCGGCATGTTATCTCTACATCTGCCGTCAGGATTGATTCTAGTTTTGAATAAATGCTACTATGCACCCGCATTGAGTATGAATATTGTAAGTGGGTCTTGCTTGTTGCAAGATCATTATTCGTTTAAATCTGGAACAAGTGGTTGTTTTATTTATATGGATAACGTCTTCTATGTTCATGCGCCTATGAGTAATGGTTTATTCTTACTAGATCTTGATTGCAATACTCACATCCATAATATTGATGCTAAACGTTGTAAGCATAATGATGATAACTCCATGTTTTTGTGGCATTGTCGTCTTGGTCACATTGGCGTAAAGCGCATGAAGAAGCTTCATTCAGAAGGACTTCTTGGATCATTAGATTTCGAATCTATTGATACATGTGAGCCATGCCTTATGGGCAAGATGACTAGGACACCCTTCTCCGGCATGATGGAGAGAGCTGCAGACCCATTGGGAATCATACATACGGATGTATGTGGACCAATGAGTGTCTCAACATGCAATGGTTATCGTTATTTTGTTACCTTTACTGACGATTTGAGTACATATGGATATATCTACTTAATGAAACACAAGTCTGAAACCTTTGAAAATTTCAAGGAATTTCAAAAGGAAGTAGAGAATCAAGCATCTTTGATCGGATCGGGGAGGCGAGTATTTGAGTTATGAGTTTAACATGCACTTAAAGGACTATGGGATAATCCCACATCTTACACGAACCGAAACACCACAACGTAATGGTGTGTCGGAACGACGTAACCGTACTCTATTAGATAGTGTGCGGTCCATGATGTCTTTGACTGATTTGTCCGTATCATTTTGGGGATATGCGTTAGAAACCGCTTCTTTTATTTTGAACCGAGCACCGTCCAAATCCGTGGAGACAACCCCATATGAGATATGGTGTGGAAAGAAGCCAATGTTGTCATTTCTGAAGGTTTGGGGATGTGAGGCTTAAGTCAAGAAACTACAACCTGAAAAACTCGAACCCAAATCGGAAAAATGCATCTTTGTGGGGTACCCAAGGGAAATAATTGGGTATACTTTCTACAAGTGGGCTGAAGGCAAAACATTTGTCGTGAAAGCCGGCACCTTTCTCGAGAAAGAGTTTCTCGCTAAAGGAATTAGTGGAAGGAAAATTGATTTAGATGAAGTTGTTGACCCTTCTCTCCAAATTTCGAGTAGCGCAACAGAAGTTGTTCCGAAACCGCTCTCCAACATGGAGGAAGAGCCCAATGATGATGATGAAAACAACGACGTCGAGACTCCTGAGGTGCGCAGGTCTACAAGAGTCCGTGCCACTCCTGATTGGTACAGTAGCCTTGTGATGTCTATCATCCTAGATGAACAGGAAGAACCTCCAAACTACAAAGAAGCTATGGATAGTGTTGACTCCGAGAAATGGCTAGAAGCCATCAAATCTGAAATAGGATCCATGTATGAGAACCAAGTTTGGACCTTGGTAGATCTTCCGGAAGGCCGCAAGGCCGTGGAAAATAAATGGATGTTTAAGAAAAAGACAGATGCGGATTGCAATGTGACCATTCACAAATCTCGACTTATCACAAAGGAGTTTCGACAAATTCAAGGAGTCGACTACGATGAGACTTACTCTCCTGTAGTGATGCTTAAGGCTGTCCGTATTTTACTAGCAATTGCTGCCCATTTTGACTATGAAATTTGGCAGATGGATGTCAAGACCGCATTTATCAATGGTCACATTGATGAAGAGTTGTATATGATGCCACCAGAAGGTTTTGTTGATCCTAAGGATGCTGGGAAGGTGTGCAAGCTTCAACGGTCCATTTACGAATTGAAGCATGCATCTCGGAGCTGGAACCAATGTTTTGATCAAGTGATCAAGAGTTTTGATTTGTCAAAAATCAACAAGAGTTCTGTGTTTACAAGAAAGCGAGTGGGAGCTCAGTTGTTTTCCTAGTAGTATATGTACATGACATATTGCTCATGGGAAACGACATGGATCTTATGAGAAGCGTGAAAGCATATTTGAGTAGTCAATTTTCCATGAAGGATCTAGGTGAAGCTGCATACATATTAGGCATCAAAATCTATAGAGATAGATCAAGACGCCTAATTGCATTAAGTCAAAGTACTTACCTTGAGAAGATTTTTAAGAGGTTCAAAATGGAGGATGCCAAAAGAGGTTTGGCACCTATAACAAAAGGTAGCATACTGAGTTTATCTCAATGTCCGGTAACTGATGCTTATAGAAAAAGGATGTCTTACATACCCTATGCCTCAGCCATAGGATCTATCATGTATGCAATGGTAAGTACTCGACCTGATGTGGCATTGGCTCTTAGTTTGGCGAGCCGATACCAAAGTAATCCAGGAATGGATCACTAGACGGCTGTGAAAAATATCCTAAGGTATCTCAGGAAAACAAAGGATATGGTCCTAGTCTATGGAGGTAATGATGAAGCTCTAAATGTAACTGGTTATGTGGATGCGAGCTGGCACTCAGATCCTGATGACTCGAAGTCTCAGACAAGATTTGTGTTTTTGGTGAATGGTGGGGCGGTAAGCTGGAAGAGCAAGAAGCAACCGGTAGTTGCACAATCTACAATGGAGTCAGAATACATCGCTGTAGCTGATGCGGCGAATGAGGCTATTTGGCTAAGGAATTTCATCATTGAACTGGGAGTGTTTCCAAGTGCGCAAGATCCCGTGACGATCTATTGTGACAACACGGGCGCTATTGCAAACGCAAAGGAACCAAGAACTCATTCCGCAGCCAAACACATCAAGCTAACATTTCATGTCATCCGACAGACCTTTGACGAAGGTGAAATCAAGATTTGCAAAGTACACATGGATCTGAATGTGGCAGATCTGTTGACTAAAGCTCTCATACAAGCCAAGCATGAACAACACCGGGATGCCATTGGTGTTAGGTTCCTGCCTATTGTAAACTAGATTAATTTGTACTCTAGTGCAAGTGGGAGACTAAAGGAGTTATGCCCTAGAGGCGAATAATAAAGTTTTTTGTTTGATATATCTCCTATATGTTCATAATATGTTTCATACTGTGCTATAACTGTGTTAATACGAAACGTTAATACACGTGCGGTATGTAAACAAACTGTGTCTCTAGTTACCTCTAGCGAACTAGTTCATTGGTCATGAGGATGATCTGGGTTTCAAGATCATGGGCATTTATGCCAATTGACAATGAGGTCACATCATTGGTTGAATGACGTGACACACAAACATCCGATAGTTGTATCTCAATGAGATCTAGTTACAAAGTTCACCATTGATGATAAAACGCATGAAACCTCGCAACCTGATCCTTAGACTGTGAGATAATACAAATCACCATTTTGGAGGGAGCTTAGATGGTTATCAAGTATCATACCGTGACTGGGTGATCGAAAAGGTGTCACTCAGGTTTCCCAAAGGAGCGCGTAGAGGAGTACATATCAAGACCAGGATTTGACAGTCCATGTAACGGATAGATACATATGTGGCCATCTCGGTGACATTGCATTAACGGAGCTAGCAAGCATGTGACTGGGTCACGGAATGCAACAACATGGGAACAATTAAACAAGTTCATCGGTAAAGAGATCGAACTATGGTATGGATATACCAAAGATCAAGTCTCGAATGAACTAGGTATTAAGTGGCAAAGGGAATGGGAAACGACTATTCACGGTTCAAGTGATAAAATTCGTGGAATGCATGGGGGGTCATCATGGGCATCCAGGTCCCGTTGATGATCATTGATATGAGAAGATTCTCAATCATGTCCGGAGTGTTCCCGAACCAAAGGATGTCACACTTAAGGGTGGGGGCGCTTAGGGATAGATGAGGTACCGTAGGAGAAATAGAGAGAGAGAGAAACCAGAATAGTTCCAGGTAACATCCGATGGTGATCGGAAAGGGTTTTGGAAGGAGTTCTGGAGTAAAGGAATATGATATGTATTTGAATATTAATTGGAGAATTAATATTAAATGTATATTTTATTTTATTATTAAAGGATTCTTAATGCTAATGGGCCTCACCCAAAGGGAGCCCCAATAGAGCAAGGCGCCTAGGGAGAAGGGGCCGGACAGCCTTGCCTTTGTGGGCTGCCCAAGTGGGGCCCACCTAGGGCTAGCGGCAGCCCCTAGGTGGCCGGCGGGTGTGGGGTTTAGTCCCACACTGCCTAGGCCCTGGGTGGTGCACCCCCCTCCTACTATATAGGGGTCTCCCCCACCCCTTTGTAGGCATCCAAATCTCTCATTCTCTCTCTCATTTTCCTTTGAGGACTTCTCCGTAATATTGGGGAGGACCACGAGGGATTTGAGTTCTCCACCTTCACACTACCATCGTGTGATCTTTGTTCCGACATCTTCTTTTTCCGCTGCTCGGCTGGATCGGAGCCCGGGATACACCGCCTACACCGGACGTGTGTAGTACTTCGGAGGCACCACACTTGGGGTGCTTGGAGCTGCTCGGCTTCATCAATATATGCCTTCCTGCATAAGGCGTGACTCGGTCTTCAAAGGTATGAATACAGTATTCCTCTTCCATTACTTATGTCTACATTGTATAGATCCTGCTATTAGTGTTCGAGTAGATAGAAATTTTTTGTTTTCTGCTACAGAACCCTTCAGGTCATTCTTGTGTTCTCAGACTAGTATGTTTGGAGGAGAGGAGGGACACTGAAGAAAAATTCTTTGTCCTCTTTCGACCGCAGGATTGAGAACACATGAATTTCACAGGTTTGCCGATGAAAAACAGGCGATTATAAAACGTAGGAAAACTACCTACGTGATTGGCACGATGAGAGTTGAACCTCAAGTAGATGTTCCAATTCCTACGGGATTTAAGCATGGGTGGGGGTTTGCAGTTCAAAAGAATTTGTGTACCACGATTCCTTTGATCCAAATTCAATCCATAGGAAAGAATCTAAGGATTCGAGTCCTACAAAAATCATGCAAAACTTATTTTTACCTGCTCGTCATGGTCTAGTGGCCATGTCTGTGGGTCAGAGTGAAGTAGTGTAGCACCCCGGATAAAACCAATACTATAAAATCGCTTGTTGTTTTTATTTTCTGCATCATCGTGACATCATCATGCATCATCATATCCATCATGCCACCTTGCATGGAACATATAATTAAATTCTTGCACTTGTATTTAGTTCTTGATATTTTTTTTGACATTGTATTTGGAATGAATGAAACTACCAACTGTGTGAGTTCCTCGGTTTGACTTCATCATTTGTCTCGAGGGGGAAATGCTAGGATGGGTATGATTGTTGTTAGTATTAGGTTGGTCCCGAATAGGTCTTTCTTATCCCACTCTAATAGCCGACAGATGCATCGAGTCTCTATAGGTTGTTTAGTGCATGTTGCACTGCCGTTTCAGTCCACCATACCTATGTAGGTGAGAGCCGCCGAATTCTAGCCTCGCCGTGTACTAGCCTCAGTACTGACTCTCCTCTTTTTCCTTTGCCCTTTGTCGGCACTCCTTTTGTTTTAGCAAGTTTGAGATCGACGGCGTTAGCAGGGTTACCCTTCCGACTTGGCCTGGGCAGGGTTATGGACGCCACTGGTTATTCTTCAGGGCTCTTAGCTCAATTTGCTTCTTATCCGTACTCGGATGCTGTATCGTTTTCAAGGTGATTTGGATCTTTGTACTGTATATCAGTATTCTTGACTCATGGAGTCATTGTTGTATATATATCTATTCCATGGGTTCCATCGTGGACTATTGTGTAATGATATTACTTCGCTTTTTCACCCGCACAAAAGTGCCTGGTGGGCGTCCTTGAATCGTTTCTATGTGGGTTTGGCGGGAGGCGCTAAAACTTGCATAGGGCCGATTCGAGGGTGTTACAGAGTGGTATCAGAGCTCAGCAGTTGCGATACCCCACTGTTCCAGCCTGTAGGATAACCTAGCTAACGGCCGATGCAGAGTGTCAAAACTATTTTGCAAAATCGGTTAGATAGATCTGATTAGGTCTGTTTTACTTCTTACCCCTATGCTATTCTCCTCTTACATGCACGTGTTTTGAATCTACTGTTATCTTTCCTTCGAGTCTAGGATTTCTCGTGGTTGGGTTTCCGTCGTACCTTCAGGGTTTATTTTTCTCCCTTTAATAACGGTGGAGCTAAAATCGTCAATCTTCATCTCGTTTGTTGTACCCTTCCTCCAATCTTTTTGTTCTTGAACTCTTTATTTGTATGTGTTCCTTGACGGATATCCGTGTCATTGAAAAATGGCGAGGACGGGCGACCGGCGAGTGGCACTGTATGTAGCACGCCGAGTCCCCGAGCATGACAAGTGGCGAGGATGGGCAACCAACGAGTGTCGCTGTCTAGAGCACGCTGAGTCCCCGAGCGCGGCCAGTGGCGAGGTCGGGCGACCGGCGAGTGTCGCTATCTGGAGCGCGCCGAGTCACCGAGCGTGGCGAGTGGCGAGGTCATGCAACTGGCGAGTGGCGTTGTATGTAGCGCGCCTAGTCCCCGAGCGCGACGAGTGGCGAGGTCGGGCGACCGGCGAGTGCCGCTGTCTGGAGTGCACCGAGTCCCCGAGCGCAGAAAATGGCGAGGCCGTGCGACCGACGAGTGGCGCTGTATGTAGCGCGCCGAGTCCCCGAGCGCGGTGAGTGGCGAGCTCGGGCGACCGGCGAGTGCCGCTGTCTGGAGCACGCCGAGTCCCCGAGCGCGGCGAGTGGCGAGGTCGGGCGACCGGCGAGTGCCGCTGTCTGGAGCACACCGAGTCCCCGAGCGCGGCGAGTGGCGAGGTCGGGCGACCGGCGAGTGCCGCTGTCTGGAGCACGCCGAGTCCCTGAGCGCGGCGAGTGGCGAGGTCGGGCGACCGGCGAGTGCCGCTGTCTGGAGCGCGCCGAGTCCCCCAGCGCGCCGAGTGGCGAGGTCGTGCAACCGGCGAGTGGCGCTGTATGTAGCGCGCCTAGTCCCCGAGCGCGACGAGTGGCAAGGTCGGGCGACCGGCGAGTGCCGCTGTCTAGAGCGCACCGAGTCCCCGAGCGCGGCAAGTGACGAGGCTGTGCGACCGGCGAGTGGCACTGTATGTAGCGCGCCAAGTCCCCGAGCGCGGCGAGTGGCGAGGTCGGGCGACCGGCGAGTGCCGCTGTCTGGAGCACGCCGAGTCCTCGAGCGCGACGAGTGGCGAGGTCGGTGACCAGCGAGTGTTGCTGTCTGGAGCGCGCCGAGTCTCCGAGCGTGGCGATTGGCGAGAAAGACACCAGACACCATTTTGCTGAGAAGGAGAAAAGGTACAACTGCAGTAAGGTGTATTTATGAAATATATTAAACATTCGTAAAGAGTGCGATTCATAAATGTTGAAATAAAATGCATGTTAAATGGATCAGTTAGCAGTATGAAAGGTCTACGCGTATCTTTTCATGAGTAGGCAGATCTCCAGCATCAAATGCTTGCCGGTTAACAGGGACACGATGCCAGGCTGTTGAACCCGAAGACAAGGTCGGCCTTTTGGTACCCAACCTCACTACTTCGACGGATGCGAATAAACAGCAGACAAACCGAAACCGATCCCAAGTATGATTTTGGTCCCTGAGAGGGTCATATGCGACTATATGGTCGGCTTTAGAGAATGAATGAACATGCATATATATTTTGGACTCATAGCATGTACGAGTGTAAACAAACTTAGCTGTTGATATTGGGAGTTCACGAGGTTGGCGAGTTGCGGCGGTGGCGCATCTGTGAGGGTGAGTCCCCGAGAACTTGTAGAACATTTAGCCGGAAGGAGTTGAGGTGTTGGTCAGAATCTACGCGGCCGGTGATGTCACACGGTGGAGTCGGTCAGATTTTTTGCTAGACCGGGCCATCTCCACGTCTTCCGTATTGCGGTTGTACCGGTACAACTGCGCCGACGATCTTGTTGCTGGACTATTAGGTGTTGGGGTCGCTAGGTCGCGTACACGCCGATTCAGTTGTGTAGTGGATGTATTGCAAAACAAAGTGTAAATGGTTAGATCCAAAGAAAATAGTTAATTGCCATAGTAATCAAAACATGAATTAGATGAGGTTGAATAAAGAAAATTGGTCATGGCAATATGAGACCGAGTCGTGACCTGCCGTCACTATTGTTGCCGGACAGACTGTGGCCACGTATGCGTGGAACACCAGGCATCTAGCTGACTGCATGCGCGATCTAGACGACTGGCATGGAGTCAACGAGGCAGACGAGTGGCGCTGGTGATGTCCGGATGCTGGTGATGTCGTAGATGAACATGACGTTGTGGATCAGCCTCTCCTCCGGTAGTGTCACCGTGGCGGAGATTAGACTGTACATCGCTGTTGTCCCGAGTTCACGCAGGATGCATGTGGTCGACTCGATCGGGTCTCCAGATTAATTTCTCGCACAGGCTCACAAAACAGCAATGATTATTATTGATAGTTTATCTTCACAAAACAGCAATGATTAGTATTGATAGTTTATCCAGCATTAGCCTGGTTTAGAGAAGAAAAGACAAACACGCATGTGCGATGTGATCGAGTGTTTAATACAATGGAGCAAACACCAACTAGATCAGCACTAGCTCGTACGAGTACTAGACTGGAAACTAATACGTACCTGGATTGGTCGAATCGATTCGTTCATGTATCCATCGGAAACTCCATATTCCTTTTTTCCTACAGATCTTGACTTGGTAGTCTCGGCCTTGGGATTTTGATCCGCGGCGGCTGTTGCTTGCGCTGAAACCTAGGACCCAATCCTCCAAAGCGATACGTACATGCCAATTGCAGCAAAGGGTTAGATCAAATAAATAATCAATCGATAAATTAATAAATGAAGGAGTCGTTATTGAAATAGAAGATTCATGGGCATGCGGAACGAACCGATAAATTAATTCATTCGGTCAAATAGGCAGAGTTAGCTAGGAAGTTTGAAAACTCATAAATAAAATATGGGAATCGTTGGTACAATATGTTGGTAAACTTGGCTTCTAGCATTCAAATCCAATATTCTTCGGACATTCCTAAACAGAAAAGCACAACCTTGCTCGTCATCCACTCGGAAAATTGAGAATAATTGAATGTTCTTTCCTGATATAGTTGGAAAATCACACTGACGACACTATTTGGATTTGCTGATCTTGATCCAATGGTCAATGTTCAAAGTTATCCGTACACTATATAGTGGTATGGTATGATATTGTAAGAGATAAGAAAAGATAAGAAGTACTGCGGATGGCCGATCTTTTGAGTAACCTTCCCTCCCAATGTTTGGGAAGCAAGTGAAAGTTTTGAATATCGGAAAAGTTTGAATTTTTTTGCCGCCAAGGACTAAAGTGGTTTCCTTCCTATGTACTCCTCGTCCCTATTCCACATCAATGTGGCTGCCAAACATGCTAGAGACATAGAGACGTCGTACCAAGGCACACGTGTGTAGCACCACGCTGTGGACTAGGGAGAGATCAGTCGGGCCGGTGCGCGAGGGGAAAGGGTAGGACAGAGGGAGGATGGATGGTGAGATGTAGTGAAGGAGAGAGAAAACACACAATTTGTTTTGCATGCATAGGTCTTGAAATTTACTACTAGTAGAGTGGCCACAGGGGTACCTCGTGTCAGGAACCCATCATAACTTTCCTCTAACATCGAACTGCCTTTAACTCCTCTTTGTTGCTAGCCTCTTTTACCCTGGCTACGTTTTATTCTCTCAGCGTGTACAACGCGTGGACAGAGGTTAGCATATGTCTAAGCAAAGAAATGAGTACTAGTACTAATATACTTTCCTCAAAAAAAGTACTAATATACTACTCCCTCCGATCCAAATTAATATTCTCATATTTGTCTAGATTCGGATGTATCTAGCTCTAAAACATGACTAGATACATCCAAATCTAGAGAAATGTGAGAACACTAATTTGGATCGAGGAAGTACTATTTTCGTTTTCCCTAATAAGGGCATCAGCAGTGTGTACAAAAGCACACCTTAATGCCTAGTATGTAGCATCCGCTAAGGTTCACCATATACATTGTGGAGAAAATAGAATTTGTATCTTTAAGCCTAATAAGGTGCACCTCAAGCTTGTGGATTGCCCATCGAGAATAGAAAAATCATTTCCCCTCTCTCCCTATTTCATGTGATCATTTTCAAAAGGTGTTCAAAATTTTCATGATGCAAAATCTTAGCTAGAAGTCGAACCACTCGTCAAAACTCTCTGTGGTTTCTAATATATTAATTAACCACTCGATGGGTACCTCCAAAAGCTTTTTAAATAAAAATTTCAAAGCAACCTACTATTTATTACTTGTATTTCAAGTTTGACCTAATTTCATTAAATTCAAGAGAAATCTATCGCACTTAGTTGTAGCTCAAGTTTGACCTAATTTCGTTAAATTATCAAGATGCAAAATCTTAGCAAGAAGTTGAACCTATAGTCAAAACTCTCGGTGTTTTATGATATATTAATTGTGACCCCTCGATGGGTACCTCCAAAAGTTTTTTCGTAAAACTTTCAAAGCAACCTACAATTTACTTGTAGTTTCAAATTTGACCTAATTTCGATAAATCGGCATAAAGTCATTCGGTCAAATAGGCAGAGTTAGCTAGGAAGTTTGAAAACTCATAAATAAAATATGGGAATCGTTGGTACAATATGTTGGTAAACTTGGCTTCTAGCATTCAAATCCAATATTCTTCGGACATTCCTAAACAGAAAAGCACAACCTTGCTCGTCATCCACTCGGAAAATTGAGAATAATTGAATGTTCTTTCCTGATATAGTTGGAAAATCACACTGACGACACTATTTGGATTTGCTGATCTTGATCCAATGGTCAATGTTCAAAGTTATCCGTACACTATATAGTGGTATGGTATGATATTGTAAGAGATAAGAAAAGATAAAGATAAGATAAGAAGTACTGCGGATGGCCGATCTTTTGAGTAACCTTCCCTCCCAATGTTTGGGAAGCAAGTGAAAGTTTTGAATATCGGAAAAGTTTGAATTTTTTTGCCGCCAAGGACTAAAGTGGTTTCCTTCCTATGTACTCCTCGTCCCTATTCCACATCAACGTGGGTGCCAAACATGCTAGAGACATAGAGACGTCATACGAAGGCATACGTGTGCAGCACCACGTTGTGGACTAGGGAGACACCAGTCGGGCCGGTGCGCGAGGGGAAAGGGTAGGAGAGAGGGAGGACGGATGGTGAGAGGTAGTGAAGGAGAGAGAAAACACACAATTTGTTTTGCGTGCATAATTCTTAAAATTTACTACTAGTAGAGTGGCCGCAGGGGTACCTCGTGTCAGGAACCCATCATAACTTTCCTCTAACATCGAACTGCCTTTAACTCCTCTTTGTTGCTAGCCTCTTTTACCCTGCCTACGTTTTATTCTCTCGGCGTGTATAACGCGTGGACAGAGGTGAGCATATGTCTAAGCAAATAAATGAGTACTAGTACTAATATACTTTCCTCAAAAAAAGTACTAATATACTACTCCCTCCGATCCAAATTAATATTCTCATATTTGTCTAGATTCGGATGTATCTAGCTCTAAAACATGACTAGATACATCCAAATCTAGAGAAATGTGAGAACACTAATTTGGATCGAGGAAGTACTATTTTCGTTTTCCCTAATAAGGGCATCAGCAGTGTGTACAAAAGCACACCTTAAGGCCTAGTATGTGGCATCCGCTAAGGTTCACCATATACATTGTGGAGAAAATAGAGTTTGTATCTTTAAGCCTAATAAGGTGCACCTCAAGCTTGTGGATTGCCCATAGAGAATAGAAAAATCATTTCCCCTCTCTCCCTATTTCATGTGATCATTTTCAAAAGGTGTTCAAAATTTTCATGATGCAAAATCTTAGCTAGAAGTCGAACCACTCATCAAAACTCTCTGTGGTTTCTAATATATTAATTAACCACTCGATGGGTACCTCCAAAAGCTTTTTTAATAAAAATTTCAAAGCAACCTACAATTTATTACTTGTATTTCAAGTTTGACCTAATTTCATTAAATTCAAGAGAAATCTATCGCACTTAGTTGTAGCTCAAGTTTGACCTAATTTCATTAAACTGTCAAGACGCAAAATCTAAGCAAGAAGATGAACTTGTCGTCAGAACTCTCTGTGGTTTCTAATAGTATATTAATTGACCCCCTGCCCCCCCCCCCCCCGCGCGCCCCCTCAGATGGGTACCTCTAAGAGTTTTTTTGTAAATCTTTCAAAGCAACCTACACAGTTTACCTGTAGTAGTTCAAATTTTACCTATTATATTTTTTCTACTTTACCTATTATAATTTTATATAATGATGCTATGCCAGATGTCTATTATATGAGTCTCACGTCTAGGGCATGTGCAATTTACTAGTACTTGTAGTTTTAAATTTGACCTAATTTTGATAAATCGACATAAAGTCATTCTAATGGGCAGAGTTAGCTAGGAAGTTTGAAAACTCATAAAACATGGGAATTGTTGGTACAACATGTTGGTCCAACATATCTGTATGTAAACTTGGCTTGTGGCATAGAGATCCAATATTCTTCTGACTTTTCTTTAGGAAAAAGAACAACCTCGCTCGTATTCTTCACTTGGAAAATGTAGAATTTAATGTCTTGATAGTTGGAAACTCACACCGACGATACTTTTTACTACAAGAAGATGCACCGATGATATACCTATGAAAAAACATTTAATTCAAGAGCAATCTATGGCGTTTACTTATAGCTAACTCAAGTTTGACCTAATTTCGTCAAGATGCAAAGTCTTAGCAAGAAGTTGAACCTATCGTCGAAACCCTCACTGGTTTCTGATATATTAATTTTGACTCCTCGATGGGTACCTTCAAAAGCTTTTTCGTAAATCTATCAATGCAAAAATTACAATTTACTTGTAGTTTCAAATTTGACCTAATTCTGAGTTATCGACATAAAGTCATTCAAATGGGCAGGTTTAGCTAGGAAGCTTGAAAACTCATAAAACATGGGAATCACAAGTACAGCATGTTGTCAATCCACTATATATGTCTGGAAACTTGGCTTGTGGTATCCACATCCAATATTCTTTGGACTTCTCTTTATAGAAAATTAAAGAACAACTAACATCGCTCGTCTTCACTCAGAAAATGTAGAATTGAATGTTCTTTCCTGATAGTTGGAAACTCACACTTACGGTATTGTTTACACAAAAAGATGCACCTATCTACCTCTGAAAATACCTTCAATTCAAGAGCAATCTATCGCGCTTACTTGTAGCTCAAGTTTTACCTAATTTCGTTAAATTGTCAAGATGCAAAATCTTAGAAAGAAGTTGAACCTATCGTCAAAACTCTCGGTGTTTTATGATATATTAATTGTGACCCCTCGATGGGAACATCCAAAAGCTTTTTTATAAAACTTTAAAAGCAACCTACAATTTACTTGTAGTTTCAAATTTGACCTAATTACGATAAATCAACATAAATTCATTCGGTCAAATGGGTAGAGTTAGCTAGGAAGTTTGAAAACTCATAAATAAAACAGGGGAATCATTGGTATGACATGTTGGTAAGCTTGGCTTCTAGCATTCAGATCCAATATTCTTTGGACATTTCTTTACGGAAAAGAACAACCTCGCTCGTTAGCACTCGGAAAATTGAGAATAATTGAATGTTCTTTCCTGATATAGTTGGAAAATCACACTAATGACACTATTTACTACAAGAAAATGCACCCATCAACCTCTCTAAAAAGTCATATATTTCAACAGCAATCTATCGCGCTTACTTGTAGCTCAAGTTTGACCCAATTTCGTTAAATAGTGTCATGCGATGCAAAATCTTAGCAAGAAGTCAAACCTGTTGTCAAAACTCTCGGTTGTTTCTCATATATTGATTGTGACCTCCTCCCCCCCCCCCCCCCGATCCGTACGGTACCTCCAAATGCTTTTTCGTAAAACTTTCAGAGCAACCTACAATTTAGTTATAGTTCAAGTTTTACCTAATTTCGATAAATCGGCATGTAGTCATTCAAGTGGGTAGAGTTAATTAGCTAGGGAGTTTGAAAACTCAAAAAATATATGGGAATCGTAAGTAAAACACGTTGGTCCACTTAATATGTATAGAATCTTGGCTTATGGCATTGAGATCCATATTCTTCGAGCTTTCTTTACGGAAAAGAACCATCTCGTCATCACTCGGAAAACTAAGAATTTTATTTCGTGATAGTTGGAAACTCACACTGATGAAAATGTTTACTATAAGGAGATGCACCCATCTACCTCCGAAAATACATTTAATTCAAGAGCAATCTATCGCGCTTACTTGTAGCTCAAGTTTGACCTAATTTCATTAAATTGTCAAGATGCAAAATCTTAGAAAGAAGTTGAACCTATCATCAAAACTCTCGGTGTTTTATGATATATTAATTGTGACCCCTCGATGGGTACCTCCAAAAGATGGGTACCTTCAAAGAAACCTACAATTTACTTGTAGTTTCAAATTTGACGTAATTTCAATAAATCGACATAAAGTCATTCAGTCAAATAGGCAGAGTTAGCTAGGAAGTTTGAAAACTCATAAATAAAACATGGGAATCGTTGGTACAACATGTTGGTAAACTTGGCTTCTAGCATTCAGATCCAATATTCTTCAGACATTCCTAAATGAAAAAGCACAACCTCGCTCATCATCCACTCGGAAAATTGAGAATAATTGAATGTTCTTTCCTAATATAGTTGGAAAATCACACCGACAACACTATTTGGATTTGCTGGTCTTGATCCAACAGTCAATGTTTGAAGTTATCTGTACACTACATAGTAGTATGGTATGGTATTGTAAGAGATAAGAAAAGATAAAGATAAGATAAGAAGTACTATGAATGGCCGATCGTTTTAGTAACCTTGTCTCCAGATGTTTGGGATGCAAGTGAAAAATTCAAAAACCGGAAAAGTTCGAATTTTTTTGCCGCCAAGGACCAAAGTGGTTTCCTTCCTATGTACTCCTCGTCCGTACTCCACACCAACACGGCTGCCGAACATGCCAGAGAAACAGAGCCACCATACCAAGGCACATGTGTGCAGCACCACGATGTGGACCAAGGAGAGATCAGTCGGGCCGGTGTGCGAGGGGAAAGGGTAGGAGAGAGGGGGGATGGATGGTGAGAGGCAGTGATGGAGAGAGCAAACACACAATTTGTTTTGCGTGCATAGGTCCTGAAATTAACTACTAGTAGAGTGGCCGCAGGAGTACCTCATGTCAGGAACCCATAATAACTTTCCTTTGACATCGAACCACCTTCAACTCCTCTTTGTTGCTGCTCTCTTTTACCCTGCCTACGTGTTATTCTCTCAGCATGTACAACGCGTGGACTGAGGTGAGCATATGTCTAAGCAAAGAAATGAGTACTAGTACTATACTAATGTACTAGTACTAATATACTTTCCTCAAAAAAAGTACTAATATACTACTCCCTCCAATGCAAATTAATGTTCTCAGCTTTGTCTAGATTCGGATGTATCTAGCACTAAAACATGACTAGATACATCTGAATCTAGACAAATGTGGGAACACTAATTCAGATCGAGGGAGTACTATTTGCTTTTTCCCTAATAAGGGCATCAGCAATGTGTATAAAAGCACACCTTAAGGCTTAGTATGTGGCATCCGCTAAGGTTCACCATATACATTGTGGAGAAAATAGAGTTTGTATCTTTAAGCCTAATAAGGTGAACCTCAAGATTGTGGGTTTCCCATAGAGAATAGAAAAATCATTTCCCCTCTCTCCCTGTTTCATGTGATTATTTTCAAAATGTGTTCAAAAAATTTATGATGCAAAATCTTAGCTAGAAGTCGAACCACTCATCAAAACTCTTTGTGGATTCTGATATATTAATTTAACCGCTCGATGGGTACCTCCAAAAGCTTATTCATAAAACTTTCAAAGCAACCTACAATTTATTACTTGTAGTTCAAGTTTGACCTAATTTCATTAACATAAAGTATTATCGAAACCAAAGAATAATTAATAATGTTTGTATTATACTTTTATAACTCGTTTTTCGGATACACGTAACATGATGCCACAAAAAAATATTATACTTCTTTTTCTTTTTTTGAAATGTTATGAAAACCGTGTCAACTTTTTCGGCATGTGGATGCATAGCAAGAACATGAATTTTTCAGAACTTTCGGTAGTTTTTCGATATACAGAATTCATGCTTAGCTTCAAAAGATTTATGGAAAATTTTAAGAGCAACCTATCACGCTTACGTTTAGTAAAAATTTGAGAAGGTCGATGAAGGTACAGTTTACATCGAAGACCTCAAAAAATAGAAAATTGTATAGAGGTCCATACATTTAGCACAAAGGGCGCTAAAATGAAGCAATGAAAAACAGTCGGGTGCGGGTCCTTCTCGAGAGAGTGGTCGAGCCATACCCTTCGTACTACTCCTACTGTACTTTCGATCCAACGTGCTGTGGGTGTGCTTGGTGGCTTCCTCTTCGCAGGGTGTGAAATGGAACGACAGTGGAGTACTACACAGTAGTTGTAAAGCTGGTCATATCATAATGAAGTGGATCGAATGCGATGGGACGTACTACAGACACCAGAGAGTATAAACAATCCCTTGTGCACCACTATCTTTTGAATCTTTTGAATAACCTTCCCTTCGGATGTTTGGGAAGGAAGTGAAAATTTCGAAACTGTGAAAGTTTGAACTCCCACTCTAATAATAGTATGAGTACTGTCCCTTTTGTCTCCAAGCCCCAAAATGGTTCCTTCTACACAGCACGCCTGATACTGACACGGAGCCGACGACAAGGCAGGTCGACACACATGTGCAGCGCCACATTTGGGACGAGGGAGAGATCACCTAGTCGGGGTGTGGGGATGGTGATAAGGCACTGAAGGAGAGAGAAAACACAATTTGTTTTGCGTGCATATAGTAGCATAGAATGCGATGGGACGTACTACAAACACCAGAGAGTATAAACAATCCCTTGTGCACCACTATCTTTTGAATCTTTTGAATAACCTTCCCTTCGGATGTTTGGGAAGGAAGTGAAAATTTCGAAACTGTGAAAGTTTGAACTCCCACTCTAATAATAGTATGAGTACTGTCCCTTTTGTCTCCAAGCCCCAAAATGGTTCCTTCTACACAGCACGCCTGATATTGACACGGAGCCGACGACAAGGCAGGTCGACACACATGCGCAGCGCCACATTTTGGACGAGGGAGAGATCACCTAGTCGGGGTGTGGGGATGGTGATGAGGCACTGAAGGAGAGAGAAAACACAATTTGTTTTGCGTGCATATAGTAGTATATAGTAAAGGTCCTGAAATTTACTAGTACTAGTTCCATACTACTAGTACTACTAGGTGACTGTACCTTGTACCTCGTGTCAGGAAGCCATCACAGCTTTGCTCGCATATCACTCCGCCTTCAACTCCTCCTCTTTGTTGCTCTCTCGAGCTGCTTCCTCTGTGCCCAAAGTTTCCCTTCTGTCTCTTTGTTTCTTTTCTACAGAAATACATATTATTCCTCCCTCCGACCCAAATTAATTGGCTTTGATTTGTCTAGATTCGGATGTATCTAGACATATTTTAGTACTACATATATCCGAATCTAGATAAACTTGACTCAATTAATTTGGGTCGGAGGGAGTACTTGCTTTATAGAAAATACACTCCTCTCACTTGGAAAATTGATTTTTTCCCTTTCCTCATGGTTGGAAACTCTGAGTGGCAACATTGTTACCATGCCATGGTTCACATCCATTTTATGCCCAAATATGGGACCATCACGGACAGTGAGAGTACAATTTACATCAAGGACCTAAAAATGAAAAAAATTATATACAGGTCCTTACATTTAGCACGAGGACCCCTAAATTTAAGCAATGGAAATAGTCAGGTGCAGCTCCTTCTCGAGAGAGCAGCTGATCGAGCCATACTCTTCAAACTACTTTCTCTTCATTTGTTTTCGAAATATATGGCCAAATATGGCGGCATGCAAATGTTCGATATGGGAACATGAATCATCAGTATAAAGTATGATGTAGATATGTCCATGACCCTGGTCGTTCGGCTTGAAATGCAAGAATGTTCATATTCATTGGCAACTAATAAGCTTAAATACGTTTAAATTTTACCACTTGCTTTTATGTACGAATTTTACACGTACAGACGATGGAGGTACATTTTACATCAAGGACCTAAAAAGGTAAAATTACATTGAGGTCCATACATTTAGCATGAAGCACCCTAAAATAAACAGGGAAAAGTCATGTTTTGCTCCTTCTCGAGAGGAAAGCTAATCGAGCCATACTCTTCATACTACTCCATCTTCGTTTGTTTTCCAAATATGGCCCAATTTGGCGGCATGCAAATTCTTTGATATGGAATCATGAATCATTGATATAAAGTATAATGTAGATATGGTCGTTCGGCTTGAAATCCAAGATTGTTCATACTCATTCACAACTAAGCTTAAATACATTTGAATTTTAGCTAATTTTTTTAAATAATACATTTTTTTAATAATTTTCACCAATAATACACGAATTGAAAGATTTACAATTCTAGCACGGTGTCGGCATTTCAAAAGCAGACCAGTCCATATCAGCTTTGGAATAGCCGACTAGTCCCTGTCTATTTTTGAAATGCTGACTAGTCCTTGTCTGCTTTTGAAAAGATGACTAGTCCCCCTATTCTTCACATTACCCTATAACCTGTCGGCTTTTCAAAAGCAGACATGGAGTAATTAGCTTTTCAAAAGCAGACAGGGACTAGTCGGCTATTCAAAAGTCGATAAGGAGTGGTCGGCTATTCAACTGAAGACACCACGCTAGAATTACAAATCTTTCAATTCATGTATTATTCGTGGAAATTATTAATAAAACATATTATTTTAAAAAAAATAGCTGAATTTTACCACTTGCTTTTCTCTTTGAATTTTACATGGACGGTGGGAGTACATTTTACAGCAAGGACCTAAAAAGGGGTAAAATTACATCAAGGTCCATACTTTTAGCATGAAGCACCCTAAAATTAAGTAGGGAAAACACTCATGTTTGGCTCGTTCTTGAGAGAGAAGTTGATCGAGCCATACTCTTCAGACTACTTCCTCTTCGTTTGATTTCAAAATATGGCCAAATTTTGCGGCATGGAAATTCTTGGATATGTGACCATCATCAGCATAAAGTATTATGTAGATATGGCCATGACCTTGTTCATTCGTCTTGAAATCCAAGAATGTTCATACTCATCGACAACTAATAATCTTAAATACATTTAAAAAAGGTAAAATTACATCGAGGTCCATACATTTAGCATGAAGCACCCTAAAATTAAGCAGGGAAAATACTCGGGTTCGGCTCCTTCTCGAGAGAGAGCAGCTGGTCGAGCCATACTCTTCATACTACTTCCTCTTCGTTTGTTTTCAAAATATGGTCTGATTTGGCGGCATGCAAATTCTTGGATATGAGATCATGAATCATCGATATAAAGTATTATGTAGATGGATATGGCCATGACCTTGGTCGTTCGGCTTCGAATCCATGATTGTTCATACTCATTCACACAACTAAGCCTAAATACGTTTAAATTTTACCGCTTGCTTTTATCTTCAAATTTTACATGGAAGGTGGGAGTACATTTTATAGCAAGGACCTAAAAAGGGGTAAAATTACATCGAGGTCCATACTTTTAGTACAAAGAACTCTAAAAGTAAGCAGGGAAAACAATCATGTTTGGCTCCTTCTCGAGAGAGAAGCTAATCAAGCCATACTCTTCATACTACTTCCTCTTCGTTTGTTTTCAAAATATGGACAAATTTGGCAGTATGAAAATTCTAGGATATGTGATCATCATCAGCATAAAGTATGATGTAGATATGGCCATGACCTTGGTCGTTTGTCTTGAAATCCAAGAATGTTCATACCCATCAACAACAAATAATCTTAAATACGTTTAAAAAAGGTAAAAATACAATGAGGTCCATACATTTAGCATGAAGCACCCTAAAATTAAGCAGGGAAACAGTCATGTTTTGCTCCTTCTATTTTCGTGCCCCTGGTTCATTAGTTGTAGTCGATTTTCCCCAGCCCCTTAGTTTTTCCTCACTTTTGCCCTCCCTCCATTCCGAAACCCTCACATGCGCTCGGACGGGGGGATGCTGTCAAGTCAAAGGCTTAACCGTTACATGCTGACCGGTGGGACCGCGTTAGGGCAGGTCATGCGTTGAGAGTTACGTTACATGGCCTCGACCGTTACATATTGAAAGGTGGGGTCAGGATACACAGCAGACCAACCATCCATATCTCGCTGATTATGGGGGGCGTGGTGTGGGACCATGTGGGGCACGTTTGGTGGTTACGTTCACCCTGTCGCCTAAATTGAAAGTTTTTTTTGTTATTTTTATGATTAGCCTTTTTAAGAGCGCCTTTTCCCCTCTCTCTCGCTAACAGTTGTGTTTTTTGCCCAAAAAGGTAGAGAATCTAGAGCAACTTCTCTCTTCATTCATTGTTCCTTTTGCCCTTGTTTTCCCCCAATCTGGTAGCAAATCTAGAGCACCAAAACTACCAGCACCATAAATAAATTCAATAAACAGAGCAGATGTAGATAAAGAAGCTAATATAGGTTATATAGTTTGGTACTTAACGAGGTTTGACAATTAGGCTGCTCAGCAGAAGCAACTGACAAGTTCAACATAGACAAGACAAAAGAAGCTGCTTTATAGCAGCAGCAGTAGCAGCAGATCAGTGGCCCCTCATGGCCTCTGCCAGGAGGGCCTCCGCCTCCTCCCTCTGGCGCCTCCTCCACTTCTTGCTGCCCAGTCCTATGACCTTGGGCGCCTTGGGCTTGATCGGGGGCATGCGACCCTCCTCGATAGCCACCTTCTAGAGGTTGCGGAGGTGAAGACCGAGCGCCTGGTGCTTGGCTATGAAGCCGTGGATGTCGTTGTATTGGGAACGGTAGTACCTGAGAAGGTTAGATAGAGGTGTGGGGACTAGCAGGGAAGCTATCGACGGCGTCCGCAGGCGAGATTGGGTACAAGCGAGCGTAGCGGGACGCAAGAAGTACCCAGGTTCGGGGCCCTCATGATGACGTAAAGCCCCTACTCCTGCCGGATCTGACTATGTAGAATACGCGAACTACAAGTGCTCCTCGAGCTGTATCTTCTAGTTGCTGCCTTAAATGCTATATGACCCACCCTTGCTGCTGAGACCTTGCCTCTCCTTATATAGGCAGAGAGGCAACGGTCTCACTGGCTAGTCCGACTGGTGGGCCCCACAAGCAGGTCCCACCCGACTAGTCATCTACAGTGCTCAGCGTGGCTTGTCTTGTCGGAGTATGAATGGTATGGCTGTCGTGGGAATAGTGGACGCCGTGCGAGCTCGTCGTCAGCACAGATCACTGTTCCCGCGTCACCCCGCAAAGTCTTCGGTATGGGCAGGTGGTTGCCCGTCTTGTCACCGTACAGGGCATACCGTGCACTCATACGCACATTGTCCTGTCCTGTTGATTGAGTCCGGCTACGTCGGTGTATCCGGCTGCCTTGTGCTGATCCGGCTACAAGGGGATAGCCGGCCTGTCTTGCCCTGTCCGGCTGCATCTGGTCAGCCAGACGCGATCCGACTGTCTTGTTTCTTACCCGGTTGGGTACCTGGGGATCATCCCCCTGACACTAGCCCCCAAGCGCGTGTGGATTCCGACCTTAGGCGAAATGTGCGCGCGCTTCCTCCTGCTTTTGAATTTGTGTCTGGCTGAGCTTGGCGGTTGCGCTACCCGTGACGTCAGTGCTGACGCCGGCCACACGCGCACGCGCCATCATTACTCTGCGACGGGCAGCGTAACGTCCCGTCGCACGTCGCCTCGGGAAACTGCTGTCCGGCGCTTCGGTTCTCGCCCCAGGGTCTTCTGCGCATCCTGCACCGGCACACGGGATCTAGGCGGCGGTTGGGGTGTGGGTTGCCCGGATGCGCGCCACGTGCCCCGTCGACGGTTGCCCTTCCGGTCCTTTAAAGGGACGCCGCGGGGGAGGCAGTTCTTTTCCTTCGCTCCTCCGTTGCAGTCTTCTTCTCCCTCGCGCGCCTCTGCTCCTGCGCCCTTGCCTTCTACGCCGCCCGCCCGCCATCGTCGACGCTACGGGCCACCGCCAATCTTCCATCGCCGCTCCACTTCATCAGCCGGAAATGGCCGCCGACCGCGAGGCTTGGTGCGGCTCCTCCGTCACCAAGGACCAGATCGCGAAGTATCGCGCCACCCTCGTCCTCCCGCCGGCAGAGGAGGTGGCGGTGCGGTTGGCACTGTCGGGGGAGGTGTCGCCGCATCTGGCGGAGGGGGAGCAGGTTATTTTTCTCTCCCACTTGGCACACAGGTTCGCCCTTCTGGTGAACCCGTTCCTCTTGACATTTCTTGCTTTCTTTGACCTTCGCCTCCACCACCTTGGCACTAACGCAATCAGGACGTTAGCGCACTTCATGGCTTTCTGCGAGAGCTACCTCGGGATCCAGCCGGATCTCGGGCTCTTCTGTCGGCTCTTCCGAGTCCGGCCGCAGGTCCAGTATACGAAGGGGCCGCTAGTCGTCTGCGGTGGTGCCTCCATCTACTCCCGCTCCCAATCCGGCTACCCCAAATTCTTGCTCCAAGACACGGTACGGCTGTGGTAGCAGTCTTACTTCTACGTCAAGAATGTCACCAACGTCGACTGGATCAATCTTCCGGCCTTCCAGGATGTCGAGTCTAGCCGGAAGAACTGGGACCTGAAGATCCACGGCGACAAGGCAGAGACGGACGCGATGCTGGCGCGCATGTGCTCCCTCGTCACTTGCCGGCTGACTGGTCGGGACATCACCCTTAGCTGGATGTCCCGGCTGATGATGACGATGCAGGAGCGGGCACACAAGATGTGCTACTACTCCGGCCGGCTGGACCCGACCCGGCTGTCGCGCCGCGATCCTCGCTACCACAACCTGAAGGAGTGGTTGTGGATGATTAGCAAGGAGCGGCTGCTGGAGAACTGGACGTTCAGCCTAGCGCCGTACAGCCGGGAGAACCACGCGCCCCGGGTAAGTCCTTGTAGCCGGAAACCTTGCTTGTTCTTTCTGTGTTGTTGCCTTGTTCTGTCTTGCTAACTTCTTGTGTTCGGCAG
This sequence comes from Avena eriantha, assembly GCA_910589775.1. Lineage (NCBI taxonomy): Eukaryota > Viridiplantae > Streptophyta > Magnoliopsida > Poales > Poaceae > Avena > Avena eriantha. Next base: position 169,922,759 of record OU342742.1, on the reverse strand, counting down.
ATCTTCCCCTGCATCCTGCGCGAGGAGGGTGAGGCTCCTCTCGAGGTTTTTGTGCCTGACTTGCCCGAGCCGCACGCTCGGCGGTCCGGCGAGGAATCGGACGGGGATGGCGACGCCTTCCCCAGCCGGAATGACGAGCCGGCTGCCGACCCGCACGCGGAGGTGCACGAGGAGGAGAAGGCCGCGCCGATCGCGGACCCGGCAACGCGCTCCGCGAGAGATGGCGAGGCAGGCGGGAGCCGCTCCAGCCGTTCCGGCTCCCGCCGGCCTATGGCGGAGGATCCGGCTCCCAAGAGGAGCCGTTCTGGCGCCTTGCCGCCAAGCCGTCTCGGCCGGAAGAAAGGGCTGCCCCCCGTTGTGCTGGGGTACGTTCCTTCTTGCCTCCTCCTTCCTTCGATGCTTTATGCTTATTTGCCCTTTTTCTTCTTTTTCTGACTTTGATTTGTTTTGCCTTTGTCTTCTCCTCTTTCTTTCTAGCACGCTAGTTTCCTTTGGAGCCGCGAGCCCGGCACGAGCGCCAGTTGGGTCGCCGCCCCGTGCCCTGACTGCGCCGACTAGTGCCTCTCCTTCCTCTGAGGCGCAGCCTTCGCCTCCCCCTCGAGCCGAGCCGACCTCCTCCGCCTAGCCAGAAGGTCCCCAGCCGGAAGGCTCCTCCTCGGGCGCGCGGGGGGCTGCCGGCAAGGAGCTCGTCATCGTCGGTGACGACAACTCCGACGAGGAGCCCGGGGAGGAATGGCGGACGGTGGTGGTCGCGGCGAAGGAGTCCTTGGCCGTCAACGCCGTGGACGACGACGCTTCTTCCGCCGCCTCGCTGTTAGACCTTGCTGCCACGCTCGAGCTGGCGGTGAAGGAGATCCGGCTGCTGGAGGCCACAGCCAGTGGGAACCGGTCGCTGGAGCAGAAGCTTGCTGCTGCCAACGGGACTTCCTAGAGTAAGTTCGCTTCGCCCGGCTTGTTTCTTTTTTTTTACTGATAGCCGGTTTTGTTGCAGCCATCCTCGTGTGTGCTCAGCGCGAGATCGATCGCTTGAAGAAAGCGAACGACCGGCTGAGCAAGTCCAACTCCACTCTGCGGCTGCAGAACAAGGATTGGCACACGCGGGTGGACGGTCTGGAGGCCACCGTCAAGGAGCACGACGCCTCGCTCGCTAGCCGGGCCGAAGCCTTCTCCCTTCTCGACGCCCAGAACAAGGACCAAGAGAAGGAGATCAAGCGGCTAGCGCTCAAGGAGAAGGCGCTGGTGGAGGAGTTGATGCTGGTCGGCCGCACTGCCAAAGGTGAGTCTATTTTCCGTCTTCTTTTCTTTCCGGATCCGGTAGCCGGATCTGACTCCTATTTTCTGACAGCTTTTTACCCCGGCATAGACCTGCTGGCCTACAACTGGCTGCAGGAGAACTAGCCGGGAGCGCAGCCTACGGCCCAGGAGCTCATCGTCCTCCTTGGCGAGGAAGCTGCCAAGCTTCGCCAGGCGGCGCGAGATGTCTTCTCCTTCGTGTGGCCGGAGGCTCCGGTGCCCGAGACAATGGCACAGCTAGCTACGAAGGTGGTGGAGGTGCCGGCTGCGGTGGACCGGCTGCGGGATCTGGCAGCGCGGGCCGGAGCGGAGATGGCCCTAGCTCTGATGCTCTCCTGGTACAAGGACGCCTGCGTCGAGAAGATCGACGGAGGCTTCCGTGCCGGAGCCGATCTTGCCGCCATCCGCGAAGCCCATCCGGAACTTCGCGGGTCTGCCATCAAGATCGCCGACTACGTGGATCCCGACGAGGTGCTCACCGACTCGGAGTCCGTCGGCACTCTTGATGTGGAGGTCCCGATGCCGCCGCCTGCCAGTGCCAGAACCGGATCAAGCTCTGCGCCTCCTCCTCCGCCCACAGCTTCTGCCGGCCAAGAACTCCCTCACGGCAAAGGCCCTGCCGTCTAGTTGTTGCCCCGGGATGCCGGGCGTACTTCTCTGGTGTTACATACTTATAAACCTTGTCTGTCTATACCGGCCGTCTTTGACGCCGGGTAACTTATGGGAGCTTCGTCTCTCTTTTTCTTGTTATTGTTGAGATCTTCTTTCCTTGACTTGTGTTGAATTTTCTTTTGATATTTTGCCCGACTGATTTCGCCCGGCTACACACCTTTAGTCGGACGAACTGCACCTCCAGTGCCTTGAATCTTCTTTACTTTTCTCAAAACCTCCTTAACTTTATCCGACTGGCCCCGTCCTAGTCGGCTGCTTTCGTCGGCTGAATGCCTTCAGCCGGGGGAACTAACATTCCAGTGGGGGCGCACGAGCGCACCCACTGGGTGTAGCCCCCGAGATTCGGAGTAGCTAGCGTAGCCAGGTGCTTCGAATCTTCCTTGTCTCTTTCTTGTTCCAGCCCTTGCCCTCACCTGGGCTCCGAACGGACTGCTAAACGCCTTTAGCCGGTCGGGAACCACAAGATTCCACTAGGGCGCGCGAGCGCACCCAGTGGGTGTAGCCCCTGAGATTCGGAGTGCTTGATGAAGGCAAGGACTTCGAATCTTCTTTCCTTCTCCTGAATTCCGACTGTAGGTAGTCGGACAAAATGTACATACGCATACACACATGCCCACATAGGTTAGTAGGTTAGTCTGCCAAACTGTAGCCGGAAACGGCCTGTTTTTTCAAAAACCAACTTGTCCTTTTCTAGACACTTAGTCGCTTTCCCGTGTGTTCTGCTGTTTTCGCTGCGTCCTTGCCAGGCAGCCGGAATCGAAGGGAGCTAACAGTACATTACGCACGGTACTAACAGCTTAGCAGCTGGATTGGTTCGAGCTAGTTGCAGGTCCGGGACGCCCGATCTGTCACGTCTCCTCCCTGTTTTTCGTGTGGGATGCCTCGGGCTTTTTCTCTTGCTAGCCGGACAGCCGGGTTGTGGTCTGTAGCTGAGAAGAAGAGTGGGCCTCTGACATCGTCGCACACTACTCAGCTGGCTTGTTGACTTAGCAGGCCGGGCCAACCGGCGAGCCCCCGGGTAGGGGTCGCCGGAGCCAGAAAATTTGAACCGAAAAACAGGTGTACACACATTTCTAGCAAGGACCCCCCGAGATTCTCGTGGGGGTCCGCATTTTCATTCATAGGGTTTTCGGGATACATACACTATCTGGCGACTAGGTGTAAAATGGGCGCAGTAGGTCCGCGTTCTAGGGACGCTCGGTCTCCTCGTCCGATTTGTCCATCTTGTTCTTGCGCGGCTGCTGGGCGTCGATGAGGTAGTAGGAGTCGTTGGGCAGCGCCCGGCTGATGATGAAGGGGCCCTCCCAGGGGGGTGACAGCTTGTGCATGCCCTTCGTGTCTTGCACCAGCCGGAGAACCAGGTCACCCTCGCGGAATGCGACTAGGCGAATCCGGCTTGAATGGTAGCGACGTAGTCGCTTCTGGTATAGGGCCGATCTGGACAGGGCCAGCTCGCGGGCCTCCTCCAGGAGGTCCACTCCATCCTCCCGTGCCTCCCTGTTGGCCTTTTCGTCGTAGAGGAGCTTGCGAGGGGAGTCGAACTCGATGTCGACGGCGAGGACGGCTTCCGATCGGTAGACCAGGAAGAATGGCGTGTAGCCGGTTGACTTGTTTGGCGTGGTGCGGAGGCTCCACAGCACAACCGGAAGTTCGTCGATCCAGCATCCGGGTGACCGCTCCAACGGCTCGATGAGACATGGCTTGATGCCGGCTAGCACCAAGCTGTTTGCTCTTTCGACCTGCCCATTGGATTGCGGGTGCGCGACGGAGGCGAGGTCCAGTCGGATGCCCTTGTTGCTGCAGAACCGGGCGAAGGCTCCTTTGGCGAAGTTCGTGCTGTTGTCGGTGATGATGCTATTGGGGTAGCCGAAGCGGTTGATGATGTCGGTGAAGAAGGTCACAACCGTCGCTCTGTCCAGCTTCCGGATAGGCTTGGCCTCGATCCACTTTGTGAACTCGTCCACCGCTACCAGCAGGTGGGTCATGCCCGCACACGCTCGCTTGAAGGGACCGACCATGTCGAGACCCCAAACTGCGGAGGGCAAGGTAATCGGTATGGTCTTGAGTACCGAGGTTTGCATGTGCCTGAGCTGACCAAAGAGTTGGCACCCATTGCACGCGCGGACCAGCTGCTCGGCATCCTCGAGGGCGGTGGGCCAATAGAAACCATGAAGGAATGCCTTGGCTACTATCGCCCTCGATGAAGCGTGGTGCCCGCACTCGCCCTGGTGGATGTCCTTGAGCAACCGGTAGCCCGTGTCCGCATCGACGCATCTTTGGAAGATACCGGATACGCTTCGCTTGTACAGCTCGCCGTTGATGATGGTGTATGTATGCGCGCGACGCCGGATTTGCCTGGCCTCCACCTCGTCATCCGGGAGTTCTCCATTGGCGATGTAGCTCATGAAGGGCTGTGCCCAGGATGGCACTTCCCGGATGACGAGGACACTCCTATCCTCCGGCTGACGGATATCGGGGGGTCGTCCTGGTGGCGTACCCGGGACGGCAGCCCCCGAGCCGTCAGGCGAGCCGGCAGCCCCCGGGTCTTGCGAGCCGGAAGGCACTGCCTGGCCGGAATTGGTCCGGGTCTTCTTCTTTGGTGGTTCTGCCGGTTCCGCTTCTGCCGTCCCGCCAGCCGGAACGCTTCCCGCCCAGACGATGGAGTCCGATTCCAGCGACGGGTTGATGGATGGCTTGCGCAGATGCTCCAAGGAGACCCCTGGTGGGATGGCCTGCCTGGTGGATCCAATCTTGGAGAGCGCGTCGGCTGCCTCGTTGTTGAAGCGGGGTACGTGGTGCAATTCTCATCCGTCGAAGGAGGCGCTGGGCTTCTAGATGTGGAACCGGTAGAGAGCCATGTTTGCGTCTCTGGCATCCCATTCCCAGGATACCTGCTGCATCACCAAGTCTGAATCGCCGAAGCACAGGATCTGGTTGACACCGATCTCCTTGGCCAAACGGAGCCCGTGCGCCAGCGCCTCGTATTCGGCTACGTTGTTGGAGGCCTTGAAGTGGATCTGCAGCATGTACTCCAGCCGGTCTCTTTTGGGCAAGGTGAGCACGATGCCGGCTCCCAAGCCCCCGAGCATCTTCGACTCGTCGAAGTGCATCCCCCAGTGGTCCGAATCTGGAACCGGTGGGAGGTACTGGGTCTCGGCCCAGTCAACGAGGAAGTCCGCCAACGCCTGTGACTTGATCGTGAGCCGGGGCTCGTACTGGATGGAGTAGGCGGCGAGCTCGATGGCCCACTTGGCGACTCGGCCGGTCGCGTCCTTGTTGCCGATGATTTCCGAAAGGGGTGCAGTGCACACGACCTTAATCGGATGCTCCTGGAAGTAGTGCTTGAGCTTCTTGCATGCCAGGTACACACCGTAGCACATCTTCTGGTAGTGGGGGTAGTTCTGCTTGGAGAGGGAGAGAACCTCGCTGAGGTAGTAGACGGGTCTCTAAACCAGCTGAGCCTTGCCTTCCTCGGGGCGCTCCACCACCAGGACGACACTGACGACCCGGCTGATGGCTGCTATATAGAGCAACATCGGCTCCTTGCTAGCCGGCGTGGCTAGAACCGGCGCTGTGGACAGCATGCGCTTGAGGTTGTGAAACGCGGCGTCGGCCTGCGAAGTCCAGGAGAACTTGTCCGTCTTCTTCATCAGCTGGTACAACAGGAGTGCCTTCTCCCCCAGCCGGCTGACGAAGCGGCTGAGGGAGGCCAGGCATCCGGTGAACTTCTGGACTCCAAGCAGGTTCCTGGGCGACTGCATCCTCTCGATGGCCGCGATCTTCTCCGGATTCGCCTCGATACCTTGTTGTGATATGAGGAAACCGAGTAGCTGGCCGGATGGTACTCCGAAGACGCACTTCTCTGGGTTCAGCTTCATCTGGTACTAGCGGAGGTTGCCGAATGTTTCTCCCAGATCCTCGAGGAGGGTGCACTTCTCCTTGGTCTTGATGACCACATCGTCCATGTAAGCGTGCACATTTCGGCCTATCTGCGAGTGCAAGCATTTCTGCATACATCGCTGATAGGTAGTGCTTGCGTTCTTTAGGCCGAAAGGCATGGTTACATAGCAGAAAGCCCCGTAGGGGGTGATAAATGATGTCTTAATTTGGTCAGCCGGGTTTAGCCGGATCTGATTGTACCCGGAATAACAATCTAAGAAAGACAACAAATCACAGCCGGCCGTGGAATCGATGACTTGATCGATATGGGGCAAGGCGAAGGGGTCTTTCGGGCACGCCTTGTTCAGGCTGGTGTAGTCGATGCACATACGCCAGGTCTTGTTCTTCTTCAGCGCCAGGACTGGGTTCGCCAACCAGTCCGGGTGGTACACTTCCATGATGAACCCGGCCGTCACCGATTATCTTTCTCTTCTCCTCTATGAACCGGCGCAGAGGTTGCTTGACCGGCTTGGCATCCGGACGCACGTGAAGTGAGTGCTCGGCGAACTCCCTCGGCACACCCGGCATGTCCTTTGGAGACCATGCGAAGATGTCCCGATTCTCACGGAGGAAGTCGATGAGCGCGCCTTCCTATTTGCTGTCCAAGCCGGCGCCAATGGTGACGAACTTAGTCGGGTCAGAGGGGTCGAGCAGGATCCTCTTCGTCTCCTTTGCCGGCTGGAATGCTCCTTCTCCAGCCGGCTTGCTGCTAGCCGGAATGTCCTGCTGGGCCATGGCCACATTGCTCATGATCGTGCGCTTCTCCTCGGCTATGATGAGGGCCTCTGCCAGTTTGGAACCGGCTGAGGCGTACTCCATCGACCGCCTAACGCAGCCGGCGACGGTGATCACGCCGTGAGGTCCCGGCATTTTTGTCTTGAGATATGCGTAGTGGGGGATGGCCATGAACTTGGCGAGGGCGGGGCGCCCGAGGAGAGCGTGGTAGGAGCTCGTCAGGTTTACCACCTCGAACCAGATTGGTTCGCGGCGGAAGTTCTCCTTGGTCCCGAAGATGACGTCCAGCTAGATTTTCCCCTGCGAGGCGCAGGCTGGCCCCGACAAGACGCCGTGGACGTCGTGGTAGTCGGGCGCAGGTCGCTTTCGCGAATGTCCAGCTTCTCCAGCGAGGACTGATAGAGGAGGTTGAGGCTGCTACCTCCGTCGATGAGGACGCGCGAGAATCGACAGGTGCACGCGTTGGAGACGATGAGGGGGTCGAGCACCATGGCGTAGCCCCCGAGAGTTGGCAGGTGCTCAGGCTGATCTGCCCGGCTCCAGGTGATGGGGGTTTCTGACCAGTTCATGTACCGGGGGACCGGAGCGGCAATGGTGCTGACCTCCTTGGAGCATCGCCTGCGGCTGTGCTTGTCGTCCTGCTCCGTCTCGAAGATGTGGTAGGCGGCGTGCGGCTGAGGGTAGCCGTTGTTGTTGTTGTCGCCGTTGCCGCCATTACCATCATTGTCGGCTCTCCCAGCCGGTGGTGGAGGTCCACCCGCTGGGGGAGGGGGAAGACGAGGCTGGTTGCCCTGGTCCTTTAGCTGGCGGGTCCGGTTGCAGTTCCGGGTGGTGTGCGTAGTCGGCTTGAAGGGACCGCTATGCCACTTGCACGGGCCGTCAATCATCTGGTTGAAGGTGAGCCGTGGCTTCTGCCTTCTTGCCTCGTTAGCCGGTGCATCGGGCGCACCCTCCACAGCATTGACCTGCCGCGCGTGGTAGCGAGGCTTCTGCTGTCCGGCATGGTGGCCCCCATGGAACCAGTTGTTGTTGCTGTGGCGCCTGGAGGATCCGGCTTCTCCAGCCGGATTGCTCGGACGGCCGGGAGCCAGCTCCGTGGGAGTCGGACGTCCGTCCGCGTTTACTCAGAGGGGCTTCTTCATGGCGGCGTCCGCTGTGGCGTACTGGTCCGCAACCGTCATGAGCTCCGCCATGGTTTTCGGCTTGTCACACAGTAGCCGGTGGCGAAGCATGGTGCCCTCTCGGCAGCCTTCGATGAAGAAGCTGATGGCCTGGCTCTCCAGGATGCCCTCGCAAGTGTTGCGCAGCTCTGTCCACTTGGCGAGGTACTCGTGGTCTGTCTCGGGTCGCCCTGGACGCACAAGGACAAGTCGTGCGGGCGCTCTGGACGCTTGTACGTGCTGTTGAAGTTGCGGACGGACACCTTCTCGAAGTCCGGCCAGGCGTTGATGCTGTTGGGCGTAAGGCTGTTGAGCCATGTCCTTGCTGACCCGGTTAACATGAGGGGGACGTAGCGCACAGCTGTGCGCTTGTTCCCACGGGCAATGCCGACTGCCTTAGCATAGTCGGTCAACCAGTCTTCCGGCTTCATGCTGCTGTCGTACTTGGGGGTGTCCCTAGGCAGGGAGAATTTATCCGGGAACGGCTCGTTCCGGATGCGGGGTCCGAAACAAACCGCACCGGTTGAGTCTTCCTCCTCCGTGACGCGTGCTTGAGCGAGGAGCTCGATGCGGTCGCGGGCATCCGGACAATTCGGGTTGGGCACTCCCACCCGGCCCGAGAGACGAGAATCGGCTGGTCTGGGCGCTCCGACTGGTGGAGGGGGAGGTGGCGGGTTGCTGTTCACCGTCTGCTCCTAGCGCGGCTGGCCTCTATTGCCAGAGCTGCGGCGCCGGCTGCGGGCCCTGGGCGGCTGGGGGGAGTACGCCTGCTGGGTGTCCCGCGGCGCGCCCCTGCTGTTGGCGGGTAGCTTGCTCCCTCTAGAGTAGCTAAGGTCTTCCTGCTGTTGGCGGGTAGCTTGCTCCCTCTAGAGTAGCTAAGGTCTTCCTGCATCTGCAGGTTGGCACCGGCCTGCTCGTCCGCGACGCGGAGGAGCTCTTGCACGCGAGCGTGCTGGAGAGCTTGCTCCTCGCCCTCCAGGCTGGGTAGTTCCTCCGCCGCGGCTCGCGCTGCGCGCAGGTTCTTGATGGGCGTGCTGTAGGTGGGCCGTGTGAGGGCGGGCACGGGATCCGGTTCCCCGTCCCGTTCCAACCTACCGCCTAGCTCGCCACCCCGACGTCGTACCTGGCCGCGCCGGCTCGGCTCCGCGGTAGTCGGAGTGAGGCCGTGCGCGCGGTCGTATTCGCGCCGGGTGATCTCGAGTTGCTTGCGGGCTGCCGCCAGCTCCATGGCCTCCTGGAGGAGGATCTGTCTCTCCATGGTGAAGTTGGCATCCGCCTCCTCCTGGTTGTCTCCGAGGTTAACCGGCGTGAGGAGCCGATCAATGGCATCCTCCACTGGGTTCCGAGGCTGTGGGGGAGCGGAAGTTCCGACCTCGTCCGCGCCTCGCTCCCATGGCTGGCGGGGATGCGAGCTGGAACCAGCCATCATGACCTCCACGCCGCGGGGTGCGGCGAGGGTGCTGCCGTCTATGCGCGGCAGCTCCATGATAGAGACGATTTCCCAAAGGAAACGCTCTGAGACGGTGGCGACGTAGACGGGGAGGTCGCCGAATAGCGGGACGGTGTCGTTCGCCGGGAAGGAGGTTCCGGCGAAGCAGGATGCATTGTCGATGACGCAGTCGACTTTGCCAAGCGTGAGCACCAGGCCGGAGGCCACGCGCTCACCGGCTGAAATGCCGGGGTCCCGTGCGGAACGTGACTCCGGTCGAAGCCATCTAGCCCCACGGTGGGCGCCAACTTTCGTTGTATTTGGAACGGCAGTACCTGAGAAGGTTAGATAGAGGTGTGGGGACTAGCAGGGAAGCTATCGACGGCATCCGCAGGTGAGATTGGGTACAAGCGAGCGTAGTGGGATGCAAGAAGTACCTAGGTTCGGGGCCCTCGTGATGAGGTAAAGCCCCTACTCCTGCCGGATCTGACTATGTAGAATACGCGAACTACAAGTGCTCCTCGAGCTGTATCTGCTAGCTGCTGCCTTAAATTCTATATGACCCACCCTTGCTGCTCAGACCTTGCCTCTCCTTATATAGGCAGAGAGGCAACGGTCTCACTGGCTAGTCCGACTGGCGGGCCCCATAGGCGGGTCCCAGCCGACTAGTCATCTATAGTGCTCAGCGTGGCTTGTCTTGTCGGAGTATGAACGGTATTGCTGTCGTGGGAACAGTGGACGCCGTGCGAGCTCGTCGTCAGCACAGACCACTGTTCCCGCGTCACCCCGCAAAGTCTTCGGTATGGGCAGGTGGTTGCCTGTCTTGTCACCGTACAGGGCATACCGTGCACTGATACGCACGTCGTCCTGTCCCGTTGATTGAGTCCGGCTACGTCGGCGTATCCGGCTGCCTTGTGCTGATCCGGCTACCAGGGGATAGCCGGCATGTCTTGGCCTGTCCGGCTGCATCTGGTCAGCCGGATGCGATCTGACTGTCTTGTTTCTTACCCAGTTGGTTACCTGGGGATCATCCCCCTGACAGTGGACATTCATGGACTCGCCGCAAGTCCTCACGCACTCGTCATGCTCCACTAGGGAGTTGAAGTTCGTGGCACGGAGCCTCCTGGTGGGACAGAGGGGGCACCTGTACACGTCGCCGGCATAGAAGTTGTTGTACTAGACGGACTTCAGCCTCCTCAGCACATGACGAGTCTTGGTGTCCTTGGACTCATCGTCGCTGCGGACGTTGTTGCTATCCTCCTGTTGGAAAAAACAGTAGAGTGCAATAAGGACATGATTGAGATACTTTGATTCTCGAGATTGATTACTTGCATAAATTAACCGATTGAGATCTCCTGATTATTCCCCAAATCTCAAACCAAATCAAATACTAATACCAACTACGAACAGGGGGTTCAGATACGAATAGGGGGATTCATCGAAATACGAGATCTAACATAAGAGGATTAGCTACTTTAAAAATATGAACAGCCGAGCCCTAATAACATACCATCTAGCATCCAATAATGGGAACTGGCGAAGAACAAGGGAAGGGGAGAAAACCTTGGTTACCTCCAACCATGGGTCGGTGCTGCTGGTGTCGTAGGGGTTCTCCGGCCTTATGTAGACAACCTCCTCGTAGGGGTCCCAGCCGAGCGGGATCTGCCCGAGACCAGCGGGGGACTCATCTTCGGTGGCTACGGCGGGTACGGGGATGGGGATGGGGGCATGTATAGGGACGGGGGCCTCCTTGTCGGCGGCCTTGGAGGCGCCGATGGCCACCGCGCCGTTCTTCTCCATTGTCGGCGTGGTTGGGGTTTTCTTGGGGGTTTGCAGAAGGTGATAGGACAGTGGAGACGGTTGAGTGAGCGAGTGAGTGATGAGTGAGAGTGGGGAGGCCTCTATTAAAGGAGAAGGGAAGCAACATTTCGTTGCACTACCGTGCAGCGCGTACGCTACTACACCGTGCACGGCCACACGTGTCCGCTACCGCCCCGTGCACCGCGCATGCGGGATTGTTTGTTTGCGGCCCGAAAGTTCAAGGGCGAGTGCATGGCGGTACCCAAGTTCCCTGTAATTGCCGCGTTTCGTAAAGTTGGGCTGCCAACTACTGAGAGGGGCCATTTCAAGGCAAACTCATCTCACCCCTGCCAAATTCAACCATTCCGTTAAACTGCCCCGTGAAGTAGACAGTCAGGACCCACATGTCGGTCATCTGTCCGTGACGCGAGCGCCAACGCGGCAACCCCTTAGGAAAACCGAGGAACTAAGTGGATTGGATGTGTAGACCAAATTCACAAATACATTCCCTCCTTTCCCCTAGCACCGGCGGCGTCAAAATCCACCCTCCAAGCAGGACGATCCCTTCAGACATTTGACTTCCAACACCAAGTTGCTGCGCCCAGTCGCTGATCCCGAGCTCCAATGGCGCATGTCGTAGCCGCTGTTGCGAGGCTCTAGCCCGCCTCCATCGCCGACGAGCCGAGCAGCTCGGGGGATGGCAGATCCTACTACCAAGGAAGAAGGAGTTCTGGCTACATGCGGGTGAGCTACCCTTCTCTTTGCTATTCGCACAAATTATAACTGCTAGCTTGCTACTGAACCTACCATTGTTTGTTAGCCCAATGTTGACAAACATATTTTGTCCACAGTTTTCTGTCAAGTGGGATCTCCACAGACCACCCTTACCTCGTTACGGTAGTCCTCTTCAGGTACAACTCTAAATCAGCAAGGGTGAAGGGCAAGTGGTATGGACACCATTGTATCACGATGGAAGAAGCGCCTGCGCAGATCTACACTATATCTGGTATGGTTGCTGCTCTGCGTAATCATGATGAATTATGGTCAAAGCAGACTGCAAAGTTCAGCTTCATGGATGAATGTGGCATCATGGTTCCTCTAATGTGTGACAGTCAGCTAATTGGGTTGATGAAAAGGTATGCTTCGACTTGCATGTTTGAGCTGAACTGCGATGTACTGGATGTGGAAGCTGTTGCAACTGGGAGTCACCCTTCTATTCTTGGACAGGGTGGTTGCTCGAACCCAATTAGCTCCTAGTAAGCAAAAGTCTCTTGGGGTTCGCATGTTTGTGCTGAATTGTATCTTTTGCAAGTATTTACTCTGTAGATATTGGGAAGTTATGCAACAGTCATGTTTCTTTGATAGGAAGCGCCGCAAGGTTAGAAACATGGCTGCCGAGTCAGTCATTTTGCTACCCGAAGAAGGTAAAAATGAGTGGAAAGATGATGTTGCACACGATTCTGGCGCTGATTGTCCGAGCGATGCAGAGTACATGAAGCTAAGAAAATTGGCACCAAGGAAGAGGAAGAAGGCAGGAAATGAAGAAGCCAGTGGACGTTTAGGCTTGGCACCCAAGCTATGGAAGAAGGCTGCTAGCAACAAAGATGCATAGTAATGTGTTGAACTTGAACCTATATATGTAATTCGGTTAAATTCTAGAGCTCTGTGTGTGGAACTTTGCTGGGCCAAACAATGTACCCACGTTCTCTGAGTAAAATGTACCACGACTTAGGGTTTGTAAACGCCCGAGTCAGTAATTGAATCCCAAATTGTGATTGTGCCTCTACTATCTGAAAACACGCAGCACTGGTTCCATGATTGCTGAGGGGCAGGAGGTCTCCAAATTCAATGGAATGTACGTGGCACAGAAATAAATTATTTTAAACTGCTACACTCCACGAAGCAGCAACTTATTTCAGATTTTGCAGAACGACATGGCAACATAAACAGCAATGGCAACCGATAATGCCCAGATGCTTGAGCCCGTCTATCTCACTTCCTCCCTGCTCCTGCATCCCCTGCGCCCGGCGAAGCTCCTGGATCTCCATTAACCGGGTGTATGTGCTTCCACTTTATAAATTGTGGCTGTGCCATTTGCATGCGGCACAATCCACGTAGATTACGTTTAAACAAAACACCAATGTCAGACTACCACCATGATCAGACAAAAGGAAGTAATGCAGGGTTAAGACAGATTAACCGGAGACCAATTTTTTTCCTCCCAGGACTCCAGGACCGCTAGTTCAAACCGCTAGGTCAACAAGTACTACTATTACAACTTAAAAAGGCATGGAGCTCAAGCTAAATGGAACTAGTTATCACACATCTCCTTGATCTTCCTAATCTTAGCACGATGTGCATCTTCCTGCGAGAGCAAGGATCGATTTGTCTGCTTCTTCCTTTTAGCATCTTCCTTGCACAGCTTCAATTGTTTCTCTGAATTTTTCCTCATGCACTTGTCAATACTCGTAGTTGTGAACTGCAGGACTTTGGCCTGGTGAAGATCATTCCTTGCTTGAGTTAGTTCTTTCTCTGCTTTAGCCTTCAGGGCCAACGCCACGTCCCTCTCCTTCTCGACTTTGCTAACCTTGTCTTGCACCCTCCTGAGATCTCGGTTAAGCTTGGTCGTGTCAACTGGGTCCCATAGCTTCATCTCAACACTGTCAAGAAGTGAGCTAACTACGGATTCTTTCAACTCAACAGTCATATCCCATAGTTTGTCCAGCGTTTTCTGCATCGATTTGGGCCACTCTGGATCTACCCATTTGACAACACCGCAACTTCCGCCTTGCATCATTGCATGATGTCCTTGACATCGTAAAAACCTCCTGCCTGTGTTTCGTCCTTTGAACGCTACAAATTTAGCGGGCACATATCCATGTTTACATAGCAGAGGACTGTCTTCATCCGCTAAACCATCATAGTCAGATTCATACATCATCTAGTTGGCCTAACACATCATACGCGCATGAGTAAACAGAGTAGATCTAGCTCGAAATAGATAACTGGCCACAGATGATAGATATAGGGATGAGACGACTCACATCAAAATCACCGTCCCTGTCATCACGACGCGTTTCCTCAAAGTCTCCCCTTGAACCCATGGCGAGAGAGAGAGGGAGAGGGGGTGGCTACCGGAGAGATAGCTGGATGCACCGTCGGCTTGTGGCTACGGCAGGATGGGAGTGAAGTGGGGAAAGTGGCTTCAAGGGGAAGGAGGACAAGTACGGGGAGGAAGAGAAGTAATGGGGACGTGACACTAGAATATGGCCCACTGAACTCGTGAGTCGTGACCCTCGCAACAGGGGAGCGCCCGGTGTTGCTAGTTTGTCCAGACCAAGCGGGCAGCAAGCATCGCCAATCATGCCGCAGAACAGCCTACTCGCGGATCGCTCTCATGAAGACCATCCCAATCGTCCAAGTGCACCAATTGAACGGTATGTAACAATCGTCAAGCAGAACAACTATGTTAGGGCGTGCCTTCTAGAAGACTCGGTCTAACGGCCACCATTGGGAGGCTAAGGTTAGGGCTCTCCTAAGGTTATGATCCATATGTGGTTGATGAGAAGAACACACATGCAATGACACTGGTGATATGTGGTTTGTGAAAAGAACACACATGCAATGACTCTAACTGTGGATTGTGAAAAGAACAGGCAATACAATTACTCTCGTGGATCCATGTGTGGTTTGTGAAAAAACAGACATTCACTGACTCTAGTTGTGGTTCATGAAAAGAACACACATGCAATGACTCTAGATGTGGTTTGTGATAAGAACACACATGCAATGACACTGGGTGTGGTTCATGAAAAGAAAACACATCTAATGACACTGGTGTATCCTTATGTGGTTTGTGAGAAGAACACACATGCAATGACTCTAGCTGTGGTTCATGAAAAGAACAGACATGTAATGACACTGGTGGATCCATATGTGGTTTGTGGAAAGAACAAACATGCAATGACTCTAGCTGTGGTTAATGAAAAGAACACACATGCAATGACACTGGGTGTGGTTCACGAAAAGAACACACATCCAATGACACTGGTGGATCCTTGTGTGGTTTGTGAAACAGAACACATATGCAATGACTCCAGCTATGGTTCTTGAAAAGAACACGCATGCAATGACACCAGTGGATCCATGTGTGGTTTGTGACAAGAACAGACATGCAAATGACTCTAGTTGTGGTTCATGAAAAGAACACACATGCAATCACACTGGTCAATCCATGTGTGGTTTGTGAGAAGAACAGACATGCAATGACTCTGGGTGTGGTTCATGAAAAGAACACATCCAATGACACTAGTAGATCCATGTGTGGTTTAATGAAAAGAACACACATACAATGACACTAGGAGTTGTTCATGAAAAGAACAAACATCCAATGACACTGGCGGATCCATATGTGCTTTGTGGAAAGAACACACATGCGATGACTCTAGTTGTGGTTAACTAAAAGAACACACATCCAATGACACTGGTGGATCCATATGTGGTTTGTGGAAAGAGCAGACATGCAATGACTCTAGCTATGGTTTGTGAAAAGAACAAACATGCAAAGACACTGGTGGATCCATGTGTGGTTTGTGAGAAGAATACACATGCAATCACACTGGTGCATCCATATGTGGTTTGTGGAAAGAACAGACATGCAATGACTCTAGCTGTGGTTAATGAAAAGAACAGACATGCAATGACACTAGTGCATCCATATGTGGTTTGTGGAAAGAACATGCAAGCAATGACTCTAGCTGTGGTTAATGAAAATAACAGACATGCAATGACACTGGTGGATCCATGTGTGGTTTGTGAGAAGAACACACATGCAATCACACTGGGTGTGGTTCATGAAAAGAAAACACATCCAACAACACTAGTGTATCCTTATGTGGTTTGTGAAAAGAACACACATGCAATGACACTGGGTGTGGTTCATGAAAAGAACACACATCCAATGACACTGGTGGATCCTTATGTGGTTTGTGAAAAAGAACACACATGCAATGACTCTAGCTGTGGTTCATAAAAAAACACATGCAATGACACCGGTGGATCCATGTGTGGTTTGTGACAAGAACAGACATGCAAATGACTCAAGCTGTGGTTCATGAAAAGAACACACATGCAATCACACCGGTGGATCCATGTGTGGTTTGTGAGAAGAACAGTCATGCAATGACTCTTGGTGTGGTTCATGAAAAGAACAGACATCCAATGACACAGGTGGATCCATGTGTGGTTTAATGAAAGGAACACACATACAATGACACCGGGTGTGGTTCATGAAAACACCACACATCCAATGACACTAGCGGATCCATATGTGGTTTGTGGAAAGAACACACATGCGATGACTCTAGTTGTGGTTAATGAAAAGAACACACATCCAATGACACTGGTGGATCCATATGTGGTTTGTGGAAAGAACAGACATGCAATGACTGTACCTATGGTTTGTGAAAAGAACAAACATGCAAAGACATTGGTGGATCCATGTGTGGTTTGTGAGAAGAACACACATGCAATTACACTAGTGTATCCTTATGTGGTTTGTGAGAAGAACACACATGCAATGACTCTAGCTGTGGTTCATGAAAAGAACACACATCCAATGACACTGGTGGATCCATGTGTGGTTTGTGAAAAGAACAAACATGCAATGACTCTGGATGTGGTTCATGAAAAGAACACACATCCAGTGACACTGGTGGATCCATATGTGGCTTCTGAAAAGAACAGACATGCGATCACACTAGTGGATCCATCTGTGGTTTGTGAAAAGAACAGACATGCAATGACACTGGTGGATCCATGTGTGGTTTGTGAGAAGAACACACATGCAATGACACTAGGTGTGGTTCATGAAAAGAACACACATCCAATGACACTGGTGGATACTTATGTGGTTTTTGAGAAGAATAGACATGCAATGACTCTAGTTGTGGTTCATGAAAAGAACATACATGCAATGACACTGGTGGATCTATATGTGGTTTGTAGAAAGAACAGACATGCAATGACTCTAGCTATGGTTAATGAAAAGAACACACATGTAATGACACTGGGGGATCCATATGTGGTTTATGAAAGGACCACACATGCAATGACACTGGGTGTGGTTCATGAAAAGAACACACATCCAATGACACTGGTGGATCCATATGTGGTTTGTGGAAAGAACAGACATGCAATGAATCTAGTTGTGGTTCATGAAAAGAACACACATGCAATCACCCTGGTGGATCCATGTGTGGTTCATGAAAAGAACAGACATGCAACGACTCTAGCCGTGGTTTGTGAAAAGAACACACATGCAATGATATTGGTGGATACATATGTGGTTTGTGGAAAGAACAGATATGCAATGACACTAGCTGTGGTTTGTGACAAGAACACATATCTAGTGACACTGGTGGGAGAATACCATTTTGCGGCCTGAAAGTTGGGGTGGCCAGGCAACGCGGTATCCAGTTCCCTGATATTCGCCGCGATGACTACAGTTGGCGTGCCAAATACTCAGAGGGTCTTTTTCGGCACGAATTCAACTTTACGTTTCAATAACAAAATCAGGTTAACGGCCGTCAAGTTGGGCCCCCCTGTCAGCTTTCGCCGTTATGTCGCTGCCGTCGTCGCTGCCATGAAGGCTTGCAGTGTTGGCGCATGCATCCTTTACGCGTCTTCTTCTTCCTCTAGGGCGGCAATCTGTGGTCGCGGCCATGGCATGGAGCTAGGACTTGGACAAACCTGCTCGACCCGTTCTCCTCCCCATCCCAAATCGGAGCTCGCCCTCACCATGACCGCACCATTAGCACGGCGCGGGGACGGGAATTCATTCCCGGGTGAGATCTGTCACCATGACGACCATGCTCGGTCCTGTTGGTCTCCTCTAGAATCCGAGCTCGCCGTCGCCGTGGTCGCACACGCACCAGCCACGGCGCCTTCCTCTCTGAACCCCAAAGCCACATCCACCCAGTTTGGCACAATGCCAACAAGGTGAAAATGCATCAAGTTTTCTTCTTGTGATTGTCGAAAAACATGTATGTACCGTGGCCATAGCATATTCTAACAATGTACACATATATTGTTTACTAGATTTTCATTTGAAATTAGTAGCTCCGTGATGATGAAACATAGAGAACCTAAATGGAATGACGATGACGACCATTTTCTGTACTTTGCATTGCATCAACAAGTGCTCGCTGATGAAGCAAGTTACCAAGAGAGTGGAGTTCATCAGCCATTGCCAAAAAATATGTGAACAAATCAATGAGTGATTCAATGCAAATAAGTGCAGAAAAGCTAGATCCATGTCATCAATCATCAATAGGTGGCACATTCTAGTGATGCATTCAAATGCGTACATGATGTATCATTTGCTTGAAGTGGTTGTTATCCTGAGCAAAAATGCCTGCGATGCACATTACATTTGTATGTTCTATGCTGCAATTTTGTTGTTATGGGCGTGGAAAGAAAAGCTGGGCTTCACTGAATATTATGCAGTTAGGCCTAACTTAGTCTTACACAAATAAGCACAGCTTAGTCTTTACACACATAAGCGTAACTAATGATAAAGATAAAGACAAATGGTTCATCGGATCTGCCAGTATGAGCACTAGGTCCCTGGAGCTGGTGGTATCGTCGGAACGAACCAGAATGCTGCGTTTGGCCGTCTTTCATTCACCTTCAAATAGTACGACCCCACTAATGAGCGCATTGTAGGCCCCCTCCCCCCGACGTGGATTCGGCTCCATGTCGGATCTGGAGTGTCAACATGATAGGCGCGTGAGTGTGCAGCAAACACATAGTCTTCTATCAACACTAGAAGTGTTGGCACCTCAGCAACAACACCAGCATGTTCTTCCTAGACTCCGGCAGCAGCCTCAGCAGGTATTTCGTCAGCTTCACTAGCAGCAGCATTAGCAAGTATTTCGTCAGCTTCACCAGCAGCAACATCACCAAGTATTTCGTCAGCTTCACCAGAAGCAGCAGAAGCTAGTCCTTCGTCAGCTCCACCACCACCAACACCACCACTACCACCAGCAGCAGTAGTAGCAGCATCAGGGGCCAGGGTTACCTGAGCAATTACAGGTTCAATAGCTCTAGGGGCTCCGACAAAGAAAGGGTAGTTGATCCCAAGAAACACAGATTATCCCTTCAGATTGTCCCTTCAGATTGTTGACTCTGCTCTAGACTTGCTCTACTGGGTCTTAGGATGGGCATGTGGACCTCGAGAAAACATGACACCACAGCGATGGGTATGAAGAAAGTTGTGTCCCCATATGTTCTATTGTATCATCAACGCTGTTTAGTGCTCCCTTGATATGAATCCACAAGAGTTCATCATCCTGTTCCGTGTTGTCTCCGAGAGGTGCCAGGAACCAGCGCTGTGTCCCAAGTTCAGCATCTGCTACTGCATCTTCGATGACTAGAGCTGGAATGATGCGCGGGGCTGCGTGGGTACCTGCGTGTTACTAACAGTCAGTAAGGAGAATTTTGAATGGGATTTTACATGCTATATGACACCATGACTCACCCTAAATGGACGGCTCCCAAACACGCACATCACCGCTAGGTTCAGTGACCGCATAAATGTGTTGCTGTCTGTACGAAGAGTAGTCGTAGGTGAAGACAGCATCGACATACTTCTTCGGCCGCAGGAAGTCGTCGCGCAAGACTGTCCATTCCTTGTCTTCTAGGCATCTAATGAATGTGATTGCCTTGTCGAACACCGCTAAGAGGTCGTACTCCTAGTTCTTCCATGCCCCCTCCCGTGGTCTATGTGGGGGTTGTACCTTCACGAGGTCAAGTTCTGCCATGTTGAACCTGTAAGCGAATTCAGAAATGGGCGGTGGCCACCCACTGTTGAATGCAATAATGCCGACACCCTTCAAAGATGGCACTGCAAGTCTCTTCGATATGTAGCCATTTTTTAGAGTCCAAGTACTGCCATCCTGTGATAAAAGGACCAACCACTCGCTGTTGCCACCCACCCAGTTCTGGTCATCTTCCATTCCCTTCTCTTCTTCTTCCTTGATATTCACCACTACTGATTCGGACCACTTATCCAGCAGCATCAGTTTTGCATGAATATTCTGCAGAGTTTGTTGTCAGTTGGTACAATAAACTAGCATGGATTCCATTGCAGATACAATTTGACAACTAGGCCTTCAGATTAAAGTACACAAAATATCGCCTAAATACGAGTGTCTCCTCAGATATTGCCTAAATTGTGCCTGTGCCACTACGAAGATACTCAATATATGGAGTAGTAGCAGAGCCCCTAGAACAAACTACTGACGATGATCATAATTAAACAGCTCGGGGCATAACAACCTTAAATCGTCTAATTTGTTTGTTTTTATTTTAGGAAACAGAATATCACCTAGCAGGCATTCCATTGCAAAATCGAAATTGACAACTCGTCTATCACCTAAAGTAAGACTGTGTCACTACAAAAATACTAGAATATTAGGTACGAGCAGAGCTTCCGCTGTACAGAATAGTCTTAAATGGTTCGATTTGTTCAAACTGCACGTGCACACAACACATTCGACGAAAGGAACATAGGATTCCGATGAGAGTTCAGCACATATGAATCAACGATAAGACTGAACGAATAGGATAGATACTGGAACTTACGTGGCCATCGCGGTCGTCTGGCCATTTGTTGTTATCGGGGTAAAGAAGGCCTGGCGTGTCGAACGGTTGTTCGTCCATGTTTCGCATCGTCACGCGGTAACCAGGGATGCAGCGAGTGAGGCGGCCGGCTGAGATGATGTCCAACTCCGAGGTGATCATGTGCACGTTCGCGGCGCTGAGGTTCGGCCATCCTCAATCCTCGTGGTAGCGGTCGCCCTGGCCATCCGCGTCGTCGTCGCATGCCTTTCGCTTCAGCCTGCTCCTGCCCCAAGCTCTACCCATAGCGGCAAATGGAGTCTGGAATCTGGTAGATTAATGGAGGCGTTGTGATAAGGAGGCGGATGGATTCGAGAGGGGGTGGAACCAGGGATAGGGGCAGTTGTTCGAGTGGGGAGTGAATCTG
The DNA here is from genome assembly GCA_910589775.1 of Avena eriantha. NCBI lineage: Eukaryota > Viridiplantae > Streptophyta > Magnoliopsida > Poales > Poaceae > Avena > Avena eriantha. The sequence goes on along the minus strand of OU342742.1, from coordinate 169,901,683 downwards.
CAAGGAACCGCCGCCGCCGCTGGTTCTCGTCCGCGTGGAAGACAAGAAGGGGGGCGTAATTATTAAGGGCGGGCACCAGAACCGTCTAGAGGAAGTGAAAAAATAAATCGTAAAAGGGAAATGTGTGGCCCGCCTGTCAGTGAGTGAAGGTCGGCACGCGCAAACGTGCCTATGTTTGAATTGATTCTACCGCATGCAAGTGGCGCAGAACAAATTTTAGGAAGTGCTAGCGTCGACGTGTAAAACCACCGTTTTTTGCCACCTTCACCCTACTACGAATGGTCATGCACCATTCCAGATATTGGTAAGGTGGTTCCAATCTTTGACTTCTCCGTCTCATTTCCTCCTCCACGTCCTCATCGTCTTTCTCCTCCATGGCCTCATCCATTTCCTCCACCACCGCATCACCCTCTTCCTCCGTATCCTTTCCCTCTTGCATGTAGTCATGGACGCTACGGACGTCCGAAATGATGGCAGGCAAGAAACTGTGCACTTCGACATCGAAGTACATGGGGGGAAGAAGATCGATGTCGTCTACACCACCGACCCTCGGACGGTGAGGAACACTCTGAATAATTACACGAGTTGGCTGCAGTTCGAAGAAAACTGGTTCGTAGGTCCCGACCTTGAGTACAGCCGCGATCACCGCAGGATCGCCGTGGTGCAACTCTCCATGAAGGGGCACGTCCTCGTATACCATCCTTTTTGCGAGAAGGGGTTGACGGGATCTGGTAGACTTTGCTATGTTTTCGTTCTTGAACCGTCTGTTTGTAAAAGTTATTGCTATATTATTTGTCTGAATTCATTTTCATGCAGGTGGGGCGAAAGCATTAGGGATCTATTTCATGACTTTCTCATGAACCAGCACATAACATTTACCAGTGTTGACATCACGAATGACAGTAAACTGCTTGAAAGCCCGAATGTCAACATTAGAATCCCAAAGGAGTGCAGAGTGGACATCCAGGAAATTTACTAGATCCCAGGGACGAAGGGTGGCAAGACCGGGATAGCCGCTCTTGCCTCCGAACTCATCGACCCGTGGTACGCTGACATGAAGGATAGATTGCCGAGATGTTCATGGAGGCGTTTAGGGCACGATTACTGGGAGGATAAGCCACTTTCTGAACTTAATCTGAAGTACGCTGCAATTGACGGGTATGTTAGCCACGAGCTGTACCGCCAGATTGTAAAATCTCGTTCCAGGCATCGCATCATTGAACCACCACCAAGGCAGGTTGTTTATTCCAGAAGCCGGAGTGTAGACGAATCTACAAACCGGGGCAAGCGACCGAAGGCATCCTAGGATCGGTTTCCTTCTCCAACAGGCTAGGATGTAGACTATTAGTGCATGATTGTTGTGTTTAAGAAAACATGTTATTTCATAAGTACACTATGTGAGCAATTACGAACTGCTGTGTATTACCTTTGTCAAACTATAATCTGGTTTATGACTGTATCCTTCTCTATAATCTGGGTTTGGTTATGACTTATGACTGTATCACACCTTATGCATGTCAGTCCTGGATTCTACCGCATGCAAATGGCACAGACAGAATTTGTAAGAATGAATGTTGAGCATACAAAAGGGGGAATGTAATTCATATAGGTTAAGTAGCTAATAGCACATGGATCATACGAGCTTGGTTCTTACACACAGAATGCTTAGAAAATACATGCGAGATAAAATACAGGCGAGCTAAAACTAGGAACGAAATGCGAAACTAGTAGTGGTAAACAGCACACTCACCCACCCGCCAGATCCTATTGAGCATCTCGTAGCAGACATACGCATCCCTGGTTGCGCACTTCATCGCATCGTAATCTAGGTGCCTCCACTCCCATCGCTCGTGCAGGTACTTTGGGAACTCGATTTTCATGCCGACGTACTCGCGGTCGATGATGTCGGAAGAAAGTCTAGCCATGCTGGCTTTCCCCATACCGCCATCCGGGTACCTCCACAAATGTTGGAGATCGACGTAATTGATGACATGAATGAGGAGATCCCGTTCTAGCTTTGGAGTGTCGTTCTTGATGTCGACGCTGGCGAAGTAGATCTCCCTCCTGTGTAGCAACTCGCGAAGCTCCGGGCATACACATTTGGCCCTACATACGTGATATAGTAGACAGTGGTTGCGCATGGACAGCTGCAAAAGCGTCGTCCTCTTCCTATCTCTGGTATACTCGAGGTCAAGTTCGACGATCTTGTACCTGTCCATTGGCTCCTGTAGCCACTGCTCGTACATTGCGATGACCTTGGCCACCTTCGCTGACGCATTTGTGTGGACGACCGTTAGCTTGGTGGTGCCATGGGCAGTGACGGTGTACTTGTCGGTGTAGTCGCTCCCGTCGCAGAACACGTTGTACTCTACGTCCATGGCAGCAGCTAATGCGGCGGCGGTGGCCTAGCGTCGGTAGCGGTGGCTGGGACTGGGTGTGGAGGTGGAGTGATCTGTTGCGGTGGTATGGCCAGGCAGAGGCGGTGCCTGCGGCAGCGTCGATGGTTCTTGCGGTGGCGGCGCCGGCGGAAGGAATGAGTTGGGAATTTTTGCACAGTGATGTGCTGAGGAGACGGAAGGCGGTGCTTAAATTCCGTTTACCAATATTCTAGTCATACCCATGCGGAAGCAAGTTTGACCGGGCGAGCACCGATGGTTTCCAATCCTAGCGATTAAATTCGGCGTCTGTCCCGGTAGGCGATGGGACGGGTGTGTGATGTGGCTTTGGCGTGGCAGAGACCGGTCACGTAGACCACCGTCCTGTTGCCGATCTGTAGCGGGTACGCGGTGCTAACACGACGTAACATGACAGGACAGAAGGAAGTGTACAGTTATTATTAATTCCTAACAAGTTTAAGAAGTGTAAGCATAGACATGGACCTAGCATCCCTGCACCCCGGGGCAGTCGCCTAGCCGATCAGGCCTGCCGATTGCGCAATGCTTGTCCCGAATTTGCCAAAATGAAGCTCGTTTGCCCATGCTTCTATAAGTTTCTCTGTATGCCACTTGTGTAAGCATGCACGATCAAGCAACTTTGCAACACACATGTCGGTGGAAAAGCATTAGGTTTCAACGCACCACATAGTTTAGGGATTTAGAATAGCTACATTGTGGAGCCTAGCCAAATTGCATGGTAAAGCCAAATTCAGCTTTTTGTCAGATTTAGCTATAGCAACATTGTGTCTCGCTTGTCCTCACTTTTGCCCTCCCGATATTCCGAAGCCCTCACATGCGCTCGAAGGGGGTGTCGTCTAGTCAAAGGCTTGGCCGTTACGTGCACCATGACGCCTAAAGTGGAAGTTTTTTTTGTTATTTGGCCTTTTTAAGAGTGCCTTTTCCCCTCTCTCTCTAACAGTTGTGGGTTTTTTCCCAAAAAGGTAGGGAATCTAGAGCAGCTTCTCTCTTCATTCATTGTTCCTTTTGCGATCATTTTTCCCCAATCTGGTAGCAAATCTAGAGCAGCAAAACAAACCAGCACCATAAATAAATTCAGTAAATAGAGCAGATGTAGATAAAGCAGCTAATATAGGTTATATAGTACGGTACTTAACGAGGTTCGACAATTAGGCTGCTCAGCAGCAGCAGCAGACTGCTTCAACACAAACAAGACAAAAGAAGCTGCTTTACAGCAGCAGCAGTAGCTGATCAGTGACCCCTCGTGGCCTCTGCCAGGAGGGCATCCGCCTCCTCCTGCGCATCCTCCACTTCTTGCTGCCCAGCCCCTTGACCTTGGGCGCCTTGGGTCTGATCGGGGGCATGCGACCCTCCTCGATAGCCACCTTCTGGAGGTTGCGGAGGTGAAGACCGAGCACCTGGTGCTTAGCCCTGAAGCCGTGGACGTTCACAGACTCGCCGCAGGTCCTCACGTCCTTGGCATGCTTCACGAGGGAGTTCAAGTCCATGCCGTGGAGCCTCCTGGTGGGGCAGAAGGGGCACTTGTACACGTCGCCGGCGAAGAAGTTGTTGTACTGACTATACTTTAGCCTCCTCAGCACATGACGAGTCTTGGTGTCCTTGGACTCGTCGTCGCTGCGGAGGTCGCTGCTATCCTCCTGTTGGAAAAAACAGTATAGTGAAATAAGGACATGATTGAGATACTTTGATTATTGGGATTGATTTTTTGCATAAATTAACCGAATGAGATCTCCCGATTATTCCCCATATCTCAAACCAAATCGAATACTGATCCCAACTACGAATAGGGGGATTCATCGAAAATCGAGATCTAACACAATAGGATTAGCTACTGTAAAAAATACAAACAGCCGAGCCCTAATAACATACGATCTAGCATCCAATGATGGGAACGGGGGAAGAACAAGGGAAGGGGAGAAAACCCTGGTTACCTCAGACCACGGGTCGGCGATGCTGGTGTCGTAGGGGTTCTCCGGCCTTATGTAGACAACCTCCTCGTAGGGGTCCCAGCCGAGCGGGATCTGTCCGAGACCGGCGGGGGCCTCCTCGCCGGTGGATGCAGGGATGGGGACGGGGGGCTCCTCGTCAGCGGCCTTGGAGGCACCAATGGCCATCGCGCTGATCTTCTCCATCGCTAGCGTGGTTAGGGTTTTGTTGGGCATTTGCAGAAGGTGATGGGACAGTGGAGACGGTTGAGTGAGCGAGTGCGTGATGAGTGGGAGTGGGGAGGCCTCTATTAAAGGAGAAGGGAAGCGATGTTTCGTTGCACTACCGTGCACCGCGTACGCTAATGCACCGTGCACAACCACACGTGTCCGCTACCGCCCCGTGCACCGCACACGCATACCGTGAGTCACGTTTTTTCCCTCGTGTCTAACCATGGCGATTCTGTTGTACTTAGTTTTGCCCACCAACCGTTGATCCTCTTTGATCTAGCGGACAGGATAACCCTTATATCTGTCGGGGGCACCCCTCTATCCATGCAAAATAATGAGTATGCCACCGGAACTTTAACAACATAAACAGATGAACTTGAATATATTTTGAAGGGTACGAAAATAGAAATCCCCATAGTTTAAGGGTCTAGATACGGTAAGAGAACTAAATATTATTAGTGGCCGGGCCAGCACAGTGACGGGGTTGGTTGGCTAGAAGTTGTTGATTCCTAAGTAAGGGGACACTAGGCCGGTCTTGACATACTCCCTCAGGAACTTGCCATAAGCAGCGTGCTTAGCCTTGGTCGCCGACTTGTGTTTACTAGCCGGGCTTTTACCGATGCCAACCGCATGCGGAATAAAGCTGTCAATCCTCGGGTTGACTCCTTTCTTACAGAAAGGGCACCTGAGCTCCCCAAGTCGAGTGTGAAAAGGGATTATCCCGCTCTTGAGCTTCTTCATGACATGGCGGCTCTTTTTGTCCCTGGTCTCCTTGTCAGAGTCCATCTCACTTGAATTCCACCATTCCAAGTTACTTTCGATGCAATAACATGTCTATATAGGTTCAGCAGTTCATTACGGCCGTCTCCCCGGCTCGCTCCTAAATTAATGTGGTTTGTGTTCTTGGTAACTTATTAATAAATAAATAATGTGGATTCATTAAGAACAGAATAGATCTCTCCATGTACCAGTTCGTACGTTGCATCTAATCATTAGGACTAGATTTTTTTATGACGCCATGATAGATTAAGCTCGAGCAGAAAATATGAAACATGTAGAAATAGATGTACCTCCGGGTACACGAGCAGAGCGTGTTCGTCGAACTCCATGCCCTCATCGGCGCCTCCGAAGTCGTCAGCACCGGCGTGCACATGGTCCCCCAAGGCGTTTAACTGCACGTCCTCCTCGGCCTGTGCTGCGTGATGCTCCTCCAGATCTGCCGCGTGAAGCACCACCCCGGCGGCGATGCCCGGACACTCACCCCCACGCATTGGTTTCATGGAGAAGGTTCGTGCAAGTACGTTCAAGATTGTGGGGTTTTGCTGGATAGGGAAGAGAGTAGTGGATGAGTGCGAATGGAGGACCCGATAGGCTAGGTTTTTAATGCGAGGACGTTTAGGCCTCCTCGAGGGCCCCGGTTGGCAGTTCTTCTGGCTGTGGCTGCCGCGTGGAAGGTTCGTGTGGTGGGGGCCTGACGGAACTGAGAGTGCAGGCGCGCTGCATAGTAAAACTGGTATAGCCGATGGTCCGTGGATGACCAATTGCCGTGCAGTAGACTTGTAGCCTTTGCAGACTAGATTAAACATCACATGACCACTCGACGACTTTTTCCATGGACGGCATCATGTTCCTTCTTGTAGAAGTCTCGTTGAGGGAGACATTTGTGATGTCTCGCGCTGTCCTGTGAAGGGCACGACGTGTGCAACGAGCCTCGTTGGATCACACAGGATCAATGGTTGGTGCGCACGATCCGCGTGACAACTATGACAACCAATCAGGGCGTAGTAGACAGAGTGGGCATAGGTTTGGGCTTCTACGAAAGAGAGAGAGGGGGGGGCAAAACTGGGTAGTATCAAAAAACCAAGGGCAAAGCTGACTAGTATTAAAATGGAAAGTGGGTGTCTTTTACAATGAAATGCATCGTGGCATACAACAAATTATGCCAAGATAGATCCACTAGAGTTCATTGCATGTGTGTTCTATCCAAAAACCACATATGTATCCACAAGAGTTATTGCATGGGTGTTCTTGTCATGAACCACATTTGGATCAACCAGTGTCATTGCATGTGTGTGCTTTCCACAAACCACATATGGATCAACCAATGGCATTGCATGTGTGTTCTTTTCACAAACCACACATAGATTAACCCGTGTTCACTGCATGTGTGTTCTTTCCACAAACCACTTATGGATCAATCAGTGGTCATTGCATGTGTGTTCTTTTCCACAAACCACATATGGATCCATATTTGTTCTTAAACTAAAACCAGCATTAGAGTCACTTCATGTGTGTTCTTTCCACAAACCACTTATGGATCCACCAATGTTCATTGCATGTGTGTTCTTTTCCACAAACCACATATGGATCAACCAGTGGTCATTGCATGTGTGTTCTTTTCACAAACCACATGTGGACCCACTAGAGCCATTGCATGTGCGTTCTTATACTAAAACCAGCACTAGACTCATTGCATGTGTGTTCTTTTCCACTAACCACACATGGATCCACCAGTGTTCATTACATGTGTGTTCTTTTCCACAAAAACTTATGAATCAACCAGTGGTCATTGCATGTCTGCTCTTTTCACACACTACATGTGGACCCACTAGAGTCATTGCATGTGTGTTCTTATACTAAAACTAGCAGTAGAGTCATTGCACGTGTGTTCTTTCCCCAAACCACATATAGATCAACCAGTGTCATTGCATGTGTGTTCTTTTCCAAAAACCACATATGGATCAACCAGTGGTCATTGCACGTGTGCTCTTTTCCACAAACCACTTATGGATCCATTAGAGTCATTGCATGTGTGTTATTTCCACAAACCACACATGGATCAACCACTAGAGTCATTGCATGTGTGTTCTTTCCACAAACCACACATGGTTCAACCAGTGTCATTGCACGTGTGTTCTTTCCACAAATCACATATGGACCCACTAGAGTCATTGCTTGTGTGTTCTTATACTAAAACCAGCACTAGAGTCATTGCATGTGTGTTCTTTCCACATACCACACATGGATCCACCAGTGTTCATTCCATGTGTGTTCTTTTCCAAAAACCACATATGGCTGAACCAGTGGTCATTGCATGTGTGTTCTTTTCACAAACCACATGTGGACCCACTAGAGTCATTGCATGTGTGTTCTTATACTAAAACCAGCACAAGACACATTGCATGTGTGTTCTTTTCCACAAACCACACATGGATTCACTAGACTCATTGCATGGGTGTTCTTTTCCACAAACAACTTATGGATCAACCAGTGGTCATTGCATGTGTGTTCTTTTCACAAACTACATGTGGACCTACTAGAGTCATTTTATGTGTGTTCTTATACAAAAACTAGCACTAGAGTCATTGCATGTGTGTTCTATCCACAAACCCCACATGGATCAACCAGTGGCATTGCATGTGTGTTCTTTTCACAAACCACACATGGATCAACCAGTGTCATTGCATGTGTGTTCTTTCCACAAACCACATATGGATCAACCAGTGGTCATTGCATGTGTGTTCTTTTCCACAAACCACTTATGGATCCATTAGAGTCATTACATGTGTGTTATTTCCACAAACCACACATGGATCAACCACTAGAGTCATTGCATGTGTGTTATTTCCACAAATCACACATGGATCAACCACTAGAGCCATTGCATGTGTGTTCTTTCCACAAACCACACATGGATCAACCAGTGTCATTGCATGTGTGTTCTTTCCACAAATCACATATGGACCCACTAGAGTCATTGCTTGTGTGTTCTTATACTAAAACAGCACTAGAGTCATTGCATGCGTGTTCTTTCCACAAACCACTTATGGATTCACCAGTGTTCATTGCATGTGTGTTCTTTCCACAAACCACTTATTGCTCAACCAGTGGTCATTGCATGTGTGTTCTTTTCCACAAACCACTTATGGATCAACCGGTAGCATTGCATGTTTGTTCTATTCACAAACCACACGTGGATCAACCAGTGGTCATTGCATGTGTGTTCTTTCCACAAACCACATATGGATCAACCAGTGGTCATTGCATGTGTGTTCTTTTCCACAAACCACAGATGGATCAACCAGTGGTCATTGCATGTGTGTTCTTTCCACAAACCACACATGGATCAACCAGTGGTTCTCCATTGCATGTGTGTTCTTTTCCACAAACCACACATGTATCAAGCAGTGTCATTGCATGTGTGTTCTTTCCACAAACCACATATGGATAAACCAATAGTAATTGCATGTGTGTTCTTTTCACAAACCACATGTGAACCCACTAGAGTTATTGGATGTGGTTTCTTATACTAAAACCAACACTAGAGTCATTGCAGGTGTGTTCTTTGCACAAAACACACATGGATCCGCCACTGTCATTGCATGTGTGTTCTTTCCACAAACCACACATGGATAAACAAGTGGTCATTGCATGTGTGTTATTTTCACATACCACATATGGATCCATTAAGTCATTGCATGTGTGTTCTTATACTAAAACTAGCACTAGAGTCATTGCATGTGTTCTTTTTCTACAAACCACTTATGGATCCACGAGTGTTCATTGCATGTGTGTTCTTTTCACAAACAACATATGGATCCACCAGTGGTCACTGCATGTGTGTTCTTTCCACAAACCACTTATGGATCAACCAGTGGCCATTGCATGTGTGTTTTTTCCACAAACCACTTATGGATCAACCAGTGGCCATTGCATGTGTGCTCTTTCCACAAACCACTTATGGATCAACCAGTGGCATTCCATGTGTGTTCATTTCACAAACTACATGTGGACCCACTAGAGTCATTGCATGTGTGTTCTTATACTAAACCAGCACTAGAGTCATTGCATGTGTGCTCTTTTCACAAACAACATATGGATCCACCAGTGTTCACTGCATGTGTGTTCTTTCCACAAACCACATATGGATCAACCAGTGATCATTTCATGTGTGTTCTTTTCCACAACCCACTTATGGATCCATTAGAGTCATTGCATGTGTGTTATTTCCACAAACCACACATGATCAACCACTAGAGTCATTGCATGTGTGTTCTATCGACAAACCACACATGGATCAACCAGTGGCCATTGCATGTGTGTTCTTTTCCACAAACCACTTATGGAACAACCAGTGGCATTGCATGTGTGTTCCTTTCACAAACTACATGTGGATCCACTAGAGTTATTGCAGGTGTGTTCTTATACTAAAACCAGCACTAGAGTCATTGCATGTGTGTTCTTTTCACAAACAACATATGGATCCACTAGTGTTCACTGCATGTGTGTTCTTTCCACAACCCACATATGGATCAACAAGTGGTCACTGCATGTGTGTTCTTTTCCATAAACCACTTATGGATCCATTAGAGTCATTGCATGTGTGTTATTTCCACAAACCACACATGGATCAACCACTAGAGTCATTGCATGTGTGTTATTTCCACAAACCACACATGGATAAACCACTAGAGTCATTGCATGTGTGTTCTATCCACAAACCACACATGGATCAACCAGTGTCATTGCATGTGTGTTCTTTCCACAAATCACACATGGATCAACAAGTGGTCATTGCATGTGTGTTCTTATACTAAAACCAGCACTAGAGTCATTGCATGTGTGTTCTTTCCACAAACAACTTATGGATCCACCAGTGTTCATTGCATGTGTGTTCTTTCCACAAACCACTTATGGATCAACCAATGGTCATTGCATTTGTGTTCTTTTCACAAACCACATGTGGACCCACTAGAGTCATTGCATGTGTGTTCTTTTCCACAAACCACGTATGGAATAACAAGTGGTCATTGCATGTGTGTTCTTTCCACAAACCACACATGGATCAACCAGTAGTCATTGCATGTGTGTTCTTTTCCACAAACCACACATGGATCAAGAAGTGTTATTGCATGTGTGTTCTTTCCACAAACCACATATGGATCAACCAGTGGTCATTGCATGTGTGTTCTTTTCCACAAACCACATATGGATCAACTAGTGGTCATTGAATGTGTGTTCTTTCCACAAACCACACATGGATCAACCAGTGGTCATTGCATGTGTGTTCTTACCACAAAACACTTATGGATCCACCAGTGTTCATTGCATGTGTCTTCTTTTCACAAACAACATATGGATCCACCAGTGGTCACTGCATGTGTGTTCTTTCCACAAACCACTTATGGATTAACCAGTGGCCATTGCATGTGTGTTCTTTCCACAAACCACTTATGGATCAACCAGTGGCCATTGCATGTGTGTTCTTTCCACAAACCACTTACGGATCAACCAGTGGCCATTACATGTGTGTTCTTTCCACAAACCACTTATGGATCAACCAGTGGCATTGCATGTGTGTTCTTTTCACAAACTACATGTGGACCCACTAGAGTCATTGCATATGTGTTCTTATACTAAAACCAGCACTAGAGTCATTGCATGTGTGTTCTTTTCACAAGCCACACATGGATCAACCAGTGTTCACTGCATGTGTGTTCTTTCCACAAACCACATATGGATCAACTAGTGGTCATTGCATGTGTGTTCTTTTCCACAGACCACAAATGGATCAACTAGTGGTCATTGCATGATGTTCTTTCCAGAAACCACTTATGGATCCACAAATGTTCATTGCATGTGTGTTCTTTTCCACAAACCACATATGGATCAACCAATGGTCATTGCATGTGTGTTCTTTTCACAAACCACATATGGATCAACCCGTGGTCATTGCATGTGTGTTCTTTTCAGAAACCACATGGGAACACACTAGAGTCATTGCATGTGTATTCTTATACTAAAGCCAACACTAGAGTCATTGCATGTGTGTTATTTCCACAACCACACATGGATCAACCACTAGAGTCATTGCATGTGTGTTCTTTCCACAAACCATACATGGATCAACCAGTGTCATTGCATGTGTGTTCTTTCCACAAACCACATATGGATCCATTTGAGTCATTTCATGTTTGTTCTTATACTAAAACTAGCACTGCCCCCCAATGGATCCACCGTTAGACCGAGTCTTCTAGAAGGCACGCCATAATACAGTTGTTCTGCTTGACGATTGTTACATACCGTTCGATTGGGGCGCTTGGACGATTGGGATGGTCTTCGCGAGTGCGATCCTCGAGTAGGCTGTTCTGCGGCATGATTGGCCACGCTTGCTCTGGACAAACTGGCATGTTGCGAGTGTTACGACTCACGAGTTCAGTGGGCCATATCCCAGTGTCACGTCCCTGTTACTTCTCTTCCTCCCCGTACTTCTCTTCCTTCCCCTCGAAGCCACTTTCCCCACTTCACTTCCATCCTGCCGTAGCCGCAAGCCGACGACATCCACCAATTCTCCGGTCGCTACCTTCATGCTAAGAAATCATTTTACAAGCTTTTGAACTTATCCTACATATTCCTGCTATTCGCCAATCTAACTACTTATCTTTTTTCCAATTTCTCGACGAACTTCAGATGTGGTAGATGTTGCAGCCCAAGAATCTGGAGATCCTCGCGCGCAACTTCGTAGCGGCATTCCCGCTCGTGTGCTCCCACCCGGGATGCTTTCGTCGTTACTCCTACCACGAGCTCCTGCTCCACGAGCTCTCGTGCCCGCATGGCGCGTGCTCCTACACGGAGCCGAGCTGCAACTACACCGGCCTGCCGGCAGAGCTCATAGTCCACCTTGTAGAGGGGCACTTGATCGAAGTGATTAGGATCTCGTACGGGCAAGCCCAACTTCTCCAAGAGCAGGTGCCGTTCACTGACTTGGCACGCCGCCTGCTAATTTTCCAGGGGGACGGCTCTGTTTTCGTCCTGACCATCACCGCCGGTCCGGGAACCAGAGCCGGGCCCACCATCATGGGTGTCATATGCGTCAGGTCGGTCTCATGCGCCTGGCCCGTATACACGGTGCGCATGTGGGCGAACGCCCAGCTGCCGTCGTCGGATAGCATTCTTGTGCTAGCTGAGGCGCCGAGCTGCCCGACGACGCGGGAGGTGGAGTATGTGCACCTAAGGTCGATCCTATGTGTGCCATCTCAGTACCTTATCGGTGCTGGACCGAACATGCAGATGCATTTCTACATTTGTATCGAGAAGACCGATAGGCAAATGTAGTACTTGTGCTGTCGTTACTGTTAGACTTAAGCGATGCTTCTCAGGTGCTTAGGCATACGTGTTGTGCGAATGTACCCAAGTTGTAGTTTTCAGTACTCCTTAATACTTCGACGAGTTATTATATTGGTCCAATCAGCTTGTTGTTGTCATGTTGCAAAGTCTGCTTGCTCTGGACAGACCGGCAATACCGTGTGCTCCCGCTCCCGCATGTCAGTGTCACGTGTTCCGAGGGCCCACCTGCCAGTGTCACGCCCCCTCCTCTTCCTTCCCCTCGAAGCCACTGTCCCAACTTCTCTTCCATCCTACCACTCCCATCCGATGGTTGTAATCTGGTGATTTTCATTGGATTGTTTACAAGTAATCTACGTTGATAATGCAACACGCAAATGGCATAGACACAATTTCTAAAGTGGAAGCACTCACACGCTGCTATTGCACATATTTCTCAATATAGCTCGACAAACCCATTACAATAATTTTACTCGCATTAAACACAACCGAAATGGCAACCATCCTAAACAACATCTAAACCCACATCACACCACTGTCGTCGGAGTCCACCTCGATTGGTGACACCGCCGTGCCCTTCCCGGCGACATCCACTCCCGCCTGTGTCTTGCCCTTCGCCAAGGAGGCAACAATGGCGTTCTACATAGCTTCGTCCCCGTCATCCTCCACATCGGAATCGACAATGACGAAGGTGATGGGGTTGGCATGGACTAAGCGTTGTCGCGCCTGGCGGCTCCTGCTCGAGCTCGACGCCACATCAGTCCTTCTACAGGTAGGAGGGGCCGAGCTCGCATACGTCGCGTCATCGCTCCTCTCAAGAAACCATGGCCATTTGATACTGCAACGATAGGATCTTAGGGTGGATCCGCCGTGGCGAGCCCTACCGGAAGCGGTGGAGCGGATGGATCTGCCAGCGCGAGCCATGACAAGTTCCTAGGAGGGAGTAAGATTGTGGGCTAGGCGTGTCTGGTTCCTGAGCAAGGCCTCCCAGTGATATGTACGCGGGTAAGGTACCCCAAAAATTCGTCCAATGCGCACGAGAAGTCTTTTGAACCACGGAGGCGCGGGTTTTTTTTACAAGTCCACACGCTAGGTCCCCCACCTGTCAGCCGAATGTGAACGGTAGGATTCTGCCCGAGTTATTAAGTAGGGATAAATCACGCTTCACCACTACCCTACCATCCAAAAGCTCCTCTTTCCTCTACCCTCGCTCCCCTCGCTCATGGCTCGCAGCTCGTGAAGTTCGTCTCGGGCAGAATCAGGGTCGGCTCAACGCCGTCAGGCGGGTGCCCCCATCAGGTACCGGAGGGCGCCCTACGATTACTACCCCGATATGCTGTGTTTGTGCGGTGAGAAGATGCCGAGATGGATTTCATGGACCGACGAAAATACTGCAGGAAAATTCAGCAACTGCAGCATCAGAGCGGTAAGTTCCTACTGTAGGTATAATGGTAACCCAGATCCGGAAAGCGTAATGTAATTCTTTTTTTTGTTTCCTTCGATCTACTACGCAGGAAGGGAGGGGGACTGGCTGTGACAAGTTTGTGTGGATCGAAAAGCCACTGACAGGTTTTCACAGAGAGCTTGTTCAGGATCTGCGTGATGCTGTGTGGACAAGAAAGAGGAGATTCGTGCGATGGAGCGAGAGATCCGGGAGCTTCGCCAAGTGCAGGGGAGGCAGGGGCAGGGAGGTGGTGAGATAGACGGGCTCAAGAATATGCCAGATAGTGGACACAATTTCCTCATTATCTAGGCATTATCTGTTGCATTTGTAGTTTATATTGCCATGTCGTTGTCCAGCAGCTGAAATAAGTTGCTGCTTCGTGGAGTCTAGCAGCCAGCTTAAGAAATTGTTTTCCAGCCCATAAACTTATCATAAGTGTAATGCCAACAGTAGGGATTTATTAAGCGCCTATAAATAAATCATGTATGTGCCACTAACACCCATCGATTTTGGAGAGGATTTCACCGCTCAGCTATCGCGATTGTTCAGATAGTAGTGGCACAGTCACATTTTTGGATTCAACTAGTCGCCTCGGCCGTATGAAATCCTAAAGTCGCGATACATTTTACTCCGAGTACGGGAGGAAGATTGTTTCGCCCGACAAGTTCCACGCACACAGCTCCAGAGTTTAACCGAACTACATATATTGGTTCAAGTTCAATACATCATTAGGCTGCTACACTGCTAGCCCTCTTTCTCTGCTTGGGTGCCAACTTTCTTCCTCTTTCCTTCATGTCCACTGGCTTCTTCATCTCCTGCATTCTTCCTCTTCCTGGGTGCCAATTTTCTTACCTTCACGTACCCTGCATCTCCGGGCCGACGGAAGTCAGGCCAATCAGCACCAGAATCTTGTCCGGCATCATCAGTCCACTCGTTTTGGTTTTGTTCCCGCAGAAAAATAACTGAGTCGGTTGTCTTGTTTCTTACCTTGCGCTTCCTGTAAAAAAAATAGTACATGGATTACCACCTTATATCTACAGACTATAAACAATTTTTTTGTGTGAATGTACCATCTCATACCTAGGTTTGGGAGCATTAAGGGGACATCCAGCTGCTCTATGGCCTATAAGATGGCAGGTCTTCCATCTGTTTTTGCCCTTCTTTGTAGCACAGAAAGCCGAACCCTTCTTCTCGAGAAAATTCTTAAACCTATTCACCTGGGATCTTCCTCTACTCCTTTTTGTAACTGGCTGGCAAAGCTCGAAAGACAGTTGGACTTGAGGCCACTGAGATGGGTCTGTACATGGCTCGACGGATCTAGCAGATGCAGCTCTGAACTTTTCCATAGAGTAGTAGTTTGACAAATACTGCTCCAAATGTGGTAGAGTTATTTTCTTCACCAAGAAGGCCAAGGCATGGTCGCAAGGTTTCCTGGTATGCTGCCACTCTAAGCAGGTGCATTCTCGCAGCTGGATGTTCACAACATCCCTTTTTCCACTCTTGGACATATCTACCACCTCACAGCTTCTGCTGGTTGACGGGAGAACCTTAAGATGAGCAAGTCCTCGGCTTCTCTTCTGCAGTTGCTGTACAACTGGTGGTAGCATATGTCCTCTAAGTCTCCTACCGATCTCTCTCCTTATATTTAACAGCTTCATGATCATACCACGTATGCTGTCCATCAAGATATGAACAGGACGCACTTTTATGTCCTTCACCCAGTTATTCAGGCATTCTGCAAGGTTGTTGTTTCTGTAATCAACTTTGATGTCAGGGTTGAATTGACTCCTCTTCCATAGCTGCGAATGATGGATGGCTAAGTACTCTGGAAGTTCAGGGGCTTCGGCAAAAATCTTGCTCATGAAATAATCGCTGCTACTAGGTTTGTAAACTCTAGTAGCAGGAAACATGTAACGAAATATGTTGCCTGCGTAGTGTGAGTACAAGTTGAGCATCATATGGGCATGGCATTCTCTACCTTCAACTCGCGGGAACATCTCCTTCACTGCATTCGTCAGCCCTTTGCATGCATCCGTAGATATAGCCAATGGATCCATGTGGCCTATTGATCTCCTGAGTTGCCTCATAAACCAGACCCAGTTTTCCTCCGTTTCCGTTTCAAATAGCCCGAATGCCACTAGGAACATCCAGTTGTGACCATCAAGTGTTGTGGCAGATGGCAGGCAGCCTTTCCATTTGCCAGTTAGGACAGTGCTGTCTACACTCAGATACGGCCTACAACCGTCCTTGAATCCCTGGATGCAAGGTTTAAGCGCCATGAAAAATCTTTTAAAATATATTTTACCACCTTCTGATTCGGTGTCAATCTCCACAACACTCCCCGGACACCTAGCTTGTACCTCCACCTTGAAGCTGTACAGCATCCTGAAGCTATTGGTCCAATCCCCGTGCAAGACCCCTAGAGCTTTCTCTTTACCTTTCCAAACCATGTAATACAGAAGGACAATGTTGTATTTAGAACCGAGGCTAGTCTGAATATTCTTCGCGGTCTCCTTAGGGTTATCCTTTAGTATGGACATAGATTGCATAGCCACCCACTCTGTATCAGCCATTGAGGATTTCAGTTTGCTGCCTATCGGACACATGTGTGGAGGGCCCATTTTGTTCACCTACAACACAGATTCATTTAAAATATAAGCGGAGTCGACTAGTTGCTAGAAAGATATCGCACATCAATTGTAGTTATAGAGTGAAAAGAGAGAGAGGGTTCTAATGGTTTGTTGCATTCATTGCCCCAATACCCTAATTGCAGTCGACGCAGGTAAGGATCTTGTTGTGATCCTCCATGGACAATGTACCTCGACCCGTCCATTCATCCACGTTAACTTGCAAATGGCCTCATACCTCTCGGTAGAGTTCTTCAATCGATAAACGCCAAACTCCCCCTTGATACAAAAATGCCGGAACGACATCCTGAACTCATGCATGCTCCTGAACTCGGTGCCGACCAAAATTATAGGATACTCGTGGTCATGTTTCATTTCTTCTACTTCAACACCCAAATCATCGATTGGAATACCAGTCTCATCGTTAAGTTCCTCGTCTATTTCATCATCACCAGATTCTTGATCCTCTATAGTGCCTGCTTCTTCATCTGATTCAGAATCTTCGCCATCGTCTCTAATGCCTAGTATTGCACACATCATATTGACTCCCATGGGTGGGGCTGCACCATCGTCTCCACCCGGATGGACAGGAACATTGCCCCAGTCCACCTCACCGGCAACTCTGTTTTCTCCAAGACACTCGGTTGGTTCTGCTGCAACCACATGGGGTGGTCTTACGTTTGCACGCATCCCAGGTACTTCAGTGGACAAAAAGTAGTCAGAATCAATTTCATCTTGAGTGTACAGAACCCTCTTGCTCTTCCTATGTACATCCTCCTTCCTGATCTAATCTTTCCTGATGGTATCAGTAGGGCTTGACATCCGCGTTCCATTCCCCACGGAACTAGGCTTTTTGCTGCCGCTCTTGGGTGTGATCTCCTTACTGCCTCCCCTCACGGGTGTTGGCTCCAGGGTGCTGGCATTATTGCCTAACCTCTGCGGCGTGTTCTTCTTCGAATTAGCCCTTTTGCTGCTACTATTGGGCGTGTTCTCCTTCGTGCTGGCATTATTGCCTGACCCCAGCGGCGTGTTCCGCTCCAAATTAGCCCTTTTGCTGCTACTATTGGGCGTCTTCTCCTTCATGCTGGCATTATTGCCTGACCTCAGCGACGTGTTCTCCTCCAAATTAGCCCTTTTGCTGCTACTATTGGGTGTGTTCTCCTTCGTGCTGGCATAATTCCCTGACAGCGGCGTGTTCCGCTCCAAATTAGTGTTTTTCTGCTCCCACTGGGTGTGGTAGCCTCCGTGCTGGCCATCTTCGCCTCTTTGCTACCACTCCTGGGAGTGTTCACCACCGTGCTATCCCTCTTAGCGTTTTTTCTGCTACCATTTGGTGTGGCATTTTGACTGGATCTCAGGGGTGTACTCTGCGGCGTGGTGCCTTTCGTGCGACTCTTGGGTGTCCTCTTCTCTGGCGTGGTCTCCTTGGTGACATTCTTCTTCGGGGTGCCCTTTCTGGGGATGCTCTTCCTGCTCCTCTTTATGACGCTCCTCTGTAAGACTCTCCTTTGTTCGAAGCCACCCTCAGTCGCACCAGCCCCAGTGATGCCATGGATCAGGTCACGCATGCCTTCTAAAAGTCCATCATCTCTATTGTCGAGTTCCAATTCCTCTCCAACCGTGAGCACTACCAAGTGGAAGTAAACTTCACCTCTATAATGTTTCCTTGTAAACGGTACGACTAAATCCCTGGTACCTTTCACTTTGATAGCCTTTTTGCTCCTGTAACCATAATATAACAAACGTGCTTCCTGGGAGGACCCCCACAGCACCTTCACACGTAACGATGCCATCAAGTCAGATACCTCTACCATTTCAGGGTCGTATCTGCCAAGGATTACATCAAACTCGTCATAGAATTTTTCTGTGCCATCATCTAATTTTGCAGTATAATCCGTGAAACCGATACGAACGATTACTTTGCCATCATCAGGTTCTTCAGGATAGAAACCTCCGAGAGGTTCGAGAGATGTAGCGGCACCATCAGACCCAGCCCCAATGCCACCGCCGCCATCACCAGCGTCATCGTTAGCTGGATCAACCTCGGTGGAAGTACCAGGACCAGGAGCAAGGCGAGGGCCCTTAGCAACGGGAGCTACATTACATGGTGGACAGGCAGGGCCCCTTCTAACGGCAGCCACAATAGGATCAGCTGCTGCCATGCCACCTCGATGACCAGGAGCAGTTCCCACAACAGTAGTGTTTCGAGTGCTAGGAGAGTCCAGACCGTGAGCTGGCTTCAGACAAGTAGCTTGCTGAACCCAAGCATGGGTTCGAGGAGGAGACAAGGCATCAGTCTTTGCAACAAGAGTGGGGCAGCCTCCGGAAGCCTTAGTTTGCTCAACAGTGCCAGGAATTGGGTCAACTGCATCCAGATCAACAACAACATGAAGACGACTAGTACCAGCAGATTCCAGAGCACGGGTTCGCACAACTTGAGGACGGTTTCGAGGAGGAGCAGCACACAAGGTGGCGGTCTTGGCAACAACAGCGGGGCAACCTCCGGACGCCTTAGTTTTCTCAACAGCGGCATGGATTGGGTGAGCAGCAGCCGCAGCAACACGGGCACGGATCCGGGATGAACCGGTTCCAGCAGATTCTAGAGCAGAGTTTTCCACAATGGCAATGCGAGGACTCCTACGAGGAGGTTGCCTGACAGAAGCATGTTGCGGACGAGGAACCACATTTTGCTCAACAACAGTAGGGGTTCGAGTTAGACATCCCTGTCCAATAATAGCTGGGCGACTCCCAGTAGCAGGAGCTTCCTCATCCACTATGTTACACACTAGCATAACCACGCGAAGCCTAACATGTTGTTTCATCAACCCAATTAGCTGACTGTCACACGCTATAGGAACCTTGAAGCCTCGTTCATCAACGATGCTAAACTGTGCAGTCTGCTCTGGCCTCATTTCAGCAAGTTCACGCACAGTAGCAACCAAACCAGGGACAGTGCATAACTGCACAGGCGCTACTTCCATCTTCAGATTCTGAGCCTGTTTCCACGTGCTCTTCCCATGTGCTAATTTAATGAGGTAGCCGCATATGCTCACCAGAACCGTGTATTTGGGTTCAGCAGAGATCCTAGTTGACAGAAAATTGGAGACAAAAGATAAGAATGTTTGCATGCGTCGTGCTAGCAAACAATTATATGTTCGATATATCTCGGTAATGCCAATAGCCAGCTAGTAGTTATAGGTAGTGCGAATAGCAAAGAGAAGAGTAGCTCACCCAAAATTAGCTAGAAGTACTTCTTCCTCGGCAAATGGATCTGACATCCTTCGCGCTACTCAGCTCGTCGGCGGTAGAGGCGGGCTAGATCGTCGCAACGGCTGGCATCGCATTCGGCATTAGAGCTTGGTAGCAGGGAATAGGTGCAACAACTTGGCGCCGGAAGTCAAATGCCCGAAGAGATCATTCTGGTTGGAGAGGGGATTTCGACGCCGCCGGTGCTAGGGTTCATGCGAAAGGACGGAGGGAGTGGATTTGTGAATTTGGTCAATGCACGATGCTCCTTTAGTATCTCGTTTCGCCTACGTGGTTGCCGTGTTGGCGCTCGCGTCACGGAAATATTACTAACATGAGGGTCCCGACCGTCTACTTCACGGGGGAGTTTCACTTCATGTTTGCATTTGGTAGGGGTGAGACGAGTTTGCATCGAAATGGCCCCTCTCGGTAGTTGGCGGCCCAACTTTTCGAAACGCGGTAATTTCAGGCAACTTAGGTACTGCCATGCGCTGGCCTGCCAACTTTTTTACCGCAGACGAACAAGCCCCACTGGTGGATCCATATGTGGTTTGTGGAAAGAACATAGATGCAATTACACTAGCCGTGGTTTGTGAAAGAACACACATGCAATCACACTGGTGGATCCATATGTGGTTTGTGGAAAGAACAGACATGCAATGACTCTAGCTGTGGTTAATGAAAAGAACAGACATGCAATGACACTAGTGCATCCATATGTGGTTTGTGGAAAGAACATGCAAGCACTGACTCTAATTGTGGTTAATGAAAAGAACAGACATGCAATGACACTTGTGGATCCATGTGTGTTTTGTGAGAAGAACACACATGCAATGACACTGGGTGTGGTTCATGAAAAGAAAACACATCCAACGACACTAGTGTATCCTTATGTGGTTTGTGGAAAGAACACACATGCAATGACACTGGGTGTGGTTCATGAAACGAACACACCTCCAATGACACTGTTGGATCCTTATGTGGTTTCTGAAAAAGAACACACATGCAATGACTCTAGCTGTGGTTCATGAAAAAAACACATGCAATGACACCGGTGGATCCATGTGTAGTTTGTGAAAAGAACACACATGCAATGACATTGGTGGATCCATGTGTGGTTTGTGAAAAGAACACACATGCAATGACTCTAGATGTGGTTCATGAAAAGAACACACATCCAGTGACACTGGTGGATCGATATGTGGTTTGTGAAAAGAACAGACATGCAATCACACTGGTGAATCCATCAGTGGTTTGTGAAAAGAACAGACATGCAATGACACTGGTGGATCCATGTGTTGTTTGTGAGAAGAACACACATGCAATGACACTGGGTGTGGTTCATGAAAAGAACACACATCCAATGACACTGGTGGATACTTATGTGGTTTCTGGAAAAGAACACATATGCAATGACTCTAGCTATGGTTCATGAAAAGAACACACATGCAATGACCCTGGTAGATCTATATGTGGTTTGTAGAAAGAACAGACATGCAATGACTCTAGCTGTGGTTAATGAAAAGAACACACATGCAATGACACTGGTGGATCCATATGTGGTTTATTAAAGGAACACACATGCGATGACACTAGGTGTGGTTCATGAAAAGAACACACATCCAATGACACTGGTGGATCCATATATGGTTTGTGGAAAGAATAGACATGCAATGACTCTAGTGCATCCATATGTGGTTTGTGGAAAGAACATGGAAGCAATGACTCTAGCTGTGGTTAATGAAAAGAATAGACATGCAATGACACTGGTGGATCCATGTGTTGTTTGTGAGTAGAACACACATGCAATGACACTGGGGTGTGATTCATGAAAAGAAAACACATCCGACGACACCAGTGTATCCTTATGTGGTTTGTGAAAAGAACACACATGCAATGACACTAGGTGTGGTTCATGAAAAGAACACACATCCAGTGACACTGATGGATCCTTATGTGGTATGTGAAAAAGCACACACATGCAATGACTCTAGCTATGGTAATGAAAAAAAACACATGCAATGACACCGGTGGATCCATGTGTGGTTTGTGACAAGAATAGACATGCAAATGACTCAAGCTGTGGTTCATGAAAAGAACAAACATGCAATCACACCGATGGATCCATGTATGGTTTGTGACAAGAACAGTCATGCAATGACTCTGGGTGTGGTTCATGAAAAGAATAGACGTCCAATGACACTCGTGGATCCATGTGTGGTTTAATGAATAGAACACACATGCAATGACACTGGGTGTGGTTCATGAAAATAACACACATCCAATGACAGTGGTGGATCCATATGTGGTTTGTGAGAAGAACACACATGCAATGACCCTAGGAGTTGTTAAATGAAAAGAACACACATCCAATCACATTGGTGGATCCATATGTGGTTTGTGGAAAGAATAGACATGCAATGACTCTAGCTATGGGTTGTGAAAAGAACAGACATGGAATGACACTAGTGCATCCATGCGTGGTTTGTGAGAAGAACACACATGCAATGACACTGGTGTATCCTTATGTGGTTTGTAAGAAGAACACACATGCAATGACTCTAGCTATGGTTAATGAAAAGAACACACATGCAATGAAACTGGTGGATCCATGTGTGGTTTGTGAAAAGAACAGACATGCAATGACTCTGGTGTGGTTCATGAAAAGAACACACATCCAATGACACCGGTGGATCCATATGTGGTTTGTGAAAAGAACATACATGCAATCACACTGGTGGATCCATGTGTGGTTAGTGAAAAGAACAGACATGCAATGTCACTTGTGTATCCATGTGTGGTTTGTGAGAAGAACACACATGCAATGACACTGGGTGTGGTTCATGAAAAGAACACACATCCAATGACACTGGTGGATCCTTATGTGGTTTGTGAAAAAGAACACATATGCAATGACTCTAGCTATGGTTCATGAAAAGAACACACATGCAATGACACCACTGGATCCATGTGTGGTTTGTGACAAGAACAGACATGCAACTGACTCTAGTTGTGGTTCATGAAAAGAACACACATGCAATCACGCCGGTGGATCCATGTGTGGTTTGTGACAAGAACAGACATGCAATGACTCTGGGTGTGGTTCGTGAAAAGAATAGATATCCAATGACACTGGTAGATCCATGTGTGGTTTAATGAAAAGAACACACATACAATGACATTGGGAGTGGTTCATGAAAAGAACACACATCCAATGACACTGGCGGATCCATATGTGGTTTGTGGAAAGAACACACATGCGATGACACTGGTGGATCCATGTGTGGTTTGTGAGAAGAACACACATGCAATGACACTGGTGTATCCTTATGTTGTTTGCGAGAAGAACACACATGCAATG
Organism: Avena eriantha; assembly: GCA_910589775.1. Taxonomy (NCBI): domain Eukaryota; kingdom Viridiplantae; phylum Streptophyta; class Magnoliopsida; order Poales; family Poaceae; genus Avena; species Avena eriantha. Next base: position 169,878,311 of record OU342742.1, on the reverse strand, counting down.
GCTCTAGCTGTGGTTCATGAAAAGAACACACATCCAATGACACTGGTGGATCCATGTGTAGTTTGTGAAAAGAACAGACATGCAATCACACTGGTGGATCCATCTGTGGTTTGCGAAAAGAACAGACATGCAATGACACTAGTGGATCCATGTGTGGTTTGTGAGGAGAACACACATGCAATGACACTGGGTGTGGTTCATGAAAATAACACACATCCAATGATACTGGTGGATCTTTATCTGGTTTGTGTGAAGAACAGACATGCAATGACTCTAGTTGTGGTTCATGAAAAGAACATACATGCAATGACACTGGTGGATCTATATGTGGTTTGTAGAAAGAACACACATGCAATGACTCTAGATATGGTTAATGAAAAGAACATACATGCAATGACACTGATGGATCCATATGTGGTTTATAAAAGGAACACACATGCAATGACACTGGGTGTGGTTCATGAAAAGAACACACATCCAATGACACTAGTGGATCCATATGTGGTTTGTGCAAAGAATAGACATGCAATGACTCTAGCTATGGTTCATGAGAAGAACACACATGCAATCACACTGGTGGGTCCATGTGTGGTTCATGAAAAGAACACACATGCAATGACTCTAGCCGTGCTTTGTGAAAAGAACACACGTGCAATGAAATTTGTGGATACATATGTGGTTTGTGGAAAGAACAGATATGCAATGACACTAGTTGTGATTTGTGAAAAGAACACACATCCAGTGACACTGGTGGATCCATATGTGGTTTGTGGAAAGAACATACATGAAATTACACTAGCTGTGGTTTGTGAAAAGAACACACATGCAATCACACTAGTGGATCCATATGTGGTTTGTGGAAAGAACAGACATGCAATGACTCTAGATGTGGTTAATGAAAAGAACACACATGCAATGACACTAGTGCATCCATATGTGGTTTGTGGAAAGAACATGCAAGTAATGACTCTAGCTATGGTTAATGAAAAGAACAGACATGCAATGACACTGGTGGATCCATGTGTGGTTTGTGAGAAGAACACACATGCAATGACACTGGGTGTGGTTCATGAAAAGAAAACACATCCGACGACACTTGTGTATCCATGTGTGGTTTGTGAAAAGAACACACATGCAATGACACTAGGTGTGGTTCATGAAAAGAACACACATCCAATGACACTGGTGGATCCTTATGTGGTTAGTGAAAAAGAACACACATGCAATGACTCTAGCTATGGTAATGAAAAAAAACACATGCGATGACACCGGTGGATCCATGAAAAGAATAGACATCAAATGACACTAGTGGATCCATCTGTGGTTTAATGAATAGAACACACATGCAATGACACTAGGTGTGGTTCATGAAAAGAACACACATCCAATGACACTGGTGGATCCATATGTGGTTTGTGGAGAGAACACACATGCAATGACCCTAGCTGTGGTTAATGAAAAGAACACACATCCAATCACATTGGTGGATCCATATGTGGTTTCTGGAAAGAACAGACATGCAATGACTCTAGCTATGGGTTTGAAAAGAACACACATGGAATGACACTGGTGGATCCATGTGTGGTTTGTGAGAAGAACACACATGCAATGACACTGGTGTATCCTTATGTGGTTTGTGAGAAGAACACACATGCAATGACTCTAGCTATCATTAATGAAAAGAACACACATGCAATGACACTGGTGGATCCATGTGTGGTTCGTGAAAAGAACAGACATGCAATGACTCTGGGTGTGGTTCATGAAAAGAACACACATCCAATGACACTGGTGGATCCATATGTGGTTTGTGAAAAGAACAGACATGCAATCACACTGGTGGATCCATGTGTGGTTAGTGAAAAGAATAAACATGCAATGACACTAGTAGATCCATGTGTGGTTTGTGAGAAGAACACACATGCAATGACACTGGGTGTGGTTCATGAAAAGAACACACATCCAATGACACTGGTGGATCCTTATGTGGTTTCTGAAAAAGAATACATATGCAATGACTCTAGCTATGGTTCATGAAAAGAACACACATGCAATGACACCAGTGGATCCATGTGTGGTTTGTGACAAGAACATACATGCAAATGACTCTAGTTGTGGTTCATGAAAAGAACACACATGCAATCACACTGGTGGATCCATGTGTGGTTTGTGAGAAGAACAGTCATGCAATGACTCTGGGTGTGGTTCATGAAAAAACATACATCCAATGACACTGGTAGATCCATGTGTGGTTTAATG